>VXBC01001372.1:1295500-1383794 GCA_013399945.1 Ploceus nigricollis | reverse complement strand
CACACAAAATAACAATATTTTACCATGATCTCCATAGTTACCTCTGGGTGAATGTATAATCTGTTCCAAGACCTCAGCATTCTCCCCAAGGGATTCTCCAGGGGTATTATGGGATCATCATCCCTTTTGCCAGGGCCCCTTCCCAGCTTTACCCTTGTAACCCTCCAGGGGTGCCTGTTTCACCTGTGCTACCCTCCATGGATGCCCTCTCAGGCTTACCTGTGTTACCCTCCATGGGTGCCTGTTTCACCTGTGCTATCCTCTATGGGTGCCCTCCCAGGTTTGTTCCCCGAAGATCCCATATTAGTCACTGGTGAGATTTTTCAGTGTTCCTTCCCTGTGGACTCTTCACGGAGCCCCCTGGTCCGCCACTCGTCTATCTCCTGGACAGTCTCGGGAACCCAATCAATCGCCCAGAGCTGGCTGCCACCAAGGGGAGCTGATCACCCAAACTGGGTGAGGCGCGCCTTCAACTCTGATCGCTGCCTACTGCCCCAGGTGGTGGAAAGATCCCGGACGAGTCCCCAGCTTGTCAGGAAAATTAATCCACAAACATCAGAGTTTTATGTCCAAAAAGGAGACAGAGGAGGCCTTTTACTTTATTCGAATAAAGGGAGAGGCCATGGGGCATTCCCCTGCTGTCTCTCAAAGTTAATGGCTGGACTCGATGGTCTTCAGGGCGTTTTCCAACCAAAAAGATTATGTAATTTTAATGTACCCTGGGAAGAAGCAGGGAGATAGAGGCGTTAGGAATGAAGGAATGCAGTTGTCTCTGCAAAGATGGTGAAGTATAGGGAGAAGGTGTTTTAGTTTTTGTTTTCCTCACCATCCTCTTTTTTTTTTTAATTATCTATAAATTTTCCCCAAGTCAAATCTCTTTTGCCTGTGATGGTGATTGGTAAATAATTTCACTTTTAGCTTGACCTAAGCTGTTTTATTTTGTTTTCGCTCTTTGTCCTGTTGAGGAGGCAGAGTGAGAGACTGGTTGGCTGGACACCTGACAGCCAGGCAAGGTCAACCTACTACCCTTGTGTACCTATAATATCTAGTTGAACTTAAATTCTTTCAATCTTCTTTAACACGTATTATTGATCTAAATAATTTTGTTTGTATTATGACCATGAATAAGAGTTTAGTATCACATTATGTGATCAGTAGTAGCACCTTGTTTTGCCTTTTTTTTTAGCAGATGAAGTTCAAGGTCTCTTAGTCCACTGTCACCAGCAGCATACAAATCTGCTTCTTCCTCCAGATCTCTGGTGCAGTGGTTAGACATTCTGTAACAGGATTACGTGCCTGTTCCTGCCCTGCAATTCTTTGTTTCTCATGGCAGTAGTGCTGTGCAGCACCTCAAAGAATGGGATTTGGAAAACCAGTTCAGCTGAATATTTTTCCTCCTGGCTGTTTTCCGGCCTGGTATGTTTCTTGATGCAGTTTGCATCCCAGCTCTGCAAAAACCTTCTGCTCGCATAGTGGAAAGAATGGAGCAGCATGGTCAGGTGAGGCATGCGCTGAAGTGGGTGTTGCTGCTGGAATCATGTGTCACAGAACAGATGAAGAAAGGCCGTTATCTATCAGGATGGTGTTTAGGGATCTGTGAGATACAGAAAGGTCCCTTTAGATCAGACACTTCAAGTACAGACATGGCCTGTTCTTTTTTTAAGTCCCTGGCACTGTGGTCAGTAAAATGACTTGAGTCAAATATCTTTGTACAATTTTTTTCTTGATCTTTCCTAAAGAAATTTTGCTGAGTTTTGCATAGCTGCTTTTGCCTCACTGTCAAGAAGTGTTTAGTTTTTATTTAAGTTTACAGTGAGATGACCTATTCTGTATCACATGATTCCTGATTATACCTCTCTTTTGCTGTTTTTCCTGCTGTTTGGTCAAGTGGAAGAATCCTACAGCACCCAAATCCTTAGTCCCTTCACATTCAGAATAAATTTATTTCTTGGCCAAATGCCTTCGCAAAAGTTCTGCAGGCATTAAAAAAGAATATAATCAAAATATGTGTAACTTCTGTTTCTATGTGAAATAGCAATTTAGCAATCAGTTAGAAGTAAAACCAAAACAAATACTACCTCTCAACCCCAAGCACCATAACCAGTTAGACTTTTTAAACAGGGTGACAAAAACACTAACAAGATATCTCGATGCTTTTAATGCATCTGCTCTTGAAAACTTTGGCTTTGAAACCAAAAGGATAGTAAAATTCTTTAATACAATCCCTAGAGCAAGAGGGACTGGTCATACTGAGATTCAAGTGAAGGGCTGCAAATGTGTTGCAAAGAATCTTAAGGGAGTCTGGTACAGGAAGAGAATGAAGGATCTGGTGGCGCTTAGTTTGGAGAAAGGCTCAGGGAGATCTTAAGAGTGTATATAAATACCTGATGAATGTTGTAAAGAGGAGTGGAGCCAGGCTCTTTTCAGTGGTGTCAGGTGACAGGGCAAGAGACAAAGGACGCACATTGAAATACAGGAATTTCCACTGAAACAGAAGAAACACTTTTTTTCTAGGGATGGTTGTATATGCTGTGTTGTGGAGTCTTCTTGGTGGTGATCAAAACCTTGACTGGATATGGTCCTGGGCAGCCAGCTCTAGTTTACTTTGCTTTGTGCAGTGGTTGTTGGAAGAGGCAATTTCCAAACATTACTTCCAACCTCAGCTATTACATGTTTCTGTGAAATGATCAAATAAGAAGGCATTTCCTTCAGTTTTGCCTTTCCAGCTGTTGATTTTTCTTTGCTACAAATGGCTCAGCTGTTGGGTATAAGTGACTAATAGCTTTATAGTGAATTTGGCAGCCATTTCTGAAAGCATCCCTGCTGGAGGGGGCAAAATCCATTCTTTTTCCTCACTTAATTTCAAATTGATCTGGGATTTTTTTAAGGGGAAGTGACTGGGAAAATTCTGTGTTACTCTAGCTTCTTAGTGCTCATTTCTGTCTAGTGCTACAGACTGAATGCTAGTACTTCTCTCTTCTATTGCTCAATTTTTTCCTAACAGCAGAATTTGTTTTTTTTTAAATAAACTTGTGGCTGTTCACTGTATTTAGAATGGGTGGATGGAAACTCTATGACTGATCATTTTCACTCTGCTGTAGCTTGGCAGAGCTGTAAGGCTAAAGTCTTGGGATCAGTTTTTGTGGAAGGCTTGGCAGAGCTCATGCTGGTGGGTTACATCTGGTCTGTCTCTGGCACATTCTTTTTAGAAACAAAACCAGAATAAGAGTAAAATGCTTCAAAAATGGTAACAGATTTTCATGAAGCTAATGGCATCTATCCAAGAGAGCTTAATTTTTTTCCTGTATAAAAAAGAATAGAGACAAGCACTTAAATTTTCCAGTGTACAAAATGTGTAAGTCAAACCAGTAATTTTTAGACTGCCACACACAGTTGAGCACAGTAGCCTTTGTGATGAAACGTGTGTTAATAGCGGTACTCCAGAGATAAAATTCTAGATTGCCCTGTGTATTTTGATAAACCCATTTCTGACCCTTTAACTTGTTGTTAAAAGATTTCTCATTTTCTTTCTCTCCTTTGTATAGATGGAAGGAAGCAGACATAGCCTTCTCAGCTTTTTAAGCTGAGAGAAGATAGAATATTTCAGGAACAGACTGTCAAACGGAGATACGAGGCAAAGTCCACTATCTTTTCCCCTCAATGATACAGGCTGATAGGGTATAAGCAGCAGCCTATCTTTACTGTTAACTTTCTAGTATATGGTTTCAAACTATAATGGTGTGCAACAGAGAAGTCTGTGTAGTGATGCAAAAGTTTTTAGGTTTTTTTCTTTTTTGTTTTCCTTCCACAGGTATCAAACATGATGGGACTATGTGTGATACTTGTCGACAGCAGCCTATCATTGGCATCCGATGGAAATGTGCTGAATGCACAAATTATGACTTGTGCACAGTTTGCTATCATGGGGACAAGCATCACTTGAGGCATCGTTTTTACAGAATTACCACACCGGGAAGTGAAAGGTAAAACCTAACTTTTTCCTCATGAAATCAAGTAGAAACAGGTATTTGTGGTTAACTTTGAAACTGAACATTTGGTTACTGAAGTTTGGATTAGCTAAGAGAAGTGCCTTGAGGTTAGATTCTGTTTCTGGGAGATGGCTGGCTAGGGTAAGTCTTTGGATCTTGGAAAACATGGAAATTTTAGGAAGAATGAAGTACAGAAAAAAGTTAGGATATGATTATTCAGTTTTGCTTAATCTCCTTGAGGCTTTCCTAGTTTTTGTGTTCTCATATAGCAGCTTTAAAACAAAGGCAACTACCTCTATACTATGTGTAATCACAGAAAGATTTGTCAATGAATTCTGAATGTGAACGTTTAATTAGGTTCAGGTTAGGAACGTTTAATTAGAAAATACCCTCCTTGAAGGTTATAGAAAACAGAATGATCTGGGAATAAAACCTTGGACTTGGACTGCTTAAACTGCTCACTACAGGAAACAGAGAAAAAATGCTGTGAAGGGTTGTCTACTCTTGCCTTGGTTTTCATGCTCTTAAGCATCTATTATCATCTCTCAGTGCAGAATTGCATTTAGTGTGTTCTTGTATAGGTGTTCTTGACTTTAAATAACTTGTCTCAGTCCAAAGGCCCTCTCTGTCATGATTTATCTACCAGTTAAGTGAGAACAGTGATATTTGCCTGTTGCTAAATACTTGGAGAGCTATGGAAAAACACTGTGTAAAGGCTACACACTGTGGTGTCACCTATGTGATGTTTCCTGAATGGTCTTTCATTAAATCATCAAAATTTTTTTTTATATGGTGCTCATTTGAATGTGATGTGTAAGACAACATTTATATCTTCTTCTTGGAGAAGTTAGATTTACAAGTATGCTGTAAATTAGTGGTGTGCTTTAATCAGTTCTTTTACACTTAAGGGAAGTAGTTGGAGCACACAGCCAGAGGTCTCAAATTATGTCTTACAGGGTCTGTGTTTACATTCTCAGGTGTTTGCTTAAAAGATTTAACTGTGGCTCAGATGCCCAAGTCAGTGGCTTAATCAAAGCATAAGAACTTTTTGTTGGGTTTTTTTTTTTTTTTTGAGACTCACACCAGTAGCTTTAGGTACCAAATGGGTGTCATAAACTTATTCTCAATTGCAATCTTGAATGCAGAATAAGACTTCGAAGTCGGACTTAGAGATGCTGGCTTATTGTAGTTAAAGGAGAATAGGTGACAAAATACATATGTTTTCTATTTGTTTTTTTGAAGTCTTGTTGCTTTTGAGAATGCTTGCCAGACTTTTTTTTCTTTCTTAAGCTGAGGTTTCCTTTGTATTTTTAAGAGGTTGGTTATGGTAAATACAACATAAGTTTTAATTTTGAAGATAGATTGTACACTGTGTAAAATATTGCTGGAAATTTTTTTGCATCTTGTCACTTTCTTCCTTTCTTTGTTTACTCTCATTGAGCTCTTATCTAGAAGGCAGTTTCTTCTGCCAAGGAGCTGTTTCTATTGGATCAAGCTTAGCTGGGAAAAAATTATGGAAGTTAACTGTTTTATGGAGGAGAAAAGGGCAAAACAGTGCTGTTGAATTTGAGGGATGTCTCACAGGAAAAATGGCAAGAGATATGTAAGAATGTTTTGATGAAGGGAAGCATAAGCTCATACTATTTTATTTTCAGGTCTGGGATATTGTATGGGTGGCGTAATGAAGTAATGTATGTAGGTTTTTGTCTCAGTTTTGTAGGTATTGAGAACTTCTTAAGAAGCTTCTCTAAAGAAGATTACTTTGTGTTTGTGATAACTTTTATTTTTCTTATAAAAAAAAGGCCAATATTTTCATGTGCTCTTTGCATTGATTGTAACGGTTGAACCTTTTCCTTGTGTGCCATCTGCTGGATGTTAAAAGTTAGCAGGACGCTGAGAAATTTCCTGAAGTGGTCAGGAAACATTCCGAATGTCAGCTGAAAAATTCTTTTGTCTGGCAACATGTTCCTGGCATGAAGTAAGAAGCCTTGTTGTGTGAAAATTGGTGGCTTTTGAGATTATTATTTCTATTATTTCTAGTTAAATAATCATGCACTGCTCTGTTTAGGCTTATCTACTTCAGTCCTGTTGAAGTCAGAAGGAAAAGAAGAGGTTTGCTTTAAAAAAATCAAGTAATATGACTGAAAAAATGGATGCTACTATATTGACTTAAATTTGCCAAGAGATGCTATAAAAAACTTGTAGAAAAACTGAGGGAGGAGGAAAAAGAGATGTTCTAATAGCATAATTCTGAATAAAAGTGACAGGGCAGTTGTGGGACAAAAGTATTGGCTTAGAGTGCATTTAAGAGAAACAGAAATGTGTTTATATGGCTCTGCTTGTCCTTTAATGATTTTAATAATATAAGTACAGATCTATATGCAAGCATTTACAAGATGAATGCTTGTAGTAGGTAGTAGGAAGTCTGGAGAAAAAATTGTTGGAATTAAAAACTAATTATAAACATTCAATAAATCAGATTTTGGAAGTTTGTGGGCTTTTGTGTACTGCTTGTGTGATTCATGCACTGAAATCTGCAGTTGTGGGTTATTTTTGTTTTAAGATGCTCTCCTTCCCATCCCCAAAGATTTGTTTTGGACTTCCTTTATTATGTTGACATTTGTGGGTTCTTCTTTTAATAACTTCAGGGTATTGTTGGAGTCTCGACGTAAATCAAAGAAAATTACAGCAAGAGGAATCTTTGCAGGTGCCAGGGTGGTGCGAGGAGTTGACTGGCAATGGGAGGATCAAGATGGTGGCAATGGGCGTAGAGGAAAGGTAAAAATAAAACTGATTTAAATAAGAAGCTGCACCTCTTTTTGCTCATGTAATGGCCTCAGTAGCCTTTTTAATTGTAGAGCAAAAATACAATCATGAAAGCTCCTATTTTAATTGGCAAAATAAGATTACAAATCTTATTTTGTAATACTTAAGCATTTAGAAAGAGGAGGGGGTGTACACCATAGCCAGTTCTTTTACATTTTAATTTGCATTTTTTATGATATCAGCACAGAATATTTTTACTTATTAATTTTTTGTCATGGCCATCTGTTTAAGATTGATTTGTAGCAACATTAAGATCTTGAGCATATTTCAGCATTACTAGAGAGCTGGTATAGAAACAGAGCTGTCAAGAGTACCCCTTTCTAGTCATCACTGCATTCTGTAATCTTACTGCTTGTGGGCCAGCACATTTGTGTGTCCCTTGCTCTTGGTTTTCAGTGCTGGCACCCTAGGATTTTGTTTTTCACATAATGATTATAGGGACTTCTCCAGTTTAAAATTAAAAAGCTTTGCAAGTTTTGGGTGTGGCTATTATGTTACTGGCTTGGGGCAGTCTGGGAGTGCTTTTGATGCAGTGCTATAGTAAAAATATTTGTATGGAATGATAAATTACTAATCATAACATTTGTTTATTTTACTTTTACAACTTCCATTTAGCTTGAGAACTAATGAAGGTTTGTCATAAGTACGAACGTACAACAGGGAGTGCAAAATACACTATGACTTTTATCACCAAATTTGAGAATTGGATGCCCTTATATCTTGGTGACCTAGTGTTTTTTGTTGAATTTATTTTTAATACACTTAAACAGCATTTAAAGGAGAGTGAAAAGTTCCTGACTATGATATTTAGCCTATTTTATATTCTTGTTTAGCTTATTTTATATCCAAGACATTTGTGGAAGCCTTAGGACTTTTGGGGATTACATTTTGAATTTTACTGAAAGGAAATAGTAAGTTAAAATCTCTTAAAGCAAGGGATATTTAAATGCAGCTTTTTTCATCTCAATTATTTACCCCTTCCCATGTCAAGATACATTGAAATTTCTGAAACTTTGCAAAATAAGAGTCTTATCCTGCACAATCTGCTTTGTGTACTAAATTGGTATTAGATAATTTACCTATGCATCTGAAAATATATATAAATGCATATAAATGTTTTTAAATGTGGAAAGGTAGGTTGTAGATAGCAGAAACATTGTTTAAATAAATATAAATAAGAGTGAAAACAAATTCTGGAAACTGTTTTTTTTCTTTTTTTTAAATAATGGAAGTGTTTTCAGAATTTGGTGCATGGTCTCCTGATTTCAGAAATGTCAGGGAAAGACATTTTCACTCTCCTTTTGTACTGTTGTTAAACATTTTGGCTCTGGAAATAAATCTGTCTCAACATAGTGCACAGCCACCAGGCTAATGCAAGTTAAACCAGACATATTGAAGCAATTAGAATTATTTTCATCCTCTTTCTCTTAGTTATATGCTGCTTCTGGTAAGAGCATATCAGAGCAGCTCAGATTTTGTTCTCTGCTTGTGTAGTTAGATAACCTCCAAATATACAAAAGAAAAATAGGCCTACAAAGTATATATTCAGACTGCTGTCTTAACACACCTAGGGAACACTTTCATCAAGCAGAAAACAGCTTCAGAACAAATTTTACCAGGTTTAGTAAAACTACAATATCATTAATTATTTTGAAGAGATGAGTAAATGTTTAAGTTCAAATTGTGCTTCTGAGTCTTTGCTCTAGAAACCATTTTCTTATTTTCACAACTGAATAGGTAACTGAAATCCAGGATTGGAGTGCGTCGAGTCCACATAGCGCAGCATATGTTCTTTGGGACAATGGTGCTAAAAACCTTTACAGAGTTGGCTTTGAGGGCATGGTAAGTATAAAAGAATACAAAGGGTAAAATGCATGATGGGGGAAGGGCAGTAAGAATAACTTGTCCTTTATGGTCCTGCTTTTGTAATACGCTTTGTTAGTTTGCATGCTGGTAGTCAGGTCACTGTGAATCCAGCTGTAAGGGTCATGCATATGTATTAGGAAGAAAATCTGATCTAGGGATTTATTAAATGTGGATAACTACAAGTTAAGAGCTGCTTTGTGCCACAGTAAATATTTGCATCACGCACATTTGTCTTTCTGTGCCACTGTTGTGTTTAGAATAAAATTCAGTAAAGAATGGCAAGTGTAGTTATAAACTTTTTAAAAAACCCTGTTCTTCAACTCCTGAACTCTTCAGTTGACTTCAAATTTTGGTGTGATTACTGCAAGATTTACAGTTTTTAAATTACTGTCAATACTTGGAATGCTGTTGAGAGCAATTTTATTTTTGCAAATGGAAAGGTGTTGAATTAAATTACGACCTTAATTTACTTTAGTGCTAAATTTTTCTGTTTCCTTTTGAAGATTCTCCAGCAACTTCTTCAGCTTTAGAGAGAAAATGGGTCAGACTCTAGCCTAAGTGCCTTCTGTTGCTGGGTTTTCTTATCCTAATGTGGGTCAAGGAAAGGTTACTTTGATTATCAGCTGCTTAAAACATCTTAATTAGCATTTTCTCTGCATGATTTTTGTTTGATTGTGCAGGGGAAAACCATGTTAATTTAACATTGAAGCGTCATCTTGTCAGATGTGTAACAGTAATAACATGTTAAACAATGACCAGTTACTTTTTTGAATGTAAACTGACCTTAAAGCGTCACTTACTTACAGTTTATTTTTATACTTAAAATGAAAGTAAATACCACTTTTGCGGTAAATACATATTCTAGTGTTACATTTAGGAAGAGTAAACTAATTTAGTGCAGGTCAGCTTTTCTGATGCATTAAGATCCTAGGGGTAAAATATGAGTCAGTTTTGAATTATGTGCTTCATGGTGTCCCCCAGTTCTAAAGAAAATTCTTTATATACTGGCTAAAATGAATGTATGTTGTATTCTGTAGTATAACATTAAATCAATGTTTGGAGTCTTCTCTCTTGTGATACATGGAAAAGTAATGGTTACAAAATCTAGATAGAATGAGATACAGATCAACTGGTTTTTATGTTGTTGTGGTTGTTATGACTTCAGTTGCTATGTTAAAATTTTTGGCCTGCATAGTAAAAGTGCTGTGGAATCATTGAAGTTTCCTTCTGGTTTCATGAAAAAAGTACATTTGAGATAAGTTATATTCTGCTTTGAAATAGTTATTCCCTTAATAAAAAAAAAAAATATTTTAAAGTCAATTACATTGTGTTTCCAAACTTTTGCCACCTTTGAAAGTATTAAATATTTCTAGAAAACTCCATTAAGTACTTCAGCTGTAAATTTGAAGGGGTGATGGTAACCCTTCACATAATTTTTGTAGAAATAGAAATATTTGGTCAATTAAAAAAAAAAAAAGCCTGTTAAACTGTGTGTGAGACTGCGTATATTGATGTTATTTTTAGGATAATAGAGAAAAAAATATGTACGTGTGGATGTACAGAAAGGATAATTGGAGGCTGTGTAAGTAGTGCTTACCTGATTATAATCCATTCCTACACTTATTTTATCTTTGGTGTTTTAAAAAAGTGCAATTTTCACTTCAGACAGAATGGATTCTTGGATATCTATGAGAGTCTTTTGAATGTAATGCTTAATTTTATAACTGATTAATAATTTGTTAAGTGTACAATTCATTATTATTGTTTACTAATGTTTATGTGCTGTTATGTAAAGCTGAGGCTGTCAGAATGTTCATATAAAGTCGGGGCAAACTTGTTTTGGTACTTGGAAATTGGTTTAAAAAGTCCAGAGAATGTGGAATCAACAATACTCAAGAGTGTGTAGCCATATAAATACAGCTGGGAAGAGACCCTGACTTGCAAATGGGTAACACTTGACTCATGCTAATGGAGCTGATTAAAGAAACACAGCTCATTATTGTAAGTCAATGTTCTTGTTTGATAGCTGATAGGCTGCATCTGGTCCTCAAAATTAATCTATCTGGCCTGCCAGCTTTGGAGACATGAGGGTTGGCTGGTGGGGCAGCAGGTGCTGACTGAAAACATGCATTTATTTCTGGTCAGATACTTGGAGGTTTATATTTGTGTTTGCTCTGTTTACATATGAAGTGGCTGAGAAGTGCATCTTGCCTCTGGGGTTTTTTTTTTGTGAAGTCTGACATTTAAGTGTGGGAGTTTCTGTTGCCACAGGCCACAAATTCCTGAATTGAAATACGTGTTTATGATGTTGTTAGGTCAGGTAAAATGTTTGCTACATCCTTAGTAAGAAAGAGCTACTGTTGGCTTATATATGGCATATATTTCTTACCTATATGTATTCAGAGTCCTGAGCCAAACTGAGCTGTTAACCAAATAACCTTCTTTGGGCATTTTTTCATTTCTAAAAATGTGTGAACTTATCCTTTTGCAATAAAGAGAGGTCATTTGGAATTAAAAAGTTAATGTGAAGATTGTGATTTTGCTTTTGGGACTTGTGTCTGGATTTTTATTTCTTTATACCATGTGAGCTGAGGATGTAAAGCTGATGGCTTCCTGTGGTTTTCAGTGGAAAATAGTTCCATCTACAGGAGTGTCCTAAATCAATTTCATCATCTAGGAATCTGTTTCTTTCAGAATTTCTTTTCTCTGTACCACTTGCCTTTTTTTGCTAGCCTCTCCTAGTTTCTTGTTTTGGAGGATTGTGCTTTCATCTGCGTAGCCTCTGAAAGAATTATCTGTAGTTATCATCCATCATTGTCACAATGATATGTAAGCCATCTGTGTTGGTGTACTTTTTCCCACAAATTCCAAATAGTGAGTGCATAAGGGAAGTTGAGATTGCCTGCCTCTAGGTGATTGATAATTAATGTCTGTTCATCAACTTTTATTTGGATTACCCGTGAAGTTATTATTTGAAATTGTTCTAGATGATTTTAAGAATTTCTTGTTACCACTTCCTTTTTTTAAATAAAAGCAAGGTAAATATCTTGGTATACTAGGCATTGTATGTGAGTGTTACAAAATATATGCCTTCCACTGTAGTTAAAACTGTCAGATCTGTAATGTCAGTCAAATCTTCAGTTTGCTGGTCATTTATCATGTGCGTTTATTTGCATTTGTCAGCAGACTTTGCTTTGCTTCTTTTTGATGTAGTCACATTTCTCCTGTAGTCTCAACCAAGTCAAGTTTTTCATCTCTCTGTGTTGTGAAGAAAAATATTTCCATTAAGCAGAAATGTATTTACTGATCATTTTCCAATTTTATTTATAGTATTAACTGACAAGGAGAACTATCTTCCTTTTTTAAAAAAATAAAGTTACACATGCAAAGCTTTTATAAGTGCCTATAATAAACAGTAAGGTTACAAACCATTCACTTAGGATTTGCCTGAGGTCTGGTTTCCTCTGTAAGAAACTGTTATTGTTTCTGTGCCTCACACCTCTTTGTCATTTCAGTCACTTTCGCTACCATCATCTACCTTCTCCATTTATTGCTTCACTTCTTCCAGCTTTTTGAAACTGAGAAGGATTTGATTTAATGAAATTTGAAACACGGCATTTCTTATAAAGCTTTAGCTAAAATGTACGGATTTATCCAGTCTCTTGTTGCCTTAATCTTGTGACAGAGCAGCATGCACTGAACTTTTTCCATTTGCCTCCATAGGGCTGATTTCCTTGCCAAAAGCTGTTGTGAGTTTAAAGACTTAAGTCCTTCAGTGACCTTTACTGTATGTATTCAGTGCTACCTTGAACAACTGCAACTATGGCACTATTCCTGCTGGTGTATCTGTAAGACCAGTATTAATTTCTCCTCTGATATTTGCTGCTGATGTTAGATGCTGCATCAGTGCATCTGGATCAAACATTCCTCTTTTTCTCAGCAGCATAGCTAGTTTTCTTATCAGGTCTGTAGATCCTCCCTCCCTGGTATTGATGGATGGCATTCCATATTGATTGGAATAACTTAACAGTTATTTCTGTAGTCAGCTGCTCCTTCAGCTTTGTTTTCCTCCTCAAGGTCGGGGATAGTGGTGCTTTTACACCATCTGGCAGCACTGCTGACTTTGCTCTACATTTTCTCATTCTCTGAAGTTTTAGGAAGATGAAATTGCTGCTGTTTATTTCCATTGGTATAATTGGATGGTATGTCAAAGTACATTTACTATATTTCCTATTTGACTGGGCAAGTCATGATCTCTATGTAATACAGTCACATACTGCTGGAATCCAGATTTTTAGGAAGTTAAAGTGTGGGTGCTAGAAGACCAAAGTTCTCCATTGTAGGCAAAGACCATTATTACCCATTGCTCATGTGCATCAGCTATTACTACTGACCTGCAAACTGTGCTGTACAATGTCTGATTTGCCTGCTTTTCCTTGAATTCTCATTGATTGCCTCCTTAACTGGGCTTTCTATCTCTAATTGTACATAAATTCTACAAGATCTATAGCTTTTTTTTCTGTTTCCTGAAAGAATCCTACTTGGGGTGTCATACAATTTCTCCATCAAGTCAGTGTAGAAAAGCTCATTTGTTCATTTCCACCAAGTATTTACATTACACCCAGCCTCACAGTTGTTTCTTCTTTTTCTGGTGGTGTCACTGTGAGTCTAAAACTCGTATTCTAATATCCCTTGTTTTGGTACTTTCCCTTTTACACTTGCACATCTCATCTCTAAACAATCTGCTATTTTGATTGATTTTGAAGTCTCAGAGTGACTCATAACTTTTAGAAATCCCAGTGGGGTTCTCTGAAGTGCAAAGCCTGGTGCATCTAGGCTCCATCCATGTGTGGTTTTGCTCCATGTGCACTAGGGGAGGCCTCTTGCCATGCAGTCCTCCGAGTAGCGTGACCAGGAGCTTACCATCATCCCTGATTTTTTACTTAAATTGTTTGAGCAGGAGAAAGCTTATTTTCCTTTTCTGAGAAGTATAACAGCTGAGCGCTAGAAGGAAAATTGTAGTTGCTTACCCAGCTTTTGTGTCACTGAAATACAACTAACTACAGTCCAGAATCTTGTTTGGGTTTGGTTATATTTTAAGGCATTTGCAGGCCTTTATCATGTTGATGGTACTTTTCTTAGTAGTGCTGTTTGCCACGTTGCCAAAGGTACTCTGCTTGTATACAGTATATAAGTTTATTTTGTGCTATCTTAATATCTGTCAGTGTCTTATCTTTGTGTGTTTTGGGTCCTCCATTATTTTGTAGAAGGCTTCTGGGAAAGAAGAAAAAAAAAAGTCATGTTCCTTTGCTTTTCTGCTATAGTTAGATCAGACTCTTATTTTATTCTTTAGCAATATAACATTGACTACATCATGTAAGAGAAAGGAAGACAGTTGTGAAGCTGAGGTTGGACACCAATCTACTACTTAGTCTTTCAACCAAGCGTATCATTATATTCCAGAAATAAACTATGTGCAGGTCACAGTGCAGGCAGGGTAAAATACAAGTGCAGATTTCTGAGTTTTGGGTTTTTTTCTATAAAATTTAGGATACCGTAACAGGCTTCCTAGTAATGTCAGCTGCAAAATAGTAATTAGCCTTTTTATTAACATTTTGTTTCTTCTGCTAGGTTTTAGCCATCAGTCTGCCAAGTGCATTAACACTTCCTTTAACACAAGCAGTCTTTCACCCTGATTTTGCCTGGCAGGGAGGAGAGCCTTTGGACTCTCCTGTGCTCTATTCTTAGTGTTCTGAAGAATGTAACAGCAGCTCTTGCATGCGCACCCCTCCTTGTCTCCTTCACAGACAGCTGGTTGTTGCCTGACACGGAGGGCTTGTATTCAGTGGGTGAGATGCAGTGCTCCCGGGCACATTCAATCTCCCTCGTTCCGGGGAATGAATGAATTTGCCATCTGGGACGGTCTGCGCAGCCCCTTTGTCTGCGGCCGAGCTAAACCGAGCACCTGCCCACCGGGTGGCAGCATCCTGTCGCAGGCCTGCTGCTGCTGTGCTGAGCAAGCTCTTTCTCTGCTTTCTCAGGGGATTTGAAGAGCAGCTGAAATCTCATTGTTTTCCTCTGGCTGTCTTCATCATTTTTCCAAAGTGACGGTACATTCTTCAGAGATCAGGACATACACTGAATTTTGTATTGTTTCTGCTTACCAGTTGCCAGGGGTGGTATTGTGCTCATCAGAGCCTTGGTGATTTGGAAGAATTCAGAGTTTTCATTTTAATCCTTTTGCAGGAGGACAGCCTGTCAATAAATCTCGGGCAGGGGTAAAAGAATTGTTCAAGTACTTGTTTAGTTGTGGTTAATTATATCATTACCACCACCTGTCCCCTACTTCCTCTCCCATGCCATAGAATATTCTGACACATTTTGCAGTTTCTGATCTCCTTCCCAACTTATTTTGCACACAAAAATGGCCTTTGTTTAGTGAGAATTGTTTCATAAAGGACAATGACAGATGATAGCTATTTGGAATTAAGCATTACACATAAAGGAAAGGAGAATTATAGAAAATCCTCTGTCTTTATGAATAGCAGTTGGTTACCACACTGGAAGTTTCTCTTTCTCATAATATGAAACAGTTTTATGAAGGATGAGCTTTAAAGCTTTCTTCTTTAAAAAGAACATATTTAGCTCAGTGTAGTATTTTGTAGGCTTTTTTGAAGTAATACCCTTCTGCATATTCTTAATTGAAAAGTTTTCGTCTTATAGAATCTGAGTGACAAGTTTTCTTCCAAGTTAAACATGGATCTGTCAAAAAGTGTTGGGAAGAGTGGGCAGCACTGGCAGGCATTAAATGATGTTTCCTTGCTTGTGTTCACAGAATTCTTTTTTAAAAGGAAAAATAACTTAATAGAACAATGCAAAGGTGCTTTGTGTTAATTCCTGTCTTTGAAATAAAAATTTCTCATCCTTTATAGCCTCTTATATTTATAAAGGTTATTAAAGTCTTGAGAATGTCAAGGCTGATAGATTGGAAAGTATTTGAGATTATGTGCATCATGGGACATGTTTTTTGTATGCAGAATTTTCAGCCTTTCTTAATTAAATATTTCAGTTCTAGTTTCACTGACCTGGAGACTCGGTCACTGAGGACTAAAGTTTTCTCAATCTCTCTCTGTAGTCTGACCTGAAATGTGTTCAAGATGCAAAAGGAGGCTCTTTCTACAGAGACCATTGTCCTGTGTTAGGTAAGCTGAAGTAAATTCATGTTGATTTGTATTAATTATACTCACTCTGGATTTCCATTTCCTTTTTAAATATCATCCAAAAGGACTGTCCTTCCTAGTGAAATGTAAATAGTAACATTTCTATGTACTAATGATAAATTGTCATGCTTTCCTAAATTGTATTTGGTATCAGTGTGCCAGGGGGATGGCAAGGGAGCTTTTAAGTGTTCATTAAGTTATAAATTGTGTTGTGTGTCCTGTGCAGTGTATTTCTAAAAAGCCAAACATAGCTGTTCATTCTTACAGAACTAGCTTAACTATTAAGAGATGTAATAAATCTAACTCCTTGCACAAAAGCACTGTTGTTTTATTGACACCAGAGCTTTTGTGTGTCCAGATGTCTAATACCATATGATAGCTTTTAAGATCCCAGTTAGAGCCCATAGTGGAACTTGTCACAATTATTTAGCATTTGCCAGTATCACTGCTATTTCCCTTGAAAACTCAACAAGAAACACACAGTTCTGTTGCCAGAGGTTCCAAAGTTTTTTTACCTGTTGGCCCCTATGGTTGCAGAGACATTGGTGTGGAGTCACCATCCCTGGAAGTGTTGAAAACGTGTTGATAGGGTACTTGGAACAGGGCACAATGTGAACATGGTGTTGGTGCTTGATTGGTGGTTGGACTTGAAAATCTCAAAGGTCTTTTCCAACCTTAACAATTGGATGAGTCTCAGAAATTAACTTCCATTCTTTAAATTGCTTGGAAAATTAGTATGGTGATATAAACTTTTTTCCCTTACTCCCTTTCAGGTGAGCAAAATGGTAACAGAAACCCTGGTGGGCTGCAAATAGGTGACCTTGTAAACATTGACCTCGACTTGGAAATTGTGCAGTCTTTGCAGCATGGTCATGGAGGATGGACTGATGGCATGTTTGAAACTTTAACAACAACCGGAACAGTTTGTGGCATTGATGAGGACCATGACATTGTAGTACAATATCCAAGTGGCAACAGGTTTGTTCTTTAGCCTTCATCGTTGCTTCTCACAAACTTCCCTTGCCTTCAGTGCTTGTGATTACTTGGTGCCATAAGCTTTCTCTTCCCCTTTTTGTGTCTGTTAAGATTTCCTTCTAGATGTGTAATGAGGACTTAACTTTGAGGATGCTTTAGTAGGAAAAGGAATTTTGCTGCCTCTCTCACTTGTGAAAATTTGAGTCCAAAAGAGGAAATTACATTCTGGACTATCTTATTTGCAAAATGCAGTATTTTAAGCAGTAACTTCCTTTTTAATTAAAAGCTATCTATCCCATGGTATCAAGAGCCAAGATAATAGCAATTCATTGTGGGTTTTCAGGAAAATAGTTTAAGAGGACAGGTGACAAACTTCGGGGGGGGGGATCTTGTCTAAACTAGAGTCACCTTGGCATGATCCATATCTAGCCTTTTATTATTCAAAGGAATGTTAGTTTATGTAAATACAGACCAAGAATAGGAGGTATTGGGGAAGACAAAACCACTCCCTGCAAGCAGTTTAGGTTTGAATTTTGCTTAGCTGCATCCATTGTTAACAAGACTCAAACCCAGCTGTACAGCGGGGTTTGAATCTAATATGGCCACATGGTTTTCTGTTCTCTTGCTCTCAAGTATTGGGCTTATCTTTAAAAAGTAGCAGGTGAATGGAATATCATTTCAGTTGTATATGGAGTTTTACCTATTCAGTTTGTCCAGAAAGAATTAACACTATATTGTTCATTCAGGATATCCCTCAAGATATTGTTTGCTAATATTGTAAAGCAATGCAGAACAAAGCTGTTTTCCCAGCTAAGCGGATGCAAGTGGCTTTTACTCTGGCAGTCATGTCAGCAGAGTCAGTGACAGGAGGTCCTCTGTCTTGTGGTCTCCTCCCTGACTAACAGCTAAATGCCTCTAAATCAGTAAAATTTAAACTACCAATAGGATAGTTTGATTGAAAAGTGAGGTGTATCTGGGACATCCATTTAACTGAAAAGTACTGTTATAACTTAATGTTGCATCTTTTGACATGGGGGGAGGGGCCAAAATTCTGTGTTCTTCCTATGTTGTTTCCTGACAGTTCAATCCTTGTGAGACAACTTGGATCTGCTGCTTTTCAGCCAGTTATTTCCTATCCCTGGAAGAATAAAGCAACCGTATAGCTACTTTCAGGACTTTTACATTGCTGTCAGCTTGCTTCCCCTTAGGCAGGATATTTCTTAATTGCCTTTACAAATGTATATCTCTGAAGAGTATGCTTGAAATTAATTAATGAGCTACAATTAATGAATTAATGAGGCAAGTTTATGGATGAAAAATGGATAACAGCAAATATAGTATCCATAGTATCCAGTTGCAGAAAGTTTGTGGGCATACAAGCAGAAACTTACCCAACAGATAATTTTTAAACATATATTTCACTTTGTCTGTTTAATATCTACTTTAAATGATTCATTGTTTAGGTGGACATTTAATCCAGCTGTTCTCACCAAGGCCAACGTTGTCCGAAGTGGAGATGCTGCTCAAGGTGCAGAAGGAGGTACCTCTCAATTCCAAGTGGGCGACCTCGTTCAAGTATGTTACGACCTGGAGCGAATCAAGCTTCTCCAGAGAGGTCACGGAGAGTGGGCCGAGGCAATGCTTCCAGTGAGTAGCTGAGTGTTTGCATTCATAGAATGGTCAAGCTTGTACAGTATTTCTAGTTATTATTGGTAATGTACCTGGAGGCTGCAGCAGTCTAAAAGGTATTTTCTTTTAAGTTTTCGTCAAACACAGTGCAATACTTGCTCAGGTGCAGCCATCTGCTTACCTAATGAAACCTATGTAAAGGTAATAGTGATTGTGCTGATAAACAATGGACTTAGTAAAATTTACATAATATTAAAAATAAAATATTTAGAAATCGGAATGTTTTATTTGTATTTAATGTTTTCTTTAATTCAGACTTTAGGTAAAGTTGGTCGGGTTCAGCAGATCTATTCAGACAGTGACTTAAAGGTAGAGGTTTGTGGAACATCTTGGACCTATAATCCAGCAGCTGTCTCAAAGGTGGCATCAGCAGGATCTGCTATAAGTAATGCATCTGGTGGTAAGTTTGAAGAATAACTAGTAATATTGCCATATGTATGGCAAGTAATTGTGTTAATTAAAAAGTTGTTATTAGGTATTAATACATTGTTTGTAGCAAGGTTAATAATAGCCTTGGAGTTTGGGTAATTGAAATTTTATGTGAGAAAGATAGGAAAAAAAAGCTTGCAGTCAGTATGGAGATGTTATATTGATCAGATACTTCTGTTTGGTCACAGTGCAGGTGTGTCTTTAGAGGTCTACTCTAAGGACTTCAGAATGGTTGGAAGGGACATCAGATTGAAATAGGGACTGAGGCACGCAGAGAGTGTCACTGGCAGTAACAAGCAGCCTCCTTGTTTAATAAGTGGTTTAAGATAGCAGGCACAGGCAAGGGATCTGTTGCAGGTGGTTATTATAACTCAGGATATTTATTTCTTTAAAATTTTTGTCTTAAAATTTAGTCAGACATCCTGTGAAAATTACAGTGGGATTTTTTGGTGTCTATGTAATCATACTTCAGTTTTGTTGAACATGCTGTCATTCATATAATAACAAGGCAGGAAGACTGTCCAGCGTGTTTTGTGTTCTGTTGGCACTTTTCAATTGAAACTAGAATTTTTCCTTTTTTCAGTCATAGCTAGTTATTCTTTCCTCTTCACATATTTGCTTTAATGCCAAGAAAACATTCTACATAGTTTTCTAGATTTTTTCCTGAGGAGGCATAGATGCAGTGAGTTTTCTGAATAAAGAACCGAGTACAGTGGTCATAAAACTACCTAGAAGAGTAATACAACTTAGTGTTTCAAATCACAGAAGACAGGCTATACCTCATGTTAGAAAGTCTGTAATAGCAATACATAAGTTCATGTTTTTACCTTGTCCTGCCCTTTTGTATTTTGCAGAAGAAAAGCTATTTGTGGTTCAACCATCTTTGTTCTGAAGTGTCTAATGTGGCAGTCTCCACTGTCTAAAGGGTGCTAGGGTGCAGCTCTTATTTCAAACTCAGTCATTTTACAGCTGCTATTTTATGGTAGTTTGTCTATTACTATGTACATGGCCTTAGAAACAAAACAAATGTAGCTGGGGTTTTTTTCTATTCTTGTGTAATTAGAATTGTACTCTTAGTTGTCCTTTGGTTAACAATTACAGAGAGATTGTCCCAGCTATTGAAAAAATTATTTGAAACCCAAGAGTCTGGAGATCTCAATGAAGAATTGGTTAAAGCTGCTGCCAATGGAGACGTTGCTAAAGTGGAAGACTTGCTAAAGAGGCCAGATGTAGATGTGAGTGTTCTGATTTGGGAGTATCTCTTTTGGGGGGCCTCTAGTACTAAAGGAAGTGCAGCTGTTCTGAATATTCCTTGCCAGTCAGTAGTGTGTCTTCTTAGAAGTAATACTGCTAGTTCCAATGTCTCTTCTCCCATTTGTTGTCCTATGAAATGTGTGTGGGCTGTGTGAACAGAGAGCTGTACATACTTTCTTGCTGGACAGATTTTGTAGTCTTTTGTCTGCCATGATTTAAGATATTTTTCAACCACTGGCTGCCAGAGTTGGTGCAGAGAACCAAACGTTCACAATTACTGAAGGGTCTTAAAATTCTTATTTTTTCAAGGGGGATAGAGGAAGAAGGGTAGTTTTTTCTGGATGTTTTTGCTGTTGTTGTGAGTTTGTTTTGTTTTATTAACTCACAGGGTAGATAATCTAATCTGTTCTCTGTCACATTTCTTTTTCCAACTTGTCTAATACTAAAAAGTCCAAAAGAAAATGCTTAGTAATTATAGGAGTTTGTTTAAAGAATGTGTTTTAAAGTTAACAGCCTTTCTCACTACAGCAGTAGTAATGCTTGCGGATAGGAGTCTGAGCTTCTTCAGTTCTGAGCACTGATTTTTAGCTTAAGATTTTACAAAACATGGGTTTTTGTTCAGACTCTCTCCTGTTGTTGCCATAAATTTGGCAAGGAAGTTACATGTACCACAGAGCAGAGGACAGGTATAAATCTGAGACTTATTCTCAAAAATCTTGCCTTTACAGGAATCACCCAGAGATTAATGTTTTTAATTCATGTATCATTAATGTCTTAATGTTTGATAAAAGTCCATTTCTTCCTCTTTCCTTCAGTCTAGCTAATACAGAAATGAAATAGAGAAGCCTTAGGTGATCTATATATGCTGAGAGGGCATCTTGAAATTGTTCATTTGATTCTGTGTTGTGTGTGCTGTTGCTTTAGGTTTTCTACTGCTAAACAGCCTCACAGGTGTGTGTGTGTGTATCTTGAAACTCACCTGCAAGTGTTGGCATTCCAGGTGAATGGGCAATGTGCTGGACACACAGCTATGCAAGCTGCAAGCCAGAACGGCCATGTCGACATTTTGAAGTTGCTTCTGAAACAGAACGTGGATGTAGAAGCAGAGGTAACCTAAAAATTTCAAAATATGCTTTGTGTGTCCTTAAACGTTGTTACATGCATAACAATTCTACTCAACTTGCCTTCTTTTTAAATGCCAGAATGATAAACTGCTTTTATTACTTTGATTGTGTACCCAAATTAGACTCCTGCTAACGGTATTATAAAGAGTCAATATCTAATTCTTTAACACTTCTTATTAAATGAAATATAACAACTAACATGATAGAGCTATGTAAGCCAGTATGCGAAGAAGCCCCTTCTTTTTTTCCTTTGGTTTCATTTCAACAGTAGAATGCAATGGGAACTCTGCCTCTGGCATTGAGGGGAAAAAGACGTTGTCAGATGCTGCATCTCCAACTTCAGATGCTTGCCACGCTTCTTATATATACGAAGATCAGTTAGGAGAAATCTTTCAATTCTTAACTAAAACAAGTTTAAGCAGAAAGTAATACCAGTATCTTTGGGTAGAAACTGCCAGCTCTGTGTCCAGTTTTTCAGTGTCTTTTTTTTAAACTTCACTAAAAACAGAAGGATGTCTCTTGTTTAGGATTTTTAGAATAATTGTTCATAACAATTATCTATCAGCATACTGTGATATTTGCATTTTGAATTGATTTTTACCCCGTTATTTACACAAAATGCACTGATATTACAACCATTTCTCGTTTTGCACAAGGCAAGAGGCACAAGAAGGATCTGTCAAATTTGATTTATTAAGAATAGAAACTGAAGACTAGTGGGATGCTGAGAAATTAATTGTGCACCCAGTTGTTGATTGCATAGCAGAAAAATAATTTCACATGTTGGGGCGTCTAGCATTATATTGCATTTGATATACAGAAGTTACAGAATGTTAAAACATTAATGAGGCAATGTAATTCTTGGAATTAAAATTATTTTATATTTACAGATACACCATTAATTTATAAAGCTTTCATGCTGGCTTAGATTGATACAATACATACTTGCTGTGGTCTGATTTCTGTGAAATAACTTCATGTTAGAGGTAGTTCTTTCACTGCAATACAAAGTTAAATACTGTTAAAATTAGCCTAAACTGCTTTTCGTCTGTACTGTGGTGTTCAGAGCTGCCATGTTAATCAAGTGGTGGACTGAAGGGAGGATTAGAAGCAGTTAAAGAGGTAGGTAGAAGCACTACTTAAACAGTTTGAAGACAATACAGCTGGTAATCTGCTAGCACTAGAATTGTGAAGAGTTTCATGTTTGCTCAGGCTTCAGAAGCACCATTATACTAGCATAAAAAAATTGTCAGGGATTTTACTTGACTTTTAAAGCTGTCTTCACATAACTGTGTTGCTGAAGTGAAGATGGTATTCCCATTTGATTATATAATTGCCTTGGTTATTATAATATTAATAATTTTCATAATATTATTAGATTCATAGTTATATCTTTCAGACTTTAAAAATGTAAGCTGTTTATCAATATTTATATATATATATATATATGCGCACATATATATAATGTTTATAAACTTAATTGTTTATAAAATACGAAGGTTCAGCAGAGCCATCCCGTTAAGCAGAGAGCAAAAATGTAGTCCATTTACTTCACTGCTGTGGCCTGAGGCATGGAAGCAATGGATAAAAATTCTTACTTTCCTTGCTTTATAGCTTAGTTGGATGTTTTTACACTTACAGTCATTACTTCAGAGTATATACGTTCATGATGACATTTTCTGGGAATATCCTCATTATTGTCTCATGTGTTTTTTTCTCTGATGTCTTAATGTAGACTACAAGTGGCCTCTGTTTAGTCAGAGAACAGTTGGTTATAGGCATAGCTCAAAAACCCTGATGTAGATATTGCATAGTAAGAATATGTAACCTTCTAGGCTGACGACATTTATGGTTGTCAGTTATTATATTAACAGTATTATATGATACTGTTGGCATGTATAGAAATGTAGTACTTTTAATGTTTAGATTTATATCTAAATGTAAATATAAGTCTTAAGGACAGATGATTTACTAGCTGGGAGCTTTTTCTAGATGAATTATTGCTATTGGGTAGGATTTAGTTCCTGAGATGATTAGTTTTGATGCTGAGCTAAAAAAAGGCCTACATGATCTTGGACCTCTGCTCATTAAAGCAGGAATTCTATACATTAAGGCTTAATAAAATCAGGCAGTTGTGTATCAAAATTGAAATATGGTAAAACTAAAACATTCAATATTTATATGGGGTTTCATCCATAAATATCTTGCTATACTTTTCAGACTGCAAATATGAAAAGACAAATTACCATGCCTCTGTGAATCCAAGTGCTCTGTAAATACAAGTTTTGTAGCAGTTTAGGACTACTGGCACACTCTCGATAAGGTTTGCCTCATAATGATCCTGATAACCAGATGAAAAATATAGAGAAGGTCCCCTTTCTGATCCTTTCCCCTTCCAAATGGGCAAGCTTTGGCTTCTTTTGACTGTTGGTTTGTATTAGATGAGCCTCAGTAAGAATCCTACAATCTGAGAAGGCAACTTGGTAGTGTGAGTTGATTTGGACGGAATAAAAGTATCTTTCTAAAAGCTGTTGAAGATGTTCTATAGTGCCCTGACTTATCCTGAAAACCATATCCATATTTTCAAAAAGATACATTTGATAATTAGGGGATAAGTCTTCTTCCACTATTTAAAATACTGTAACTAGTCTCATTGTGCAAATACAGTTTATGCTAAGAGCTATTAATTTTTGCATTGGTTTAAAATATATTAGAAATGTGCTATATATAATAAAAAATACTTTTGAAAGATGTTGTTGAAGAAGCAAATTGATGAGAAACCTAAGTTAACTCAAGAGAGGCAGTGAGCCCTTGATTAGTCATGATTTTATTTTACAATTTTCAGTGTTTCTCTGCTTTCAAAATTGAATCCTACAAATGCATGGTTACATTAAACTATGCAGAAATACTCAGTTAGAAACTAGCTTATGGAAGTTATTTCATCATGTAAAACTTCCATTTTACTTCTATCTTTTGTATACTGTCATTAATGCTGAAATCACTTGATTGATATTTTAAAATGTTTCATGTTGTACAGTCAACTTCTATGAATGTTAAAATAGCCTAAACTGACAAATTTGACTTTCACATTTTAATTCTCAACTTGTGTGAAACTGAAACAAACTGAATCAGTTTTAACACTGTGAATCATCAACACAGAATCGGTACTTCTAGTTAATGTCAGCATCAGTCACAAATTTCCTTTGAAAAAGGTTTATTAAGTGAAAATCAAGACACATAATAAACCCTAATAAATACTAACTTAATTGTATGAACAAGGAAATACTCATGTCTTACACTATGGTTTGGAATCTGTAACACTTCCCAGGTTACAGGAAGAACTGCCCTGGGATATTAAGTGTAATGCTGTTTGGGCATTGGATTTCATTTATGGGTTTTGTGGTTCTTTTGTTTTGGGTTTTTTCTTGACAGTGATTGTTTTGTAGTAGAAACCCAAATGAAGCCATTTGAGTTTGGTGAACAAATCACACAAAGATTCAGGGCAATAGTTGTATATGCTGTAGAATATCATATGTTGTAGAACATGTGTGTTTATACATGAAGTGATTCTTCATCCTCTATTGCTGCAGTTTGAACAATTGTTTAATTAATTGAACAATTATTTAATTAATAAAATTAATTTAATAATTAATACCTAATTTAATTAGGTATTTTAATGGTATCACGGTAGTCTCCTTTTTCTTATTACATCAAATATGGACAGTTGTTAGTTGAAATAATCTTGTTTAAATGCAAAGGAAATGTGAAATATACCAGGTTAAATGAATGTTTCCACTTTAGGACAAGGATGGAGACAGGGCTGTCCACCATGCAGCCTTCGGTGACGAGGGTGCTGTGATTGAGGTTTTGCACCGAGGCAGCGCAGATTTGAATGCTCGCAACAAGCGCAGGCAGACTCCACTCCATATTGCTGTCAACAAAGGTCACCTGCAAGTTGTCAAGACTTTACTGGACTTTGGCTGCCACCCCAGTCTCCAGGTAAAGTAAATTTTAATGTAGGATCACTTTTGAGCTACTGAATTGTATGATTTGCTGCATGTAGGTGATAGAAAAATTATGGTAAAATTATGGGATTGAAAGGAACAGAGATTGTAAAGTTGTCTGTCTCAACCTTTACCCCACCATGTGATCAACTGTAACAGAAATGCTGTTAAGTCTGTTTGTTTTCTTGACAGCTAGACTGACACTTAGTTTATTCTATAGTTTATACTAACTGGTATTTTCACAGTCTGTAGTTACTTCTAATTGTTAACTTTCCTTCCGGATTAATTGCTCTTATATCGAACCCACAACACTGTGCTTCTTCTGCAAGCTACAGTTTAGCAGGCCGATGATACTGTGGAATGTTTTGTTAAAAGAAACCTTTTATTTTTTTCCCAAAAGAGATCTATCATTGATAGAACTACTTAGTCAGATTCAGCTTTTTATCTAGAAAGCCCTCATGTGTAGGATCTCAAGTACCATAATTTCACAGGGAATTTCATCTGTAATGAAGGTGATGGATGCAGTAGCATAAGTGCAATGTCCTGTCTAGAAGGTAGAGTGGAAATGTGCTATCAGATAAGCAGGTATCCACACTTCCGAATGCAGCTGCATGAACTGCATTAGTAAAACAAATGAGAATGGGTAAGTTTGAAGAGATTTGCATCGGAAAAAGCTGTAGTGGCCTGGGCAAATCAAGATATGCGGTAATAAGACATTGCCTCCTTGCTTTGCCATGTCAATAATCAGATTTTTTTAAAACTGTATATCCACATAAAAGAAGATGAGCAAAAACTTTTTTGAAATTAATGAGCATAGTGATTGTTTATTTATCTCCTTCTACCTGACTGTTAAGGTACTGTCTTGATCTTGCTGAGGTTGAGCTGTTACATCCATCCAGATCCTGTTTAGTGTTTGTTGAACAGTAGGTATAATAAGGAGTCTGATGTGCTGAGACCAGTAAAGGATGACTGTAAGTCACGTAGGAACTATGGGTAGCCAAAATGGATTTGCCTGAGTTTAAATTACAGAATTTTGTTTCAGTTGAAAAAATCAACAGAATGGTGGAAGGATGCTCCATCTGGAAAATATAATTGGCTATTGAAAAAAAACGAACTTTCAGATTCAGCATATGTGCTGAGGAGCTGCGGTGTGCAAATGTGAGTAGGTGATTGATTTTGTCAATGAGAGCACAGGGGACTAAGACTGAGGCATGACTGGAATTTAATTGGCCAGCACTCTACTACTGTGGCCACTTCACTGTGTAAACAGAAACATATGTTAGTCTGTAAATAGGAAATTCAGGAAATATGATCATTTAAACCAAATAAAAGCTACATGATTTAATTCTTGCAAATTGGTTCACAGTGGTTCATGTGTTTCCATATTCTGGCACTTTTTGTTTGGCAAGTTTTGATTCTCACTGTAGAGATCTGTTTTCGTACTAGTGTATTGCTAAAATGTTCAGTTTCTGTGTTAGCTTGCAGTTGAGTCAATGTTGGTGACAAAAGACTCCCTGACTTATGTGGTGCAAGAATTCTACTGGAAGCATAAATCTGGAGATTTTGCCTATGTAGCTGCAAATAAGCTTAAATGGATGTGTTTTCTTGCTGTTAGTCTAGGGCATTTCTCTTCAGTCCAACCATTTGAGTCCTTGAATAAGTAATGTACAAAATGCTTCTAGGAGTAAGAAGTATTTTTTCCTTATTTGGGATATTTGAAAAATAAAGCATCAAGCTAGAAGTATAAATTCTTTGCCTGTTGAATTGTGTAATATAATCTTCTATTAGCCGTAACAAGTTAAAAGCTTAATATTGCTTTATGACATTGGCTTTTGCTTCATGGAAAATGATATGCTTCAGTTAAAACAACAGAGCCTGCTTTTAGTACCTTGACTGCATTTTATTTTGATTTGCCTATGCTTTAATTTCACACTGTCATTTTGGTATTGTATTATACGTAGTTAATTGCTGGCTAAACTTAGCATTTATTACTCAAAATTCCATGCCTCCTTCCACCTGACTAGTCTTCCCTCTGTCACATTAGTTTTTGTTGTTGTCCTGTTATTCATAAATTGTAATTTGGGCATCAACTCCATCTGGATGAGCAGCGTAGAGAAGTCATTATCTCTCCCAGTGTCTTCAGTACTATGGGGTACAAAGCATAGTTCTGGCAGCAGTGTGTCTGTACAATGGTGGAGCTCAGGGTGGGGATTCCCACTGAAGCATTTGCAAAACTTGAGCAAGATGAGAAGCAGCTTGCTCTGAATTCTGCAGTATAGCAACACTCATAGAGTGTTTGGAAGAGCTGTTTTGTGTTTGTGCAGTCAGTTTTCCTAGTGATATTTTAGCATCTTTTTAATGTGGATGCATGCAAAAATTGACATAAACTGTTTCTGGTTTTAGGATTCTGAAGGAGACACTCCACTTCACGATGCAATAAGTAAAAAGCGTGATGATATCCTTGCTGTACTCTTAGAAGCTGGAGCAGATGTTACTATCACCAACAACAACGGGTTTAATGCTCTTCACCATGCTGCACTAAGAGGGAATCCTAGGTACAGATTTCTTTTTAAAGATTGTTTTTTTATTGTATGTAAAAGGAAACAAGTACATGTGAGGGTAGAACTATGGTATTCTTTCAGAAGATCCTTAAATCTGCATGTAGTTGTATTTCTTAAGTGTTGGTGTTGCTTAGCTATGCCTCTTTCTAATGCTTGGAAGCCCTTGCTATAGAATGAAGCTAGAAGGCTGCTCAGTTTAATGCTGTATCCAGATAACTCCAAATTCCTGATAAATTTGCTGTCATGGCTATAAAATTTTGCCAATAAAAGTTTTGATGAATAAGTTAGTAAGATCTTGAAGATGGAATTTTGACATAGGATAAAAATAGTAAATACTGCTGTGTTTTCCTTCTTGAGTATTGGAATTGATAAAGGGTTTTGAGTTTTTTAGAAATACATATTTGTGGATAAGTATTAAGTAAACCATACAGCTCTAAAGCACTCTCAGGATTGTTGCATTAGATTATATTTGTCAGTATTTGAAACAGTTAATTATATTTTCATAGAAGTATATCTAGAATGAATTTTGTATTTCACCTTTTATATAGCAGCTCAGCTGAAAAAATTCATTTTAAGGCACAGTTTGTTTTATACTAGCTACATTCTATATATCTACATTCAATTTTCAGTTAAGATAGCTTTTGAAAACTACTGCATAGATAGAACTTTAAAGAAAAGTTGTGTTGCTGATTCCTTACTACATTGTGGATAAATGGTATTTTTCAAAGCTGTCATGCTAACAAGACTTCAATAATACTTTATCCTCGGGTGGAGTATTTAGTATAGTTTACACAAAAGAAGAAATGTGTGTGTTTCCCCTGTTTAGTACTAAATTGGGCTTTTCAGTTGAGAGAAGTTGGAGAAATAAAGCTGTAAATTTGTATAAATTCCACCCATTATTAATATATGGGATTAAAATCTAGGTTAGTCTCTTAGAACATAGCTATCAAGACTGATGGTTAAAAAGTAGACATAATTAATTATCTGTGTTTGTGGAATGGAATAATTTCATGAGGTAAAAGTAGTGGTTGGAAGTGTTGATAGGATGAATAAATGTTTACCATTTTCAACAGTACTCATGAAAGGCCTTTAAGAGAACATGTCAAGGACTAAGTGAAGGGAGATTATTTTTGGCATTCAGAAGACAATGCTTCCAAGTCTCAGTTGGTAACTTCTTCCTCTAAACTGAATTCTTCCTACTTATATAACAGCATTAACCAGGAGCACTGTTTCCTGTCTTAGTTACCCTGGTGGAGTATTTTTTGTTTGGTTTTCTTTTCCTGCAATGCTTTTCCTCAGCTCTTTTGGTAGTTGGTTTTGTGACCATAATCTCGAGATGAGGTGCAGGGAAAGTGTATGGGGGAAAAGATGTTTTTCATAGGCATGTGCTGGAGATTTTTCTGTGGGTGAATATTTTAGAAATGACAGATCATTCATTTGATGGAGAGATCCAAGTTGTTGTTCAGATTGGGTCAGTTTGATGGTTGGTAGAATGTGAAGTATAGTGCAGTTTTAACCAGAATCCTTCCTCCTTTATGAAAGTTTTTATTGGAAGTATTGGAAAATGTTTCCAGTGTTAGTGATTTGAATGCTGTGTGGGTGCCCTCCACACATGGGGTTTCACTTGTATCTAAAACAGATACTTAATATTCTTTTTTGGTTGTGATTCCATCTGAGCATGCAGAAAAGGAATTTTGTCTCTCATCGCAGAAGGAGTAGTTTCATCTAAAATATTGAATGCTCACAGCTTTAGCTATTTTACCCATCAGCCTGGGAAGAAATAATTGAAAATGAAACCAAAATAAACCTATTTTGATTTCTCCCCCCCCCCGGCCAAAAATTGTCATAATAGTTTCATTCATCTAGGAGTTGAGTTTTCTATTTCTCAAGACTTCAGTGATACTCCTTTGTTTCATTGCTGATTTTGTAGTTCTGCCACTTGCCTGTTTCTGAATGAGACCAAAGTTTTTGTATTTGCCACTTTGTTTTTCTAATCTGGTATAGAACAACAGCTATTACTGATCTGTTAAATGCACTAAGCGCAAGCTATTTAAAACACTGTTAAAAATAACCCCCTCATCTTTAGCTTGTTACTGCTGTGGGTCACAGACAGTATGTAATAGGTTCTGCTTGAAACCTTGCTTTAAGACCTATCTTTCCTCATCTAAGCTTCCCTGCTCCATCTAAACTGGAGTTTTTGTGGCTTCACGATGTGGTGCCTTATCTTAATACAATGCATTAAATTCTCCTTATATTCAATTATATAGATATATTATGTAATTTCTATATTATTTTATAAAAGTTGAACACATAGTCATACGTGTATATAAACATGTATGCATTTGTGTGCATAGCTATAATTCTAAAATTTAAAAATGTTCTATGTATGCAAGAATTAATGAAGTTCACATACATCTTCCTTGTTGAGGATAATAAAATAAATGCATGTGATAAGTGCATGAGTGCCACAATAAATGGAGGTCGATTTCTGTAGTACTTTTTCTAGTTGATGTCAAATAGGTATTTAGAACCAATTTCATTTTCAGAGCAAAACTTCTTTGTTTCATGAGTTCTGACCTTTATAAATAATAGGGAGATAAAAAGAAAAAACCTAAAAGTCATGCTGAGAAGAACATTCCAAAGTTTTTAATTTTTCATATGAAAACAAATACATTCTATTTTAAATGTTTGAATATTGGATAAATATTATAAGAAAGATAGCAATATATGTCAAATAGCTTAGATTTTTCTCAGCACTTTATCTTCCATGGCAGTTTGGCTGTGTTTTCCACAAGTCAAGGTACAGTGTGTTTCAGAGAGCATCCTATTCTTAGTAGAATATTTCTCCTTTTCGTGTTTGGGTTCTCTTTGTACCTTGTGAATTCGTACAGAAAGAACTTCTGGTTTTTGTGCTGATGTATAATGTTGAAATGTAGAATGAATGTTAGTTTATGCTGTAGGTAGCTTTAAACTTGTGCATGGGAAATAGAGCTAAAAAGAAATTTTAAATTAAGTATGGGGAAGTTAAACTTTTATTTAATATGTGGTTTCTTGTTTGTGATTTTTAACTGAGTCAGTCATATTAAAAGTGCATTTATTTTGGACTTTTTCAAAGTATTGTGTGCCTCAAAGCTTGGCAGACTCTGCCTCTTCAGTGTTAATGAGATTTTTTTCAGGCAGAAAAAAGGAGAGTAAAATTTGAAAATACTGTACAGATTGGTTATTTTTGCCATGTTATCATCTCTTGCTTATGTTTGATCTATTCGCATACCTGTGACTTCAGATTTTTGAGCTGAAGACATGACTGTGAAGTGTAGGCGTATTTTATATCCGTTGCCCCAGTTAGTTTTAGATTTGCATTGTGTCTTGTGAAGAGAGCTTTATTCACTCTGCAGCTAGCATCTTAAATAGAGGCTGCTCTTGAAGCTGACCTGACTTCACACATGTGTATGATTAGTTCTTCAGAGCAATAAATTCTGCTGGACTTTAAATCAAAAAATTAAAGTCCTGGAGTAAGATACAGATTTCAGGTATTGCTCTCCAATAGCAAGAAGTATGTCATCTTTATGTTCATAAACTGGCAAGCTGGAGATTGTGGTTTAAAATAGAATTGTAATTTTTCCCCATGGTTTTCTTATTATTTAGGAGATCTCAATTTGTTTTTAGATTTGCAGATGGTTTGAACGGGTTGGCAGTGAAATTTCTAACTGTAGCAATTTAATTGAGAGGTGAGGTTTCTCACTTCTACGTAGTGTTAATGAGTGTCTTCAGGAAGTGTCTGCAGGACTCAGGGGCTGTGTTGTCATGGAGGTCCTCAGAGAGACAAGTTCTGAGGAAATGAGAGTGGTACAATTATTTTCTAAACCAGTCAAAATGGTTTTTTGCTTTTGTATTTGCAGTTCTGACAGTAAATGTAGGTTAAGCTTAGTTGAAGCTAAGTGCAAAGAGAGTCTGTTTTTAAAACCTCTTGTTAAAGTATTATGTCAGAAAATGCTTTGGAAGAATACTTTTGTTCAAGTTGGTTTGGAGGAAGAATATAATCTCCATGAGCAGACCTATTATTAGGTGGCAGATTAGCCTGTAGCTGTTGAGGTCAGTAACAAATTTATTATCTTTAAATAGTAAATAATGTGCCTGACAGATACAAAATGGCAAATACAGTTCCTGCCCTGAGAAGTCTGCTTCCTTGTACAACATAAAAAAGGGGAGAGGGGTGCCCAGAAAGTAAACCTGCCCTGCCAGTACTGTTCATGATAGTTTCTTTTTGGGTTTTGGGTTTTTTTGGTCAGTTCTGTTAGAAAGGCACCAGACTTGAGAAAGAATAAAAGAGACAATAAATCATTGGGAAATGTTTATTTCACTGCTTACCTATATTCTTTATAAATATTCTAAGAGATGATTTTTACTGCATATGGACAAAATGTTAAACACCAGTAGCTATTGATTTACAAATACAAACTTATTTTGGAATACAGAATTTGCTACAGTCCTGGTTACCTTCCATCTTCAGGCTGCCTAGAAGTTGAGCTGGACTGAAGAGAGGACTACATAATTGCTCTGAGCAGGTTTCATGTCCAGTTTTAACAACATGAGAAGTCCTGTAGTGATCAATGCATAGCTACAGCTGGTTGAAGGGGACCAAATCCATTGAACAGTTGATTTGGTTCCATTTTACCAGCTTTAGCAAAGCATTGGAGTGCAGGAAGCTTATAATTCAGTAACACATTTTAAAGCACATGAGCAGTGCACAAAGAACACGTGGCTTTCTTCTGTGTTACACAATTTGTTTCTTGTCAATGCAAATTTTTAACTCTTTCCTAATTTGGAGATGGCACAATTAAAAGCTGTATACCAGAAAGGCCTGTACAGATTGTTCTGTCCTTGAGTATTTCCTTGAGGATCTTTGGATGAGTCTCAAATCAAATCATAGTTACAGTTTAAACTTTTTCCTGTGTAGTGTAATCAAATTTTAGCATAGATTAGAAACCGTAGTCTTAAAGTTTCTATCAGAAATAGAGCTCCCTTACTTCTTTATGTTAAACTTTACTAGGGAAGAACATTTCAGTTTCCTTGTCACCCTCCTCCCCGCTTCCCCTCATTCATTTTCTGGCAGGTTCTCTTTTGCAGCTGCTTTTATGCTGTAGTTGGTTAGCACAAATATAAATGCCAAGTGCTTTCAATTCCATTGCTATATCTCTGGTTAGTATTAACTTTTTAGGAATGATTATTTAATATAGCAGGATAAATTTAATTTTTTTACCTTGATAGGATATGTAAAAACGTTTAATGTCAGAAAAACACAGCTTTTAAAGATTTATCTGAGGTTGCATCTGATTTCTTCTAAACTAAGGTACTTAATACAATTGTGCAAGCTCACATAGCTTTTCTTATGTCACACTGAATTCTTTCTGAGCTTTGCCTGCAGTGGAAATTAGGGGACAGCCTTAGTTCAAACCATTCTCTAGTAATGAGTATGTCAAGGATAGTTGACATGTGTTTGTTGCATAGTCTGATGATGGTGAGAAGATTTATGTAAATATATTCCCTAACACTATGTATCCTAATAGAAATGTAGCAGGTGTGTCACTTGGACTTAAGCATCAAGATGGCTATAAAATGAGATTCTATTTTTACCAGTTATAGAGGAACTGTTTTACAGATACAGCTGCTCAAGTGCGCTTTTGGATGGCAATACAGTTTCATGTACTGGCCATATCGGGACAAAAAACGGCTGTGGAAAAAAAGCCGTGTAGCATTTGATAATGTCAGCATCTGTTATCCCTGTCAGTCACACAGTTGAAATGTTTGAGTTACAACTGTGTCAGCAGATGCCCAAAGTTCAACGTGTGCTCGGTTAAAATTGAACAGCTGATCTAAGTGATGGATGTGACATTTTAGAGTGACTGGGTATGTATTCTTAGAGATATGCTAACATGAACTAGCAGGAAGCAATGTCAACATATAATTTTAACTTTTGTATCACTCTGAACTGTCATTTTGTGTCAGAATAACATTGCAATATTATACAAGGGAGAACACAGTATGATAAATTGTTACCAAAAACCTTTCAGATAAATTAAAGCTGTTAAAAAATCTGTCCCATTTTATAGTAGAAGCTAAATCAATTGGTGCTGAGCAGAGGAACTCATCAGGAAAATAAGAAAATGCTTAGCAATTAACCCCTCAGTGAAACTGCTAGTTATACCAAATTGCTTCTGTGAGCATGATTGAGTTTAGTAGCCTTGTTTTATTCAGAAAAGCTACTGCAATTTGATTTGTTTCCCACTATAAACCAGGTTTTAATTTAGATGTTAAGATACCGTAGCCTTCATGTCAAAATATCTGCTCGTAAGAGAAAGAGCTTAAAAAAAAATACTGCAACTTTGCTTTCTTAAGCAGGTAAGATAATATTTCTGCTTGTGTATATATATATATTAATATGTAGTCTCAGGTGTTAAAAATATCAGGCTGTGTATATTATTATTAGCTGTTTGATAATTATGTATTTAAAAATAAGTTCTCCATCTAAAAAGCATATGTTGCCTTTGTTTATTTTTCTTGTTTGTTTTGGTTGGAGTTTTTTTCCTCACAGACATTTTAGTAAGCAAAGGGCTGCAGTTAGAATCTTTAATCTGGGCTAAGTGCGCCTACTTATCATGGACATATCCTGTTTAATAACTGCTTTTAGAAGGATTCTGTCATGAATAGAAATGGCTGGAGTGATGAGTGGGGAGTTCTTTCGTCACATTTTTCCCTTGTTCCTGGATTTGATGTTGAGGATCTTTACTTAGGGATGGTATGCATCAGTGTATTTTAATTAATATCACTTTTAGAACTTGAAACTGTTACGGAACTATTTCTCATGTAGTTCTTAAAATTTTTTGAATGCTACAGTGGTTTTTTTATGGCCAATTTTCTTAAATTTGGATTTAAAATAAATTCAGCTAATTTCAAAATAGTATTTAAGATAACTTACCTTTTAGGCTGTAGTTGTCATTTGTGTTTTCATTTAGGAATCTGTCAATAGCTTTAATCCGCTGACTAGCAGCTCTGGCCTAGAAATCTCTGTATTGTCACTTTCTGTGCATAAACCTGACACTGCACTTTGTATCGAAGAGCTCAGTGAGCATAATAAGTGCTGATTTGGAGAAAATTCTAACTTAAGTCTTATTAAATTGCAGAAGTTTTACTCAATTATTTTGGCTGTCATTTTTTGTAGATCACACCTGTAATTCCTTAGCTGTTAATACTTTTCTTAGTTGCAACCTGTGGATTAAATGTTCTTTGGTAGATGCAAATTTAAGTACTACCATCTGAAGTACACAGAACGGGCTGTGATTACTAGAACAGTGGCTTGTTTGTATGAGATGCATTTTGATAGCTAAGCTTTTAAGTTTAGTTTAAGATCTATGAAGTGAGGAGTACTGGTAATGATGAATTTTGCAGCTTTGCTGCAGTCTTAATTGGTGCATTTCAAGGTTTCATTTCCAGCCTTGCTTTGAATTCTGCTTGCAACTAATATTCTGCTTATCAGCTGTTAACAATTCTTCCTACCCACTTTTATAGTCACTTAATTTACTGTTTTGTGATTTGTTACTAACAAGTATGAGTTATTTTGGCAATACCAGCTGACCCTGAGCAAGCCAATTTGTCACATGAATGTCATTCAAACAAGAGGGAAACCTGTTTCTTCCAGCAGCTGTTTAGTTTCCTCTTACTGGTCGTTCCTTGCCTGCCAAAAATACATACTTCTTTACATTCCATAGCATTGTATGTTCATATGGGTACATAAAGAAGTATGTGCTCTGAGCAGGTACACACAGAGTTGCTTGACTGCCTGTCAGATGAACCTAAAAAGTATTTTGCTGCTTTTTCTTGCTGTCATTAGGTGAAACTGGCTGACAGTTCTTTTGGAAGGACAACAGTTCTGATAAACTGATGGTAGTAAATAAACTTACTATGCTAACTGAACTTTGCAATGCAATTTACCTGCACAGTGTCTTAAAGCTGGGCATAGTTCATTGTTTTGGGATGGCACTGATGTTAGAAGTGCTTTTCCATATTTTTGCAGCCTCTTGCTCTTCTAAGTGACCATGTTTAAGTAGAGAATTGAATCACTGGTAGGTTTGCAATGTCTTTTCTTAGAATTCGTAGCTGTAGTCCACTGTAAAAACTTCAGCTTCCTCCCGGGTAATCTGGCAGATTTTCATGCTGGGGTACAGTTTGCATCTAATGTCCTGAAGGGAAGCATAGACTGATATAAAATAGCAGTTATAAACTTATTTTCTTACCCCAAATCCCACTTCTGTGCTTTTTGTATCCCATCCATTATTCTGCAAACTCTTTGCAGGTTTATACTTATTTACGCTGTATTTGAGAGTGATTTAAAAAACAAAACAAAACAAAACAATAAAGCAAAACAAACAAAAAAACCCCACAAAAAGCCCAACCCAAACACAAAAGCACATGTCACCAGTGATCCTGCTTATCCTAAAGATCATGACTTTGAATTAAGAAAACAACCTCTAACTGCTGTGACAGGATTTGGATTGTTAGGCCGAAGGTCACATGTGAAAGCTAATACCTATTCAACACTTCTGCAAGCAGCTTTTCTCATTTTTTAAAACTAGCACTCACCTGCTTCAAAGTCTTGTCCACCCTTGAAATATTTATGACAGCTAAAATAATTAACTAAAAAAAATTAACCCAAACCAAACAAAAAACTTCATAGAAACAAAGCCCAAGTTTAACCCTGTTTCGTAAGATTTTGTGCGACTTGGTTTGGAACGGTGGTTAAATATTTGATGTGCAGTACAGCTTTGACTTCTGAGGGACTGTCGGATATAGCTTATGGTTGCTTAATATGTATTTCAGGAGTTGATTTGGGTTAGAGTAAAGACTAAGCTTTGTCTCTATAGCATTAAAAGGTAAATTTGAAATAAGCTTAACAATTAGTAACTGTAATAGTTGTAAGGAAAGCTGAGAGCTGAGAGCTGCAGCTCATGACAAAAACCTAGTGCAGCTGATAGAGAGCAAATCAGAGTGTAGCAGTAGCTAGCACAGTAGTACAAGGAGAATCAGCAATGCAGCATTAGAATCACAGCAGTCACATTCTAGTTTTTAAGTAGGCTGTTTTCATGTACGTCTGATATAAAGCACCTTGAAAATTTTGCCGAGACCTATTTGAGAACTCAGCATTGCACTACCACACTGTTTATTAGGTTTTCTTTTTCAAGTTTGTACAATTTTAGTTGTGCATAGGAAGATAAGACTATATTTCACTGAAATGAACAACCAGTTAATGGAATTGCAATTTACTAATTTATCTTCTTTAAAAAGAATTCTGCCTACTAAGCAAGTTGGGATTTGTTTTTTTGGTTTCTTCCTTTTTTTTTTGCTATGAAATTTGGACTAACAGTTGTTTTCTTTCAACCTGCTCTTTACACTACAAATGCTTGGTACTTTAGCACACTCAAAATTAAGCTGTTCCCAGAGTAGAGGGATTAATACGACAATTAAAAAAACAGTCTAGTAAATAAGATATACATGCAGAAAGTCATAGGCATCCTTTAAACGTGCAGAATAATGCAGGTCTCCTGATGTTCTGTTACCTGTAAGCTTAGTATCATGCAGCATTTGCAGTTGGAAGAGAGGTAATGACCTAGAGACACATCAGCAGCAGCCATCTCATCCTGAGTGCTCTCACTCTATTCGCTGAATCAGCTCTTCGTTACATGGGAGGGGGAGGCAAGGGGGGGCGAATGTCGGTGCATACAGTACCTCACCACCTTAAATAGATAAAACTTAAAAGAAAAAAAAAAAAGGCATGAAGATGGGTGCCTAATTGGCACCTTCTTCCTTTCTTTTGAATGCTAAAATATGGATGATGTTGTATAGAAATTATACCTTATGTCTGCTGGACTGAGAGTTAAGACTCCAAGGATAGATGCTAGGAAGCCAAGGGAAGGTGAACTTAGCCCACTGTCAGATGAAGATAATCACAGGCAAAAAGAAAAATAAAAACCCAACAAAAGACCAAAACCAAGCCCCCAAAAGTTGGAGTTGCTTCCAAAAAAAAAATTAGAAAAAGGCACCAAAAAAATAGCGATCGTCTCCCCCCTCCCCCGGCAAATATTGGTTTCTTCTAGTTCCTTAGATATTGCACTGCATCTTTTCTTGCTTGAGGTTATGTTTCCAGGCTTAACTGTAGGCAGGTCTGTGTTGAAGCTACTTTCCATCTTCAGAGGTCAAGTCTGCTCGCGAGGTCAGGGCTCCCGCACACACACTACAGAAGTCACCAACCGTATTTCCCACTTAGAGGGCACGAGCAAAACTGTTACGGCTTTATAGGCAGCTAAGCATTTGAAACATGCACTCCCAGGCAAACAGGCTCTCTTGTGCCTCTCTCTTCCCTGACCATATTTAGTCAACCATTGCAAAAAATAGTCTCTCAGCTGTCGATTGTCGATCCGGCAGCGAAGGGAGCCTCTATCCGGCTCTCTGCCTATTGATTGTGCAGCCTGCACTTCCACCGCCGCTTAGCCATTTGTCCCCAGGTTTTTTTAGCACTGCCAAATAAAGCTCTCTCTCATGTTTCCAGTTAGATTTCCCAGGTTTTCACTGAGCTTGCGCTGCTACTAGTAAACCCCGATGAGGTTGTCACTATACTTAGAAACGTTTGGGGCGGGGGGGGAGGAGTGGGAGAGGGGAAAAAAAAGGCAGCCCTGCTAGTAACAAGGCAGGGACTTCACGCAGATATAGAACAATAAATATCCTGCGCTGCCATGGCAGGTTGTGTAACCTGGTTTCTTGATCACTGAAAAGTGCCGTGACTAACATGTCGATTAACCCAAGGTCTGAGCAGCCTCAGTCTAAGTTTTCAATTGCAAATCATACAGTTATTTTATAAATAAGAAGTCGGTGCCCATTTGTAGCCCTGCATTTCCGTATTCAAATCAAGTTAGAGATTATTTGAAAAAACTTTAAAGTAAATTCGTATAATTGCATACCATTATGTTTAATAATGCCATAGTATTTTGTTTCTAATGCTTATCCATAGAATTGCATCTAAGGAAAATAAATGCATGTGTAAAGTAGGTGCTACTGTTGTTTAAAAAACCTGAATTGTTTTAGAAGAAAAGAATAAAGGAAGAAATCAAGGGAACAGCTCATTGCATTAATCTTTCATGTTTACAAAATCGGCTCATGGCAAGCCTAATAACTGCATATTCAAAATATGAAGAGGGATTTTCATATTCATGGGGAGTATATGCAATGTTTTATTTGAAAAAAAATAACTGAAATTTGGGCATTTAAATACATCAGGAACCCAAATACTTCAAGATTTTCTATATTTTGCAGACAAAATCTTTGCTTGGGAGCAAGAGGGATGAAAAAGGTGAAAATATCTCAACATAAAATGAAACAAACTTATTAAATCAAAATATCATTCAATTAATATTGATGTAATTAGTAGTTACAAAATTCAGTATGGTAGGGTAGAGAGTGAATTGCAGAGTCCTGAGCAGACCAGTATCTTGGATTTATACTTCCCTTGCTGCTTCTTTTTGTGTTGATTTTATCCCGTGCCTGGTAACTGTTTACCCTGTAACTTCTGTTGCTTTCTGGTTGAAGTCACATTTTTTCTTTTCTCTTTGTTTTCATAATTATTCACTGAAGACAAAGCTGTTGTGCAATACATTCTTGTGAATTCCATGTAAATGTATATAACTCATTGTTTCTTTGGTTACATGTATATTGAAATTGATTTTTCAAAAGCAAGTGATGCTTGAAAATCTGAGAAGCAAAAAGAAGAAAAGAGCCTACCTACTTAAACTTTTACTAACGAGGCCGTTGTTCAGATACAAAGTATTAAACTCTAAATTCAAGGTAGAGTGTGCTCAGTAGTACCAGTCTAAGGTATTAATCTCTTCCTGTTGCTTGTTCCTGAGAGATAGATACTTCCTTCATTCTTCCAGTGGTTCTCTCTGTACTGCACAGCGAGTATGCTGTGAATCAGATCAGGGAGCTGATTTGGCTTGAAGTTGTGTGCTGATGTGCACTTACGATCTTATGGTTGCCAAAAATAGAGCTGTCCTGCTCCTGTGTTACTTCTTGCACTATGTTGGTACAAGTGTTTCTTTGGCTTCACAGTGAGCAGGCTTGGAGTACTATTCCATATGAGAAATAATCCGACAGAAGGGGATGACCTTTCAGATGCTGTGTTGGGACCACTTTTTGTGGGAGCTTTTTTTGAGCAGAGGTGGTCAACAGGACAAGAAAGGGATTTAGTAAAATGTGGTTTTTCTTCTGTTGTGTTGTAAAATGCATGTCAGACTACACAGTCTTGAAAGAAAACTTAGCCATGGAAGCTGTCTTTAAATCTGAACTGTTCCTTCAACTATTTGAGGCTCTAACAGGAGGCAGGTGAATGGGTTTAGCTGAGCCAGGGTTGGGAGTCTGGAGAGGAGTATGTGGAGGTGGAAGTGGGGTGTGTGTATGTGGAGAATACTTCAAGCCAGGATTACTGTAAAATACATTATGAAACCATGTCACACTGAGACAGTGGAAACCTGAGTTGAGGGAGGAGAGTGGCATGAAAGTAGAAAAACCTGTAATAGAAAGTGTAGTGAATCATTACAGCCTCTGGTGATAGGATTGCTGATAAGTTTATGCTGATCTAAGACTGCTTCTGGAAAGGGCGGCCTGCCCTCTCTGCAGCTCTGGCTTTGTCATTCCCTTACTCCTGTTGCTTCTAGTGATCATGAAGTTGTGGGGTAGATTGGATTATCTCATTGATCTGTCTGAAAGCAAACTTGCCAAATCAGGAGTCTGGCAGGTTGTTTCACTTGCTAGAAAATGATGTGTCTGTAGAGCCAACATAATGCAGGAACTGAAATGCAGGGAAAAAAGGTGGGATTGTGTCTTTCAGTAGCAATTTAAGTTAAATGTGCTTATGCAGATTGTGAAGTGGCCTTTCTAATTTTTTCTGCCTAAGTATTTGTTTCTATAAAACCTAACAAACAAACCCTGAAAGGCCAAACAAATAAACCCACCCCACCACTATCCCACAAACCCTCAACCATCTTCATTTGCCTCATTCTGCAGTCAAATTGCAGTTGGTGGCAGAGAATCTTTAGTTTTTGTTCATATTTTTTTAAAACAGGGTGCAAGGATGCTTTTGCAGTTAAGGCTGCTGAATCTGGAATTGTTTTTATACAATGAGGTGTTGGCTTCATCTTATTTACAAGTACTTTTATCTTGTAGATTTTCCAAATCTGTTATTGTATGTTGCATTCTCAGATAGTACTGATGAGCAACTGTAAAAATTCTGTGAGCAAAGTACTGCATAAAACCCTTCATTTTATATGTAGGTTAGTAATGAATAATACACAATATGCTGACTTTTCATCATAATAATAATTTTTTTGTACGTCTAATGTTGGTAACTGGTGTTGAAACAAGTGCTCTGTGTGGCTAAAAGTAAATTAGTGTATTGTTCAGATCTGTGACATATCTTGTGTTGCAAATACACAGTTCATGCTGCTGAATTTCCATGGCAAGTGTTGGAATGAGATGATCTGAAAGGTCTATTCTAACCCAAGTGATTCCATGATCCACACATATATGTGTGTATCTATATATATGTGAAGCTGTAGTTCCAGACTCTCTAAAAACCTGAATTTAAAAAGAAAAAAAAAATATTACTTATGTGGCTAGATCAAATAAAGATGCATGCAATAGCAGCATTTGCTGTTACTCTTCTACATCTCAAATTAAATGTAGCACCATATTAGTGGGTGTTCCTTTGACCAAATCACTTGTAACTATTAGAGTCTGGGCTGTCATTTTATGGAGATGAATTACGTTGGGCAGTATAAGTCAGTGTAACCCAACAGCTGCGCCTGGGAAAGCAGCAGATACCTCCATCTCAGTCCCCTATGCACACATGAGCTTTCTCAGTCCTTTTTGACTGAGCACGCGTTTGGCTCATAGAAAAGAAGCAAGAGTTTACTTTTCCTTATTAAAGCTTTACAGATGACTCCATCAAAAATTCTCACTGGAGTTTTTATCTTGTTGTTCCATTAGAAATTTTCAGAAGTTGCAAATGGGCGTGCGGGTAAAAAAGGCCCAAAATCTTTTTATGAGCTTCCTGCTAAGCTGAAAATACTGCAGACCAACAAATACCAAAGCTTGCCTGTTACAAAACTTTTTATTGGCGATGCTTTAGTAATAATGTACAAATAGCATAGTGATGGCATAAATTCAGTGTTTCAGTTAAGAGTTTTAGGCATTTGATCAGTAATCTTTGCAGCCTCCTCAGCAGATTACATGGCTAAGGAGGCTGCAAAGATTACTGATTACTGCAAAGATTACAGTTGAATACACTGAAGATGATAGTTTGAAAAGTTTTCTTTAGCTGTTTTCTTGATCAGGGTTACTAATAGATTTGCTGATTTCTTGATCTTTGCAATACAACTACAGTGAAAGCAGTCTGTGGTTTGTTTAATGTATACAAGATAAAAGCAAGTTTTCACATCTATGTTGTGGTCTTAAAAACAGAGCAATACAACCCAGCTTCTTCTGTAATAATTCATGGGGAAGAGTAAATCACGAATTACTGTGTAATTGGCAACATTAATTCTCTAATGTGACTTTTTATGATGTATGCCTGTTCCAGTGGGTGCTACTCTGAATGGTAGCCACTTAGCTGTCAAAATTTTGGCAGTAGCTCTAGAAAATCCTGTAAAAATTGAAAGAAGCTACCTCTCCTCTAATGAGGAGGAGGATGCAGCCACTGAGCTGAATTTACCATTGTAGCATATTAATATCTTGCAGAATTTTAAGGTGTCGTTCCATTAAGCAGTCCTTCTAGCCTGCTGTCCCATAATATAGCATGGTCTGGAAGAGAGATATAGTCTTTTTCTGAATAAAAAGAAACAATTGAGTAGTGGTTCCTGGCCCTTTAATGATTTGCTGTGAACGGTAAGATAAAAATCAATTTCACACAGAAGCCATTTGTTTATTTTGGTGGTCCTTCTGTTTTTCCAGTAAGACCAATGCATCTTAAAAGCATTCAGAAATGTAACAGGCGTCTCATTTCTCTGAAAGCAAGATACCTCCAAATATTTTTCAGTCAAACTTCAGATAAAAATTTTTCTGGTGTAAGACAGCAAACTAAAGATTTGAAAGAGGATCTGGTAAGGATAACACTCACACAAATATTAAGATGAGTGATTTTTCTTCACAGCATACAAAATCCTGAGTCAGTTGGTTTCTTATTTTTGTTTCGAAAATGAGGTGTATTAAAGAAATGTCAGTAGTATTTCTGAAGTACATTTACATATTGAGGAATCTGATGAAGTGTGCCAATGTACTTTTAATTTTATTTATCTGTAGAGTTGCCAATTTTCTTATTTCCTTACTGAAGAAAAGGATATAAAATATCATTGAGTTGGTTAGGACAGTTTCTTGTTTAGTGACTAGAGCTACTTTGGAGACAAGCTGGCTGTAATTAGTGTTGATGCCCTTCCACAGTGTTCATCAAGTTGTAGTTGCAGTTTTAAGAAAAATTTCTTGTTTGTTTTTTTTGTTTGTTTATTTTGTTAGATTATTGTTGCCCCACCTTTTCCTGGTTGCTCACAGTCATATTGCTTCTGTCAGTCATAGGGAATTTTCAGGAATTTTTTATTGTGTTTTTTAGAGTATCCACAGTAAATACCCTTGAGCTTTATGGGGTCTTTAGAAGCACTGAGCCTGGCAGGTGAAGATAGAGCTTACATGACATGATGCCCTGTGTGAAGCCACTATAGAAGGCTTGTTGTGCTGCTGGTACTCTGTGCTTTGTATCAGCGTAGCATTCTGAAGAGCTGGTGTGGTGGTGTGCCCAGATACCAAGCAAACCATAGTGCTCCAGACGTGCTCCCTCCCTAAAGCAGCTAAACACAGTTCTGATGGTGCCAAGATTTGAAAATACAGCATCATTGCATTACAAAATAGACTATGTTTATCAGTGCAACTGATACTGGTTAGTTTTGTCACATTCGCAACTTGACTTTTACTAAATTATATTGTTAATTTTGAAAAATCCTGCATAAGTGAACCTTTCAAAGAATTAATGTTGCCATTGTTTGTTTTTTTCTGAAGGATTCTAATCTTTTCTTCCCAGCACTTGAGAGAGCTGTAGAAGGCGTTATGAATAGAAGCTGAGCAATGGCTCACAATGAGCAATGTACAATCTGTTAAGTGTTGTTGTCTTATATTGCTGCGTTATAAGTGATTTGGACTGTGAGGAAGTGAGAGGCTATCTGCCAGGAAAACAAAAAATTCTAAGAGGCTGAGAGTGGCTTCTGTCCACTCTGAGGAGGACAAACATCCAGAACAGCCTGGCTATGGATGCTTCATGTAGCAATTGGTTTCCTGTGGGTTTGTATGATCCTGTGGCCTGAAAACGCAGTTGGTTACTTGCAATTCCTTTAGACACTCTGATTCTGGGGGCAAAAAAATGTCTCTTAATACACCATTCTGGCAGCTGCAGCATAAATGTAAAACCAGAGGTTTATGTTGTGCACTCAGTAGCAGGAGAACATGGAGATGCTTATTAAGCAGAGTCTTTTATGGGAGCATCTGAGCAGAGTGTAGGAAGGAGTGCACTTCCTTACTGGTACAGTAGTCTACCTCACAGATTTCTCTGCTTTCAAGGAGGGCTTATTAGGGTGAGCTGTGCCCAGACACAGTTTTTAGGTTTTTTTATAGGAAACTCATTGGCTTGTTCTAAAAGAGAGCCTAGGAGTGAATAGCACTTCACCTCAGTGTGGATGCTCAAGGCAACAGATGATTGGAATGAACTGGGAGCTATTACTTGACAGGGCAGTCATTCATACCTTATGAGAGTATTTTTAAGTAAAAGCTGAGAGGTTCAATTTATGAGGCTATTTCTGAGGATTATTGAGATCCCACATTTTTGATACCAGAACTCTAATGAAGAACTCTTTAATTCAGATACATTATGTGCCTTGCAAGGCACTGTGTGATTAAGTGGTTCCACTTGCATTAGCAAGGATTACTTGGATTTTAAGTTTGAATTTTGTGCAGAAGCCCTGTTTCTCCTGTAGATATCATGTTCCTTCAACAGTAGGGAAACATCAGATGACAGAAGAGGTTTCTTGGCACAGGATTGTAGCAGTTTCTGGTTTTCTGTTTGTCTTTAAGGAGCTATCATAAGGGAGCTGCATATGCTGTTTATAAAGATAAGACAATAAGGGGTTTGAGTTTGGTAACTTATGTATTCCAAAAGTTAAGTGAAGACATGTAAGCTTAAGTAAACTGTATTTCTCAGAGAATACAAGATTGAGCAATTTGTTTATCTAGCGTTGTGTTGTTAATAATCCTTAACTGAAGGTTAACTTTGGACTTCATGGATTTTAGGGTCTGCTTTAATACTTGTAGTAATCAAGTTGCTTTTTCCCACCCTACCCTCTGACTACCAGACACTGCCATGGTATGTTACACTCAACCATTATATGTTAAGAAAATATCCCACTAGTACTCACTTCACAGTTTCAGCATTTATTTTGTCTATGATTAAGAGATCTTCCTCCATTTTCTTTCTCAGAAACTGAATTTTAACTGTTACAGCCCATGGCATCAGTTTATAAAATGATGATTTTAAAGAAATTTAATGTAGTGGAACTTGGTCATTAAATACTTCAGTAAAGGACGCTATAAAGATTTTGAGGGAGAAAATTCTTTTGTCTACATTTCAGAATTTGTTTGAATGCTTCTTTAATGTAATTTTTACTGCTAGATAGCATTCTTCTCAAAAACAAGATCAATGCCTGATCCTCACACTGATCCAGTCATTGTATGGGTTGTTTGTGTGCTTTAATGAGAAGGAAGTGAACATGAAATTAGTGTGCTTTGGAACTGTTGGTATAGCTTTTCACCCACTCTCTCTGTTTGAAAAAAGATTAAAATTATTTTAGCCACTACTACCTAGTTCCGAGAATTAATGTTGTTCTGCTGTTGTCATTCAGCATACATTGTAGGGGTGTTTATGCCATCTCTGCTTATTTTTTTCAGCGCAATGCGCGTGTTGTTGTCCAAGTTACCACGACCATGGATTGTTGATGAGAAAAAAGATGATGGCTACACTGCCTTACATCTGGCAGCTCTTAATAATCATGTGGAAGTGGCTGAACTTTTGGTGCATCAGGTAGGACTCTTTCCTCAGGAGGATTTAAATATCATGCTTTGGTTAACCATCTGATGTGAAAATAGTTGGCTGCTTTACGCCTGCAGTTGCAATGCCGAACCAGTGGAGGAGGGAAGGACGTGTTGAGCTCTAAAGGTCAAATTTGCCTTTGAGATTGTTACAATGACCTAATGGTGCAGAGGGACTGAAAAATTGGATACCTAGTTTCATTCAACAGATCAACATCTGTACAGTGAATAATTGAAGTATTTAATCACTTCTGTTCTCAAATCCCCTAACTAGGAATTGTATTCAGGATCATAGTCAGTGTCCTAATGGACTGCCTTGCCTGTAGGTGAATTGCTGGGGTGATAATGCTCTAATGTTTTGAATATCTTGCAGGGCAATGCTAACCTGGATATCCAGAATGTTAACCAGCAAACTGCTCTTCACCTTGCTGTTGAACGACAGCATACACAAATTGTTAGGGTAAGTATCTTATTTCAGTAAGCCATATGGTTAATGGCATTTGACTAAAGCTGATGGCGGCTGTTAAAATATGAATACTTCATGAACATTTAAAAAATTATTTGACAACATATAGTCACTGCATGTTTGTTTGATGGATTTTGTTTAATTCAGAAGCCTGCCAACTTGCACAGAAGGTCAGTCAGCAATATGAACACCAGTTGAGGCATGCTAAATTTTTGTACATGTACATTATGGTTTCCTCTGTGTGGTTGCCAATTCCAGCATCCCTTCTTGTTTAGTAGGGAAAAATGTGTTCGGCTGTTACTTGTCTGAATCTTGTGGTGCTGTAAGGGGATCTTCAAATAGCATTTCTGATGCCTCCTGCTGTATGAGTAATTCTTCTTGCTCATAGCTTTTGCAAATTGTAACATGAAACATCTTTTTATGACCTTAACTACTTTTCCATCTCTGAGTGTTTGACATTCCCTGCTCTTGGCTTGGGAGACCTATAAGCAGTGAACAGTAGTACCTTATTGGTGAAAGGAATGCTATCCTGTTTTTTTGCTTGCATGGGTGCAAAAGTGAATGCTTCAACTTAGCAAAGTTTTGTTACTAGCACAGGAAGTGTGAGTCTGGCATAGCTTGCTGTTTCTGGCCTGTGTGCACTGTCATACAGGACCTGTGTGACTGTTTGCCTTGCTACTGTGGGCTTTTGAGGCTTAGAGAGAGCACTCACTGCTCTCAGAGTGAATACATCAACCTCGCCTTGGCCTTTGATGTAATTTTTTTTCTTTATAAAGTCATTTTGTATGAAAAACTGTCTCTTATTCAGGCCTACACAGAATTGTCCCCCCTATGCAGACCTGCATTCTGTTAAGAGTTATTTTACCATAAGGTTTCTCCCTCTCTGAGGGCTGATGGGTGTGATCCCGTTACAGTGAAACATGTGATATGGCCCTATATCTGGAACTGCTTGCTACCAGAAGAATGGTTTCCTAGAGTCAGTGCCACTTGCATCCTGCAAGCTATTTGGCAGCTGTGTTTGGTGAACTCTTGTGCCCTTCTGGAATTTACACAGTACCTGGGAATACAATATTAATATAGCAGATGAGCAGGAAGGTAGGCATGTAGAAGAACTAGCATGTGTGTTCGATTGACATGCTTATATCTGAGAATGTTTAAGTGAATGACCCTGTAGAGTATCCATTTTTCAGAACTGGATTAACTTTAAGAAGTCCTAAAATAGCTCATGCAGCCATGCAAAGAACATGTTGGCTCCATATTTCAAAACTAATTCCTACTGGATACCTTCCAGGGCTGGGTTTGTACCCTCAGGCATTTGTGGAATAGTGGTCAAAGGTAGCATGGTTCTTTTAAAAGTCCTCCTGCCATGACAAAGGGCAGTGGTTTGCCTTTTTTTTTAATTAGTTTTTTTAAACTTCTGCAAAGCCTCTGAAGTTCTGTGGTAGTCAAGGATTCCAGGAGAAACTCAAAGCAGTAAAGAGCTAGTGGCAGACACAAGATATGAATATGAGAAAAGAAATTGGGCCAGAGTAAATCCATTTAGAGAGTGTAAGAAGTTGAGACTAGACTGTGTCAACTATTAGCTGGTTTTCTTGGTTTCACTTGTGGAAGAGAAGGTTGGGGAAAATGATAAGCTGCAAATAATTGCAGGCAGATACTTCCTTGAAAATTAGGCTTTGAATTCCTTTTAGCCTGTTCTGAATTCTGAGGTTCTTTGGTTCTGAGAAACTTGAGCTCCTTGCAAGTATGTGGGTTCCAAAGAGGGAGATCCCTCTTTGTATATTCCTGGTTTTGGATGCCTTTTGTCTCTACTGCTAATCCCAATTTTGCAGAGTAGCAGAAGCTCAAAAACTGAAGTTAAAACCTCAGCTGCTGCCTACAGGTTTCTGAATGGCAACAGTGATGGGGTTTAATTTTTAGGGATAGTTGGTATTTTTTTTGTCAGCATGTGTTGCTTTGTTTTGTTCAACAGTGTATTTAAGAAAGTTCTGGTAGGTTGAATTATGGAAGGGCTGTATGCAAAGGCCATAGGAATAGGAGGGCCTGTGCAGCCTTGTGCTTGTTTTGTGTCATGTGAACAGGAGCGGGTGTCTAAAATTAGCCTTAGAGACAAGTCTTACAGTTCATTACTTTCCAAAATGTTCTGAGCGAGTTTTTAATAGTGTCATTGGTTTTTATGTCTTCTCCTGAATTAGGGTAAACCAAAGTACATGCTCAACTACTTTGCTAGTGCAAAGACACTGTAAATTAAGTTGTAAAGTTTAGCATGGTGTGAAAGTGGCAATTTTTGACGTCAGTGAAACCTAATAGTAAAGAATATATCTCAAGTATTGTATGTATGTGTTGTATTGTATTGTATGTATTGCTGTAATAAATGTCATTGTTTGTAGGCTGTCTTATACGAATTAAAGTCTAAGGAAGTAGAAAGAATGCTCTAAAATTGTGTCTTTTGTAGCACTCAGAGCACAGGCAAGCATTAGCCTTCTGCTGAAATAAGCTTGGTATTTGAGACAGATAAATGCTTTGGTTGAGGGCTGAGCTCCAGGTATGGAAAATAGATTTAAATTAATTCAACTGTGAATTGTAGAAAGATAGGAGTAGCCCTTTTGAACTTCCTAGAGAATGCTGAGCCATAATTTTCTGAAATTAGTTCTGAAAGGAATAAATAGGGAGGGTTTTTTTTATTTTTAAAATTTGGGTTCTCTCTCTTTTCAGCTCTTAGTCCGTGCAGGTGCTAAATTGGATATTCAGGATAAAGATGGGGATACTCCCCTGCATGAAGCCCTGAGACACCACACCCTGTCACAGCTTCGCCAACTCCAAGACATGCAAGATGTGGGCAAGGTAGATACTGCTTGGGAGCCGTCAAAGAACACAGTAAATAAAACACATTTATTTATTCTTTTTTTCTGCCTGTATATTTGTCTCTTTGTCTAGTTCTGTACTGTTGGACTGGTTTTTGGCAGGGTAAGTTTATGTAGACATTCTGCATTAAACTGCAGTGTAGGCAGAAATCATATTGTTCTATGTGGCTTTTCACATGAAGTCATTACCTTTTTTGAAGAAAAAGAGGGTTATGTAGCTCAAAAATATTTCTACGAATTTATCTTCTGTAGTGAACATGTATGGCTGCCAAAAAATAAAAGTAGTTTTTTTGGAAAGGGAATTAAACAGTATTACAGTACAGAATAAGACTGAAATAGTTTTCTGTGATTCAGCATCTTGCATGTCTTTATAACTTTAGTTGCTTAGTTGCTTCTATAACTTTCTGAAAGTATGTTCTGTTAGAACAAGGCATTCTTAATTTTGTATGTTTATTGATATGAATATTTCTGACAGAGTTCATTTCAGAAAATTGTGCTGTAGTAAGGAAATAGTAAAAACGCCTCCAGGTAATAAAAGTCAAAATGTTTTACTGAAAAAACGAAACTCTCACACCCAAAAAAGCTGTGTGAACCCCATATATAGAGGTGAAGTTCATACTTTACCTGAGAGACAAAGGAGAAACAAAATTATGGAGCAATTCAGATTGAGAGAAGGAAACAGTTTTTTTCTTTGCATATTAAAGATGCAGAACATAATGGTGGATCAAAGCTGCTGAGCCATTAGTTACCAGTATAATGTTTTTTCTAATTTTAACTGAGGGTTAAAATTAAGAAATTTTTTGTTGTTGTTGCTTTTGCATTTCATTAAGAAAAAACAAATACACCAACTATATGAAAAATCTTTGTTCAGAACAATAATTCCACTGTACAATTTTTTTTTTCAAATTGATTACTGAATCTCACTGGAATACACCGGAATAAGCTTTGAAAAACATTTGAATTATGACTAGCATGTGTAAGAAAATGCATGTGTCCTTTTAAATGAGACAAGAAAAGCAGTAACAGCTCAGTTGTTTCTGTGATCTGAAATGGACTCTAGAAGAGCTGTCTAGAATACTTTGTGTTCATGTGTTTAACTGTGAAATGAATGAAAGAGAATTTTTTTTTCTCAGATTCAGCATTTCATAAATTGGTTTCTCTGCCCAGTCTTATTAATGGCCTCCACAATGAAACTAGAGTTGTGCTTTGAGTTTTGAGGGTTTTAGCAGAAGAAGCAGGTTTTTTTCCATCACCTTTCAAACTTTTCTTTGGGGAGATTTTATATTTTAGAGAATAAAGTTTTATCTCTAGTTTATTTGACAAGTATCCTTGGTTTAAACAAAAGTGTAATTTTAAAAAAATTTCTATTGAAGTAATAAGACAAAGAGCAGGCAAAAGATGAGAAACAAAGAAAAAAATTCCCTGATCATTGTGTCTCTGATCACCTAAAAATGTTTTAAAGTTTTAAAAAATCATGATCAACCAATACCTCCTTTATTAGCGTGATCAAACTACTGGTCATTTCTTTGCACTTTGTTTAGCTGCAGAGAAATTTTTTGCCAAACTAACAAATTTGGGAGGTTTAAGTGGTGTGGAGAAGAATAAGTTCTGGCTGAGAAGAGATGAAAAGTTGCTTGTTTTTATTTTATGTGAAATGTAAATGATGGAGTAAATATGCCTAAAAACGCTTTAAGATGATCAGCAAATCAAATTATCTTGAAAACATTTTGCGAAAAGCAGAAAATGAGAATAATACCTGTACCAACTACCTTTATTTAAATAACAGTAAGGTAAAAATTCTATAAACTAGATTTTACCATTAAACAGTTTTAAATATTAAGCTGCCTTTGGCCGAAAACTGAGTATCAACCAAGGCAGAATCGAAGCTGTGAAAATATATGCAGGCATCTGGACCTTTAAAGCTATCCAAGGACACATTGGTAATTTGTCGTGTGTGGAATTGCAAATACAGGTGATGGATAATAGACGATAAATAGGATTAATAATTTCGCCTGAGAATCAGTAAGGCTTTCTTTTTGTGAATGTGATTACTTGAATTGAGGGTTTGTTTTGAGAGATTTTTTATTATTCTTCATGAATTCCTTTAAAGGTTGCAAAATGTGTCAGATTTCATTAGGCTATATGATAGGAACACATCTCTGTAAATATTTCATTTTTGGAGCTCATTTTTGCTTGGCTAAATTTTAATTAATTTTGGACTGCTCTCTTGGAGATTCCAACCTACTAAGGCCTGTATGGTGCCTCTTTGTAGTACATACATACATAATAGAAATAATTATTTCTATTTTTGTTTCAATTGAGTAAACTGGAAAGAAAAATCTCGCTCGCAGGATTTTAGGGTTTTTCATACTTGATCAAGTTGGTTGGACAGCAACTCATTGAAATTGTATGATTCGTTACTTTTTACTTTGACTACTGTTTAAAATATGAAACAATACTTTTTATTGATTATCATTAACTTAATTCATAAATGGAACTAAATGGAATTAATTCTTTAACATTGATANAGGAGATGAACTTGATGATCCTTGTGAATTCCTTCCAACTCAGGATATTTTATGTTATACATAAAACAATTTTTGTCAGGTTTCTTCAGTTGATTTTTTGATAGACTGTTTAAAATGCATGTAGTGATCAATCTTGATAATACACAAAACCCTACTCATTTTAGGTACCATTCTGAAAAGCATTTCTGTGCTCAAGTGCTATGAGCAGTGAACCCCATTTCTTTAAATAATTTTTAAGTTTTCCATCCAGCATATTGTGGTTATTGTGCAGCTGGGAGGAGAAGTTTCCTGAAGTATGGTCTCCACCACCACAAAAATGTCATTTGAATTGCTTTATTACAGATGCACTGGTCTGGCCTAGAGTACTTTTTATCCAAAATAACTGTATTATTCCCAGGGTCATTTTGTGTAATTTATTTTACTATACAAGTGTCTTTCTGACCTTTAAAATGCTTTTAAGTGATGCCACTGCCTAAATCCTAACTTAAAAGAAAGAAACTAATGGAAAGTGTTTAATGCTTCACAGTTACAATTACTGAGATGATATTTATGTATATTTTTGTGGATTGCACTGAGACGTTTCCCTCACTGGTGGATTGGCTGGGACTGGCCTGTGTTGATGCATTTCAGGGCTAGCACCCTCCAGAGGTATGCTGCAGCCATACTGGGCACTGAGACATAATGGAGAATATTTTGTGCATGGGTTGTTTTGTGGAGTTCTCATTCTTTGTGCCTGAAAAGTTGCAGGCTTCCTGAGAAAGGTCATAGGATGCAACATTGTCCTGGTGTTTTCAAGTAGTACAGCATGCAGAGTCATTTTAGGACCTAGGGTTTTTGTGACTAATGTAGATGACTGTTCCACAATGACTCTGCCACCCTTGGAGCAAATCACTTTCACTGGGTGTTGTGCTGCCTTGGCTGGATTAATAATACAGTCCAAAGTACCAGGACTGAAGCTGGATCAAATCTCTGCTTTGCTTCAGCCAGTGCTGTAATTGAAGTGCAGAAAAATGGTCTCAATTCATAAATGAAAATTTTCTGTTTTCTGAACACCACAAAACAATTTTTTGCCATAACTTACTGATTTTCCTGGTATAAAGCCTTTGGAGCTGTGCTGTTCTTACCTAATCATGAGGAAGAATGCAGGAAGAATGAAGATCATAAAGTGACCTTCAAGAGTCTTGTCACCTCAGTGATACATATTGATATAAGAACTTCTAATTAAAAAAAAAAAAAACATACAGACTGAGGTTTCAAAAAATGCTTCCCTAAGCAACTGTATTTCCTTGAGTTGCAGCTGCCCTAGCTTTGCCAAAGCTCTTCCTTTGAATACAGTGTAATGTAGTTTGCTGAGGGATTCTTAGTGATGCCAGCAGTTCTGTAGTCTATGTTATGCTTAATGCATTTCATCTGATCGAGCTTTAATACAAAAATATGTTGGGAGCCCAGAATGCTCTGGGGAATCCACTCCTTGCTGGGCTGTGGTAGTGAGCCTTCTTAGCGTTTCTAGCTGACCCTGTGAAGCAGTAACACAAGGATACAGTAACAGCAGTAGAAGGGCAGAGTAGCGTTACGTGATTAGACAGGGACAGTGTGCGAGTTTTAATCCATCCAGGCTGAGAAAGACTGAAATTCAGTTACTTTCTTGGGCAGGTACTTTACTTGCTGGACTAAAAGTAGATGTGCATTCATTTCTCTGCTCAACTGTGATTTCAGTCCAAGTGCAGTGATAGCATTTTTTCTGAATTGAGCAATTTGAGTATATTACTGAAGTGTGTTCTGAATATACCCCCTGGAACTTTGCCCTTTACAGTGCTTACATAGAAGGACAGCCACTTCACACGTGAGTATAGGTGTACAGAAGATTGAGTGCTTCAGTAGAACTATTCCTTGCTGAATTTTAGTTCCTTAAAGGAAAGCTGAATATTGGTGACTGAAAATGGAGCAATTGTTTTGATTTTAGTTCTAGAGATGCTTCCTTTGGCTTACACATTTACATATATGTGTGCACGTGTGCATGTCAAGTAGCTTTCTTTTAGCCAGACAATTCTTAACTGTTTAGAGTCTTTCTTGCTTACGTATTTGTTTTCTTTCAGTTAATAATGGGACTTGGCACTCAAGGAGCAGAGAAGAAGAGTGCTGCATCTATTGCCTGCTTCCTGGCAGCCAACGGGGCTGACCTCGGCATTCGTAACAAGAAGGGTCAGTCCCCTCTCGATCTCTGCCCTGATCCAAGTCTCTGCAAAGCATTGGCTAAATGTCACAAAGAAAAAGTCAGGTTTGTATATTCATAAAATACACAGTTTCCAAATGTGCTTTCCACAGATTAACTAACTTGCTTTAAATGTTGAGCCTTTAATTAGCAATAGCTAATTAAAACATACAAATATGGGGGTTTGGTGGGTTTTTTTGTGCGTGGTTATTTTTTTTAACTTTTAATTCTTTAGGATTTTATGGTACACTGAATGTTATTCACAAATACATTAATTGAAACTTAGCAAAGTCTTAGAGGACTTTTCATGCATATTAGTATGGGAGCGGGGAGAATGGGAAGGTGACAATCTTCAGGGGGGGATTGGTTTGTATATTCACAAGGCAGTCAGGGGAAAATCCCTGGAAGAATAACTAAGCATTGCAAACAGGTTGGCCTGGAAAATTGTGAAATCTCTGTCCATACAACTGTTAATGTCTGAAATGGGCAAAGCCTTGTATAAATGTATGAATTCTGTGTTGTTGCTGCTTTGAGAAGGTCATCTACTGAGTATCTGTTAATCTGGACAACTGTATGATTCTGTGAAAAGCGAACGAGGGGGTAGGTCTGATGTCTTTAGGAATTACGGTTTCAGTGAAATACCATATTATCAGGTACACGCAGTATCAGAGGATTCACCTTGTCCTAGTTACGTTCCACCCGTTGCTGCAAATGATTCTCATCTTTAATTCCTGTATGGAAATCAAAACTGTACTCTTAAAATGCGACAAAGAGAGTCTGTTTTTATTGATGTTGCCCTGGTAAAGAGTACGGTGCTTGTTTCCTTTCGGAGTCCGTGTGTGTGTCCGTGCGTCCCGGCCCCATCCCTCGGCGTTCCCTCCCGCCGCCCGTGGCGGGCGGTTGGGCACGCGCGCCCTCTGCGGGCCAGCGCAGCGCGGAGCTCCGGCCCGGGGTCCGGCACTGCCGGGCGTGGGCGTGGGCGAGGCCCGGGGGCTGCGTCTGCCCATCACAGGGCGCGTCTCTGTTTGTAAAACAAGCTCTCAGGACGAGAGGGAGGGACTTTTTACGTTCACAACACGATATCCTGACTTGTGTGTCCTGTTTCTGTACAATGCCTTATCCGAGTGTGTGACCTTGCACTGCAGTGTCAACTGTACTTCTTGGAAAAGACAGTTCAGATTGCTTTATGATCATACATTGATGCCCGAGTGCATAGGAATATATTGCAGCCAGTATAAGCAGCCAGTTGATGTGCATTTTAAATTGAGTTGGGTTTTTTAATTATTAAATGTTTGACTGCAAGGTTTCTTTGTAGTGGCCAGGTTGGTTCCCGAAGTCCGTCTATGATCAACAATGATTCTGAAACCTTAGAAGAATGTATGGTGTGTTCAGACATGAAGAGAGATACTCTGTTTGGCCCATGTGGCCACATTGCCACATGTTCTTTGTGCTCACCACGGGTGAAGAAATGCCTCATCTGTAAAGAACAAGTTCAGTCTAGGACAAAGGTAAAAACCTCTGAAATTTATTGGCTCTCTTTCTTTTATACTGGAAAAGTAAAAAAAAAAAAAGAAAAGGGAAAAAGAGGCCAAAGAAATATACATGCTCTTTTATATGGTATTATGCCTTACACATGTCTCACTGGATGGAATTAATTTTGCATCATAATGATATCTTCCTCTTTTCTGTTTGCCTGTCATGCCTACCTCTCCCTGCCTTGCAATGTCTTTATTGCTCAGGTCCTCAGAGTTCCTAATACAGTCACCTGAGGATGCTTTATTGAAATAGACTGTTTCCCCCCTGCCATGGTATATTTTCTTCATATTGAGATAAATTGCTGCTTTTTCTGAAGTATAATTTCCCTCAGTAATATTGAGTTCTTCTATTCCTTAGGGCTGCTTGAAAGATGATTTGTCTGTAAACTGAGTTAATATGTGCTTGTTTCTGTAGTTAATAATTACTTTCAGCTTTCACCTTCTTTTTCTTTGGAAACATGAGTTTCATTACGCTGTCTTTTTCCTTCAGAGAATCAACCAGTCATGCCCTATTTTGGAGACCAAAGTTTCTCAAATGGTTACTCACAAGTAGTTTTGACTATATGGGTACCTCCCCATTGCTCTTCTGCTTGAGTATTCTTTTATTCCTTGTAATCACCAAGTCTCGTCATGATTTTTTTAGCTGTTAAAAAAAGAAATCGTGTTCTGCACTTGGATTTATGTTTGGTTTTGAATTGGCTTTGGGGGTTTCTTTGTTTCTTTGTTTGGGGTTTTTTTTGGAAACCCAACTTTTTGGTTTTTTTGGGGTTTTTTTTTACTTTTTCCAAACATATTTGATTAGTCTGCTTCTGTGGTATGTTGGTTTTTCCTCCATCTCAGAGTAAGTATAAGAATTGTAAACATAAAGTTACACTGTTTTCACTACTCACTCTCTTATTCTTCTTATACTATTCGCTGTTCTGCATTGTATATGTTCAAAAGCCAAATGTTAACATAATGAGAGCTCCTTTTCGCTAGACTTTCTTTATAGTCAGTGAAAGGGTTCTGCCACTGGGTGATTTGGAGCAGCAAAGTGAGGGTTCTGCCTCTACTCATCCATCTAAAGAAAGTACTCTATGGAAATCAGCTTTCCCAGGAGAAAGCTAAGCTTTATGGATAGCCTTCCTTTGATTTCTTTTGCTGAATTAGTTTGAGAGATTGAAATATCTGGTCAATACTTCTCTTATACTTTACTGTATAAAAACTTAAAGTAGTATCTGCAAGGCTAAGAAATGAATGAATCAGGACAGCAGTTCTATGAACTGGAAGAGGTGGTCCAGGCCAGTATAAATGGAACTGTATGTGATGTCTATGATCATACTGTATATGCCCCATCCCTGGCAGTGTTCAAGGCCAGGTCGGATGAGGCCCTGAGTAACCTGGTCCTAGTGGAAGGTGTCCCTGCCCATGGCAAGGGTTGGAACTGGAGGATCTCCATGGTCCTTTCCAACTCAAACCATTTGATGATTCCATGACGTATACAGCTCTCACACAAAAGGGCTTGAGAAACCCTAACCCAGAATATTAAAACATTTCTGTAAAAGTACCTTTTAAGTGAATTTCATAGGATCATAGAATGTTGGAAGGAGCCTTTAAAATCAGTAATGTGACTGACATCTAATACCATGCAATGAGCAGGGACATCTTCAACAAGATCAGGTTGCTCAGAGCCCTATCCAGCCTGACCTTGAATGTTTCCAGGCTTGGATCATCTACCACCACTCTGGGTAACCTGTTCCAGTGTTTCATGACCCTCATCATAAAAAATTTCTTTCTTATACCAAATTGGCTTTCTTTTAGTCTAAAACTATTACCCCCTGTACTACTGCAACAGGCCCAGCAAAAAAGTTTGTTCCCATCTTTCTTACAAGGTCCATTTAAGTACAGAAAGGCTGTAATAACATCTTCCTGGAGACTCTCTTCTCCAGCCTGATCAACCATGATTTAAGTATCCGTGATAGAATAAAGAAGGAGAAAAGAAAAAAGAAAAAGAAAAATAACTGTATGGTATCCTAAATGGTTCTCTGTGCCTGTCATTGTACTGCATGTGTAAAAATTGCCAGCTAATACCTGTTCTTAGAAGTTAGTGTGATAACTCATTTAAGTTGCATTTTGAGATGCTGAATTAGTTAAAAACCCCACTAGATGGAGATTCTTAAAGCCCATGTGCCTTGGAAATTAATGTAGAGAGCAGGAGATACACTTTGCTCACGTGAGTGTGTGTTGTTCTTTACAGATTGAAGAATGTGTAGTATGTTCAGACAAAAAGGCAGCAGTACTCTTCCAGCCTTGTGGTCATATGTGTGCCTGTGAGAGTAAGTAACTTTACAAAACCTCTTTTTGAAGGAATTGTGAAACAGAACGTTTTTAATCAGATTGCTAAAAGCATTGGCAAGTGTGCGTATGTTGTGTGTCCGTCTCAACAGCGACAATTAGTAATCTGATTTCAGGTTCAATTTACTTGGTAGTCTGGTGTGATCATCAGAATTTTGGCATTATTTGTCATGCTGGTAATAATTGGAGGACAAAGTGGAGATTTTCAAATATTTAGAAAGCATGTGCTCTTTCATCTGTATTATTTAACTGTGAGTAGGCTTTCTTACATTATAGAAGCCTACTGTATATCAGTGACACTTTGGTAGTAATTAGAATAAATTTTGTTGTTTTGTTGCAGCTTTTTGAAGGCATTCAGATATGCAAATGGTGTTTTAAAAAAATATTGTCAATAAATACTTAGTATGCTTCATTACTAATTTACAAATTTGCACAAGGGCTGTATTTTGCCCCAAATGTCCTATCATACATCTTTGCAAAGAGCACCATTTATGGTTCATTTTGATTTATCCTGTGTAATGGTAAAATATGTAGGCGATCTCTAGAAATTTTTTGGTTTTGAGTATACGTGGATGAGAATGCAGCTATCACCTTGTCTCCAGACATTTCAGGGTTTTGTTGAAGGGTCATTTCCCTAGAGAAGAGCAGTTCTTATTGATGAGGATCTACACAAGAGGGAAGGTAATCATTCCCATGAGTAACTGCTTACTTGGACTTGCTAAGGAAGTCTGGTTTCTTCCTCTGTTCTGGCTGAGGCAGTTGACATTGAATCACTGACTATAGTTAGCCTGATCTGGCCTCTTTCACTGTCTGCAGTTGAAAGATGATGAGAGAAGTTTTTTTGAATCATTTCCCAGGAAAGAAGACAACAAAAAGATTGATTACTGTGTGGTGAAGGATTTCAGCAGTGCAGTGCATGTTACCAAGTCTAAACTGTAACAAGGATAGCAGAAGGTTTAACAGTTGTAGATTATTTCTTTCCAGATTTTTTTCTGGACATCTTGTTCAAGCAGGATGAGAGAGTCTTCAAGTTTGTGTATTTTGTAGGACCCCCTCTCTTGATTCACAGTGACCTTTTAGCATTTATGAGACAATAACTTGCATTTAGTAGAAAAATTACAGTCCCCTTTCTAGGATTATATCAAAATATGTAGGTTTAGTCTTAAGGGTAAAGAGCTGCATCTCTTTGCCCCTAGAGCATTAGGACAGTTAGTGATATCCTTTGCTCTAAAGAAAAAAGCAGATAGGCCAAACATTCTTGGAAGTTCTGGTCTCAAATGTGTGATTACCTTTTAACTTCTGTAATTCTTGTGGACTAGACATCCATCTGGGGAAAGAGGAATCTGTTCACTTGAAATATCTTAAAAGGAGATAGAGAATAGATTTACTTTGAACACCAAAGAGGACATTGTTTAGGTGTGATTTGCAGGAAATTATGTGAAGATAAACTAAAGTAATCCTTTGTATTATAAGCATCTGTTAAGTCATTGCTGTATAGTTACTCTGAACAAACAATCTCATGGATAGAAAAAAAGAAAAACGAAGTGGGAAGATTCAGAGTTGATTTATTTCTCTGTTCCCTCAGATTGTGCAAGCTTGATGAAGAAATGTGTACAGTGTCGGGCAGTGGTTGAGCGAAGAGTGCCTTTCATAATGTGCTGCGGAGGGAAAGGTACAGAAGATACCAGTGATGATATTTGTGAGTGACTCCAGAGCCCATACTCTTTCACGTTCCTCCACCAACTTATTCTCATTCTCTTAAATTATCTAAATATTTCTCTCCTTTATGAAGAAAAGTTTAATGAAAACAGTGCTAACCCAGGTATCCCTTTGCTGTTTGCACTACTTTCTGCATCGGTAGCAGCAAGTGTGGTAACACCACCAGTCATTACACTGGAGAGTTTCTTCCGACATTCAGAGTAGAATCCAAAACGTGTGATGACTTGGCCACTTACTAATGCCCTAAGAAGTAAAAGCTGAAGATTGTCTGTGATTGTGCAAATGAGCAAATAATTTTTTTTTTACCTCTGGTACTCTGAAGTAATGGTAAGTATTTTACATCTAGGTACAAACAACTTTCCTGAGCGAATGTCCAGTTTTACATCTCCTCCTTTGACTAGTTTTTAAACTCCTTGTGACTTATTTGAGTAATTTCTATGAATTATTTGTTTTTGCTCTGTGTGTGTATATGTGGTACACAGTATTTCAGTTGAGTTTATGGGAATTGGAATATTAGTTCATTCTTGTCATAATGTTCTGAAATAGATAAATATAAGAATAGTCATTAAAATCAGGTTTTCAATACTCACACTGGAAATCCAAGACTTGACAATTTTTCTTTCATATAGTTATACTGCTTCCCAGTCAAATATGGGAATATTAATCTCAGCTTGATCAGATTTTGAACCAACTGCTTCCAAGACACTTGGACAGTTTTGAACACCAAATAAAATCACCTCTGTAGATAAAAAAGTCATTTCAGCGTGAAGGAATTTGGCTTTGTTTTCTTTAAACACATGCAAAAAAATATTTATGTCAGGAGTTTCACTGACAAATAAGAATTCTGAGAACATTAAGGGACTACAACCATCATTATTATGGAAATACTTGTCAAAAAAGTGTTACCACTAAACTCAAAAGAATTCTTTGTTGAGCTGCAGTGATGGTTAGTGAATTTAATTAGATTATCAAAGATGGTTGGCTAACATTTTTTTCAGATAATTGAAAAATTGTAGCTGTGACCCTGGAAATAATTATTCATGGTTCATTAGATTGCTGCGTAGTCACATATCTTTATTTTCTTTTAATCTTACAGCAAGTGGAAGCATTCCAGTTTTGCAGAAGGACAAAGACAACACTAATGTCAATGCAGATGTACAGAAGCTGCAGCAACAGTTGCAAGACATCAAGGAACAGGTAAAAGTGCTGGATAAAAGTTGTAAGAACCATTAAGTGCAAGAACCACTTGATTGAAAAAGCCGATGCATCCTCTATTATTTAAAGCAAAATGACATGTTGAAGTGCATCAGGTCTTAAACTGTAGTTAGAAGACCAATATTTTTTGTCGGATGTGGCTTGTATGTCCTCTATATATGGGGTTAAAAGAAAAAATTAAGTGGCCATGTTTGATAATCCATCTATTAGAGCATGTGTGTTGATGTGACTAAAAAAGGATGCTCTTCCCAGTCAGTACATTCTCTGACTGTTTATCTGACCTGAATGTGTGGGTACAGCAGAAGCTGTTTTCACAGAACAGTGATAAAAGTAGATCATCTTCACCATTCTGTATCTACCTTAATCTTGACTTGTCTGTTCATTAACTGCCTTGGAACAATAACTGACAGTTATCTGTCTTATGAAGGGTATAGTGAACACACTCTTCTAAAAACTGTGTGGCTGCAAGGTTAAAACTTTGAAAGTATTATACATGTAATTCAAATATTTCGAATTTAAATGTTAAGGTTTATCTTCATAATTAGGTATTAGTGTTTGCAGCTCTTTCAGCAGTAAGGGATCTGGAGCGTCTGACTACTGAAATGAGCTTACTCTCTTAGAACCCTGATAATGTGACTTTTTGCTTCTGCGCGTATAACACAATTGGAAGAACCTTTTCATGGATACAGGAAACTGAGGTGTTCTAGCTTGCCTTTTCCTCTAGTAGTCTTACAGCAGTCCATAATACTTCAGTGATGGCAGCATCACATCTAGTCCTGGTAGTTGTTGGATTCAGCTGTTCATGTGCATGAATGCAGGGCTAGAACATTTCGATTGCCAGTTTTCGGGCCTGTGGTGTTTTTCTAAATGCGTTAAATTTGAGAGCTGATATGCTCAACTGAATGTCTGTGAAGAGCTTTTCCTGTCATATGGTGACTGGGCCAGCACCCCAGTAACAGACATTCAAAACAGTTTCCTGTGTGTCGCACTTCGACACAAAATGAACGGCGCACACGCACCGAGTTGGAAAGGCAGAAAAGAAGGAAGGTTTATTTTCAGATCTCGTATATATAGAATTCCAAAGGTGACCATGGATTGGAGGATGAAATTGCCACCTCTCCAACCACACTGGTCAAACCAGCAGTCCATCAAATCTCTTCTCCTCCAGAAAGGAATGCAAACAATCTTTATTGACATGAAAAGTGCGTGAGAAACTCCATTACAAAAATGTAAACATCAGAAGGCTTAGAAGAACTTTAAAAGAAGAGGGCGACACCTGTTAGCTTTTATCTGTAAAGAACATGCAAGATTGAAAATTGTAATTTGAAAATACATGTCTATCTTACATGGAAACTCCAGATGTTACTGTCATCTCTGATGGCTTGCATCCACTGTATAGCTTCTGCTTTACTTTTTAGTATTGAATGGAAAGAATAAGGTTATTCTTTTGGCATTTGAAATGATACATGCAAAAGATGCCAGATGCATGCTTAAATGCAAGTAATTTGTTTTCTTCAGATGCATTTTTCAGGGTACTTTAGGAGTTGTAGAAGTTTAGAGTTCTGTTTGGGTATGCTGATATTCTTATGTATAGGCACATGAAAAGACAACTACTTTATGTTACAGTTTTTCTTCTTGATTAGATGTGATCTCAGGGTTTTTTTGACAGTTTTCCTTAGGTGCTATTTTATTCTCTCTGATTTTATCTAACCTTTGGGATTTTGCTAGCCAGCAGCCAGAATTGTTCAGTGCCTCTGACTAGGAGATGGTTCTGGTTATTCCTCATGCACCTCTTGGCTTGAGACTCTAGTGCTTTCTTTAGTGCCTTTTGTGCTTATTCTTGTAACAGGGCAAGTTGTATCATACTTGTGAGTAGCAAGTCGGATTTGATTAAAATTGATCATCTCATCTTTTAAATTTGTGCTTGAAGTTATGCACAGCATTCCACTATAATTGTGTATTCTTTTGATTTGTGCTGTAACAGTTCAGTCTTCGTGTTCAATTGATATTTTTCTACTTAAAATTAATTTGTTCTCTCTCAGCAGGTATAAGCCTTTGTTTCAACTCATACCTTCAATGATAATCTAATATGTTAGTGCAGCAAGCTTTTAAAACTATTTCTGGTGCCAAGCAGAAGTGATGCTGATGTCAACAGAATCTCCCACATCTGATGACCACACCATTCTTCAGGGATTCCCTGAATGTGAACCCTTTTGACTGTAATTGCAATACCTTCACTCCATTTCATACATAATCATCATCATCCATCTAATATCTTATGTATGTTCCTTCACCATACTTACATCACTTTCTTCTTCCTTAAAAAATAAATTTATTTTGTCACTGTGCACCTGTATATTTTTGTAAAAACTGTTTTTGATAGTGAGGAATTGATACTTCAAGCAGTTTAAAACACCTTGTTAGTGACAAAAAAATTATCCAAGTTGCAAACCCAGTTATACTTAAGGTGCAATGGGCGCTTTCCCAGAGTACTTACCTGAAGAGTTCTCATATAGAACAGGCATAGTGCCTTTTTATACTATTTGTTTTCCTTCAAATGGTGAGAGTCAAATGTTGCAGGCAGATAAAAAATGGGGTTTCATGCAGAAGATGTTCTAACAAATAGTACAACAGTTACAGATACTTATTTCTCACTTCTTATTTTCTGCTGCCCAAATGGGGCATAAGGCTTGCAGTGAACTTTCTTTCACTGTAAAAGTATGTGTAAGATGGTAGTTAAATAAGGAATTCGCCTTCAGAGTTGGATAAAACTCAGTTATCTGGGCTTGTGTCCCACTGGGAAACTGCTGAACTGATTGAGAAAAGCCTGTCAGAAGAGAATTGTGTAGCAAAGAGGAAGCTTGTTATTCTGACAGCTGAGTCATCCTACTGTGTGAAGTAACTTAAGTGTTAAGATAGTATCATGTTAAGCTATTAAACAGCTAATGTATTTTACTGTGCTTCTCTACTAAGCAGGAGAAATAGGGCAATTTTCTAATACTGCATGTCTATCAAATGAAAATGTTGGGATTTCTGTCCTTTACTGAATGAAACAGATCAAAGTAATGGTGTTTCAACAGATTTTTTTTTTATTATTATTATTATTTCTGTGCCCCTTAATGGATGTTTTCATTTTTAAATGATGGTGTAGCATTTAGAGAGAAACAGACCCTTGTAACTTCTGTAATTCTGATATTATATTTAGACACAAAAGCAAATAATTAGCCAAAACAAAGAATAAAGGCTACGCATTGGGGATTTTCCCAAAGATAAGATAAGTGTTTGCTTTGTCAGTCCTTTGTGAGAGGTCATCATGCCAGTGCTGCCAAGTTATAGACACTTGTCACACAGCTGTGTATTCATTGCATTGGAAATAGCTGTTTCACTGATACCTTAAGTCTGTGAGTTACTGAAGGAGGAATACTCTAAAGGTCCTATTGATGTGTAGGATGTGAAGGTGATGATTTTGTGGGAAAAGAAAAATGAGCAGGACTGACTGACAGGCAGTCTTCTGTAAATTTTTAATTTGAGAATGTTTTGTTACAGTGCTGTGGAAATTTTGGCAAAGCTGGAGCACACCCCCTTCAGGGCTTTTTTTAAGCATACAATGACTTAATGTTTTACCTAGAAGTTTTATTTTCCTGCTAGCCCATTATACTTGTATCTTGGAGATTAAAATAGCAATTTGACCAGATTCTATGCCAGTTTAAACTCCTAAGCAGAATTATGGTGAATTTTTTTGGTCTTCAGTTAAGCTATCTACCCTAGGAAGTAATACCTATTGATTTCATAGAAAATGTACTTTAGGGTTTTTCTGAATAGGGTACCTTGGTATGGATTCTCTCTCATGCAATGAACAAATTGAAGTGAAGCCCAATGATGAATACAAGAACAGGTCACAGGTGCAAGATGGTGATAAAATGAATTTGTATTTGAAATACGAGCCTTGTCAGTATTTCATGTTATGTATGAGATCAATATTTATGATTGTTAGATATATGTAGTATATCTCAGATAAGAGGACATCTTAGATTTGATTTGTTCTATAGAATGGTTTTAATTTTCATCTGTTGTAACATCTATTCATTTACTAACATTTGATAAACTGTTATAAATGAAATCCTAATATGGCTGCAATATGTTTATGGTGAAGGAACATGCCTTATGAAAACTTCAATTTCTGCACATGACAAAAGGTGAAGGACATTGTTCCTTAGTGGATTGGTGCAAAATGAATTTTGCTGTTGAAGAACTTTGGGCATTGACCATCACTTCAGGTTCAGCAATTAAAACTGATTTTAAAAGTTTGCTGTGCTGCTGTTATAAGTGAAGGTTACGTATTTACTAAACTGTTCTTCATTTGAAACTTGAGATGCTCCTTTCGTTGAAAATCTAGATAACTTCCACAGAGTACTAAATTTTACATATCATATTGATTATACAATATTTTTATTCCTTCTGCGGGTGTTGAGTGCTTGGTTTTTACAGGTAAGTATATGAATGGCTAGCTAGCCTGAGAAGAAATTTGTAAATCATTACGCAAGCATTGCATACATCAAGCTGTTTATGTTTTGTTCCCTGGAAGATTACATGACGTAAAGGAGAATGTTTCTGAAGAGTGTTTTAATGTTGCAAACTTGCGTAATTATATTGAAAATATGATGTCAGCCTACTATTGGATTGCCTTAATTAAAGAAATCATATTTAGAAAAAGTCTACATAGTTGTTTGTGTCATGATGGAGTAGGAAAAGCCCATATATTGTAAGTCCATGTAGAATAAAAATGGGATTTAAAAAAAAAAAAATTAGCTTAACGGCTATGGCAGTTATCTGCTATGCTTAGGATGACATATTTGTTGTTGAATTTCAGCAATTTATATGTTACATATTCAGTACTGTATAACTACTACCACTGACTACGTAACCTGTCAAAATCTTTTCCAGACGATGTGTCCTGTCTGTTTGGACCGCCTGAAGAACATGATCTTTCTGTGTGGCCATGGAACGTGTCAGCTTTGTGGAGATCGCATGAGCGAGTGCCCCATATGCCGCAAGGCGATTGAACGGAGGATCCTTTTGTACTAAAAGGGGGCTAGGGTCTTTTACTAGGCTGTGAAAGAGTAAGGTCATGTTGATGGTTTTAAACCTCTGTTAGTTTGAAAGTAGTAGAGGGTTCTGATGGAAACATTTCTAATACTGTAGCACAGGTTTGTTACATAGTAATTGTTTAGAGACTGTGAACACACCAAATAAAAGGAACAGTATTTGAACAGTCAGCTTGTAGCTTTACTCTTAAAAAACATCTAAGCGTAATGCTAATTTAAAGCAGTCTTTTTTTCATTTTGTTTCTGTCTTCTTCCCCTTAAAGTTTAAAGGGACAATCTTAATTTGGTTTTGTTCATGTGTATCATGTTTGTATCAGATATCAAGTGATGTAAGGGNACAGTAATAATAGATATACTATTCCCATAAGGTCATGCCTCAGAATGCAATGTTAGGGTAATTCTGACTTCATTATGCCCTTTGTTCCTGAGGATGGGTTGTGTAGGAAACAATTAAAAGAAAAATCTGTTTTAGAAGCATTATGTTCCAAAACCGCACTTTGAGCTAACAGGTTCAAGCTAAGTAACTTAAATAGCGAGCTTCATAATTCTGCTAATTACTTTGTATGGAATTGCTTTTAACTTCAGTGGAAAGAAGAACATTTGAGCAGTGGGTCAGTTACCCCTTTTAAATGAGTCAATTTGATCCGTTGTGTAGAAACACATACATGCAGGACCATTTAAAAATTGTGAGTTTGTGAATTCAGAAAAAACAGATTTTGCAAAATTTCCTTTCTTTTTAAGTGAGTTTTATTGTCTCCAGGCAAAGAGTGTCAACAGCAAAAGAGAATATTTAATATTGATTATTCATCTAAGTGGGGTATTAACACCAGAACTTATCTGTGAGCATTACTGAGTAATATTGCACATGAAGATATTGCTGACAGAACAGTTGTTCTGGTTTGAAAGCAAAACCAGTGAGAGACTCCAAATCAGAAATACAATTTATTAGGAAAAGGGAAAAAGAACCAAATACATGCAATAACACAAAAGAAGAACCACTGACAGAGTCAGAATACAACCTGACACCCTGCTAGTTAGGGTGGTGGTAGCAGTCCAGTTGAAATGGTCTTGTTGAAGTGGTGATCCTGTAGAAATGATCTGGTAGCTCTTGTCCTCTGGAAAACCAGTGCAAAGACTGAGTCTGATTCCCAGAGTGTGCGATTATAGTCAGTCAGGAATGCTTGGCTCCTCCCTCTGGGCGAAGCATCTCACAATGGGATGCTGCAACTTTTATCAGTCATGCAGTGACATTCAATAGGCCATTAATAGCAGATGTCTCCCCGAGGGGAGGAGAGGTTTGTGGACGAGATAAAGAAAACTGCCCATTTAAGAGAAGATAACTGCCACACCTCTGACAGATGGTAATTGAATACATCTTGCTTTTCAGTCTGGGACAGCAATGAATTTGGTGAGCTGTGCCTAGTTGAGCCGAATTTTGCTGAAGGAGTTTGTTGTCCTTGATATGATAAAGAGCTATTCCTCCTGACCCCCAAAATGCTACTGTTATGAACTGCAAACTATTAACATTTTGAAAACAAATGTATCCTTTCATCCTTTTTGGTAGTAGAAAATACACTGATTTAAGGATCTCTTGTAGCTAAAAGGAATCTCTGCTTACTCCTAAGTGATTCGACAGTTTTCTGAGTGCATCGCTCATGTAGCCCATTGCCATTGTGCAGACTTCACTTGGACGTGCTCTTGCAGAACATTAAAGAAATCCATGCTGGAGTCACTTAGGTGCCTTACTTGCAGCTAAGATGAATTTATCATTGAATTCTCATTGCATATATCTAAAATGTGGACAAAAAGATAGTTCAGGGAAAGATCCAAGTAAGGATAATGTTATAATTGTGGTTTTTTCAGATAAATCAGTCTGTCTTCTGAAATTTCTGGTGATATGGCTGAACTGTGTGAATGTTGGCAAATGTCTCAGAAGACTGTTACTAATAAACTGTAAAGATAGACAAACCTTTAAGCAATAAGATTTAAACACTGAAAAAAATTTTCCAGGAAACAAATACAATGATATATTGGAAAAGTGTATGTAGAGGGGCTTTTAACGCCATGAAGTGGTGTAATACACAGCCTTACAATAGTCATCTTTAATCCTCATCCAGCATTCCAAATGTTCCTCATTATTTTCATTGTTCTTTCATTGGACACAATCACAATCTGGAGTCACTACAGTAGTCTGGTTTATTTTGTATACTGGCGGTCATCTGTTCTCAGATAATCTGCATCTGTATTCTTGACCAAATGAAGCAGCCTTCCCTTTTTTTGCTTCTTGATTGCTATTCTAAAATACCAAAAGTTCAAGGAGTTTCGGAAAGTTTTTGATGTAAGGCCTTTTTTCAGTTCAGCATTTTGGTATCTCCACTTGAACTCTGTGTGCATCTGAGTGTTCATTGCAATATTGCAATTTTCATTTGGCCAATATGTACGTTACTAAGGTTTTTGGTTTGTTGTGGGGGTTTTTTTTGTGGTTTTTTTTTTGTTTTGGTGGGGGTTTTTTTTTGTTTGTTTTGTTTTTTGGGTTTTTTTTTTTTTTTTTTTTTTTTTTTTTTTTTTTTTTTTTTTTTTTGGTAGCATGCTGAACTTTCTATAGTAGGCTTCAGTTTCTTGTCAGGCTTCCCCTGGAAATACTTCAGTAATAGCACATGCCATTTTTTGATGATCCATTCTGAGTTTTAGCCTGTCATGCATCAGATTTGTACCTTGATTTCCTCTGTCTCTGGCAGACATATTTTATCCTCTTAATTCTTTAAGGGAGCCTCTGCAAACTTGGCTGCACGGATGCAGAGTGGATCTCTTCTTGATAACACAACTCAAAACTGAAACCTCAATTTAGCAGTTTGCATTTTCCTGATTCTTTTTTTGCTGGAACAAGCCAGAATTACTTGAAAGTATTCCAGCTTAGCATCAGTTGAATAATTCAGCTGAGTTAGAACAGATCTGAAGCATCCTGGGTAGGAAACTGGATGTAAGATGTAAGTTACTGTTTAACACCCTCAGTACTTGAATACCATCACAGTCCTATGGAAATGGAGACAATGACTGAAGATGTTGCTGTAGGAGTAGCTTTAGTGTCCTGTACTGCACTCAGGGCAGATGTATGTGACCGCCTAGGAGTTTGTGATTGGACTCATTCAGCAATGCTGTGTGCCAGTTGAAACTGAACTGTGTCAGCTTGATGCTATTTTGGTGCCAAGAAAAACGACTGAATTAGAAAAACTAGGAAAGCTAACCAAGATGCTTGAATTATTTATACAGGTCTCTTATTGACAGGAGTATTGTATCTTGTCTGGAGATGGTGACACGTCCTTTCAAAAAACTTAATGAGGAAAAATGCTTGCAAATCCAGTATCATTTATGGAAGTTTTTATATTCAGACCCTCTCTTTTCATCCAGATGTAGAAGGTGAGCTAGTGTTGTTCAGGAGCCCAATAAGCTCATTCACTTTATTTTGTGATTATCTGTGCAATGTGCACAAAGTACGAATGTTTAATTGGATAACACATATTTGAAGGATGAGAAGTTCACTTGAAAGCCAAAGGGGATCATAACAAGTAATAGAGTTAAGGAAATATCACTGTGCATCTGTCTTCAGCAAAAGATTAAAGTCTAAATTTCACCTGAGCAAAGTGAAAATTAGAAAAATCAGTTGGGCATTTAATTTATTGTAAAATCGTAGATTGTAAGGGTTGTAGGATTTGTTACGTCTATTGCCCAGCATTTAATAACAATTTTGAAATTAAATGGAATTAAATATCTCCATTTGTTTCTTGAAGCAAGTAACAAGACACCTAAAAATATGTATTGTTCAGTGTGAGATATGCTCAGATGTTTAAGTAAAATACTTTCTTTTCCATTCATTAAGAGACATTAACAGTCATATCACTATGCAGTGATTTAAAGTGTAAAGACAACCTAAGAGGTTAACAGAATAAACTTAATAGTTGTAGATTGTTAACTTTTGTATAACTACCTTTGACTTTTTTTTCCCCTCAAAACTTGTATCATCACTTATTGCGGCCCAAGCTTATATGGCACTTCTCAAAATCTGGGCTACTATTACCTACTTTCCATTTGTTGGATTATTGTGTATTTGTATGTTGGGGTTTGGAGAAATCAATTTTTCCTGAAGTGGATATTAAAAACTACCCTGGTGAGATAGCAAAGGAGTTACTTTGTAAATGTGAAAGTTCGATTAGAAGGTGGTGTTCTTAACTTGGACTGGCTGAGAATATAGCAGATTTGCACAAGTACTTGTGCCTTGTTAGCATAGTCTTACAATTGGTATTTTAGCTTGTTTTAAAGACCTGAAATGGTCTTGTAAAAATAATTAAGTACTGATTGTGTAGATATTTTCTAGAGATGAAGGTTTATGTATGTATAATTATCTTTAGCAGTATTAATTGCAGTTAGTGTAAACACTAAATTGTTTGAAGAAGCTGCTTTCAGCTAGTGATCTGAGCTTCCTCTACAAAACTAATTGTCAGAAATTTAATTTTACTCTTCCAGTAGCAGCTGGTGAACCGAAGAGCCTATCCTGTTCTTTGTGCTGCATGGGTCAAGTTTTCACTTAAAAAAACCAAACCCCAACAACACTACAGTCTAACTAGCAGTGCTACCTCCTTTCTGTCAAAGTGCTGAATTCTTCTCTAGCTGTTCATTGTCTTTGGGAAGGGGTGGGGAACGCATCAGTTTTCTTTTGCTTCATCAGTTTTGATGTCTGAATACATTGCAGAGGTTTTTTTACTTTATGAAATTACTGTGTAAATTGCGTACAATAGCAGTGTGTGATTTGCCACAAAGTACACTGTATACCTGTGCATAAGTTGCTGGAATTCGTACTGTTGTCTTTCTGTGCATTTCATACTTTGTTTGTGTTGACAAAGCTAAACTGTTGTCTGCAGAAGCTTTAGTGTGTGCCATTTTTATAGCTAAGCCTGTGGTAAATACGCAAGTTCTGACTCAGGGCTTTTTAACAACTTAAACACATTCACAATATTCTTCAGCACATCTTGGAGAATACTAGAGATTTAATGACTGTACAGTGCCTTGATAGAACTATTGAATGGGCAGCAGCCATAGGATCTTCACAAGAATACAAGTATCTTTTCAATCCAGTTAATGAGTTGATGTTAATATAGTTGTAATGCCCTTGCCATGGATTTATAAACATGTATATATTTTCTGTAAAGGAAAATTGGCAAATTTAGATATTGTTAAGCTTTCTGAAAGCTGTTTAATTGTTGCACTGGTCATGAGGATCTGAAGGGCATAATATTCAAATTTACAGAAGCAGCTTTTGTGTCAAAGACAGCTGAGAAAATTTTCTGTATGTGACATTTTTAGTGTGAGGGAGAGGTCATTGTATAACATGTAAAAGTACCTGCTTTACTCTGATCTAGTAAATCTTCTGTAAGTGAGAGAGAAATAACCAACAACAAATCAGTATGTTTGCATGCCATTTTCTAGTTAGAAAACTTTGTGTCATTTTGAGCTTCTAGGAAATACTTAATTTGTCCCAGCCTTAGTGTCTTTATGAATTCAAACTATTCATGTTAAAAAACAGGTTTTAATGAATCACAGCGAACATTTTTGCTTTTGTTAAAACTAACTTTGTATTTTCTGTAAACTGTAGATTTTGACATGACTGTTTATTGGAGAAATTTAAGGTTGCTTGTGTGAATGTAGTGTATTTCTGTATGTAGATAGCATTATATAATTGCTTACTTTAAAACTGCTTAGCAAGGTCTAAGCTTTTCAAAGGAAATGCTGATGTACTGTATGGTTCGTAAAACTTGTAAGATGTATACTGACTTTTTCAAGAGCTTTGATTTAAAAGTATAGTTGGACTGAATTAATACTGAATTTTTGCACACAACATTGGAAAAGGGGTGGTGACTCATTTGTCTTCCTCCTTCTTATTTGTAATGATGTTAGATGTCACCATGGAATTTGAAAATTGGATACCTGAAAAAGTATTTGCAAACTTGGTTACTTGTTGGCATACAACGTTTAAAAGAGCACCAGACTTTATTGAGAAATTTCGCAGTCCAAAGTCCTTAAAAAACCTGGTTGTTTTATAATATGTTCCTGAAGAATGAGTTTGTGGAAGCATCAGAAGTGCTACGTGCCTTTGAATCTCCAAGGTACTCAAACATTGTTAAAGCAGCACAGAAGTTTGAAGGGTGGGTTATGTTGTAACAACAGAAAGGTTGATTTAAAATTATCTCTGGATTATGTGCAAATTTTTCTGTAAATATGCAGTTCACAGTACTGTTCTACTGACCCGAGTTGCTGTTAAGTGTATGTTAGACTCTGTGTTTACTTGTAATTGAATGGCCTTTACAGATCTGGCTATGTGAATGTGATCGTTTAAACATCTCCTGCCAGATACAGTAACTTCCATATTCTGAGACAACAGATGCTGCATCATGGTTTGTACTTTTAGGATTCAATTTAATGGATGCATTTGTAAAAAAAAAAAAAAGTCTATGTAATCAAAGGCAACAAAACCAACCAGACTTATATGGCTTAGTGTTTTTATTTGTCCTAGTGTACAGGTGAAAAAAGGAACTGACAGAATAAAAAGTTTGTTGCTCTCTTTCTCAGTTTCTTTTCATTTTTCAAGTTTCTTCAGCCTTGGTTTATATGACAGGTCTGTATGAAAACGTAGTGTTTTCAAATACTTTTGAAAAAACTTTATTTTAAAATAATTTATGCAAATTGTTGAAATACATTTGAAGTAGCCTCTTGTTCTTTGCTTTGGGATTTACGAGCTGTTCACATATTTCTCCTTATGTGATCACTGGACATGATGGGAGCAGTGCTGGCACTGGTTGAAGACTTCATCTCTGTGGTCTCAAGGGTTTCAGCCCCTGCTGTTGATTGTAGTGGAAGCTACAGGTTTTGCTAGTGTTTGGTATTGATGGGTTTAGATTTTGAGAAGGCTGTTTCTTATTGTACAATATAAATAATTATAATAATTTTGTAATATAAGTACTGTGTAATGCAATTAAATTCTGTGTAGTGTACTTTGCTGTTCTAAGTAATTCCAGCTATATCCCGTATACAGTCATCTGTTTTTGATGGGAGTGGTGAAAGTGCATGGAGATCTCCTTTGGATTTGACATGAATCAAATGCAGAGTTCTTCATGGGTGTACTCTGTTTCATTTAGGGAGTAAAGATTAGTGGTAGTATTGGAATAAAAAAGCATTAGCCTTCCTTTTCATACTTGGTTTTCCACCATAAGGAAAGGAAGTAGAAGTAGTCAGAAATAAAATTGTTGAAGTTCTTGTGGTTTGTGCAGCCCTGCTCATGACGGTGACATGCATTGGAAAACTTTTGCTTTCAAGAATGAATCATACCAACTTTTCTTGATACTTAAAAGAAGGTTTTGGCTGAAAAAACTTCAGGGTTTTAAATGGTTTATTCCCTTTTCAGCAGAGTAGTATGTCCTTGCTTTCCAGGAGATAGTAAGTTAGGGGTTTTTTGCAGTCTTTAGAAGTGATGCTATGATGGGTTAAAATAGTTTATATTAAAAACCGAGAACTGTGCCAACTGGCAATGTATAAATTTTAGTCTTCAACAATGCAAGACTTTAAGTTATGGGAAAGTCATTGCAGTATCTACTACAGTTAGGATTTGTTGACACTTCTGTGACTGCCCTAGAGAAGCTAATAAACCTAATTTATAAAACTGCCTGAAATTGTGAAAATACACTTGTGAGACTATAGTGACCTCTTGCAACACTAACACTGTTTCACTGAATTTTCCTTAGAAATAAATTTGTGGGAGATAAGGAGACAAACTTAATTCTGAACCAATTTCCCCACTGAGATGTCTGCATCCTAAAATGTGTGAGTATTTCTCCCACAAGGGGTCAGTAGTACCCTCCATTTGGCCCCACTTTTTATTACAATATAAGCAGAAAGCAAACAAGGGATAAGGATAATGATGATTGCATTAATATGTGGGTGGACCAGACCTAACTTGTCTCCTTCTTCAAGCAGGCTAAGTATAATTAGGTTATTTGCTGACTTCAGTAAGCACCATATTCTATCCTCTGACTCTCATGTGACATGAACATTGCTACTATTGATTAGGGCAAAGTTCCAGTGGAGTGTTTGCCTTCAGCTCTAGTTGAAAGTATTCATTTAGTCAAGCTTTTTTTTCAAAAGCATGCAGTTGGAGCAGATAAACTATATGAAAGAGCTTGTCCAGCAGGCAGGGGAAAAGAATTCTTGTATGAGTGTCCCACATATTCTTAATGATAACCACAGTCTCCCTAGATGGCTAGAGCTGATTAATATTTTCCACTCTATAGTAGCACGGCTTGTAGTTAAATATGCTTTGAAGCCTATCGGGCTGCTCAGTGGAAGGAATGTCCAGCTTCTCAAGGCTTCCCCGAGTATGCAAGTTACTTGAAGGCCAGAAGTTTGAAGTAACTCATAATCTTTCTCCCAAGAGGCTGAACAGACCAGAGAGCTATTCCTTCAACAAAAATTTCCATTCCTTGTAGCAAAGTCATGTTTCACAAATAGGAATCTTGAGATGGTCAATGTCATTCAGGCACAGGTTCTTATGTGTGTTGAATTTAACAAGGGGCCTTCCTTACCTTCATGTTTGCAACTCTTGTTATTCTCCCTGTCACATCTGTTGTGGGGTTTGTATTTCATGTCCTCAGTGCTTCTGTCCCCACTACTGAAATCCTCCATTTTCAATTCTTTCTTTGTCTATATTTTTGACAGCAGAACTGTGTCCCTTCCTTCTTGGTATGTCCCTTCTGGATGTCCTCCTGTTTTCTTTTACACTTTAGACTGGCATAGGCATAGTGAAGCCCTGTCCTTGTGTCCCTAACTCCACTGTGAAATTCATGTACTGACGGGAGGAATTCCTGAATTTGATCTTGGCATAATTTCACATTAATTTATTGACATCCTTATTTCTCTCCATTGGTGGCATAAGAAAAAAGATTTTGTCTACCACCTGAGGAAAGGATAGGGGCATTTCTGAGGATGATCTCAACCATATGAGAAAATTTAGAAACAAGTAAATGTTTCAAGGTTGTTTGGCTTTGGTGATGTCTTTTTGTCCTATAAGGCACCTGTAATTTGCATTCTTACTGTATCCTGGATTCGGTTTTTGGCGGCAGCCTAAGGGTTTCTTTTCAAAGAAATGTACAAGCAACTAGAAGAGAGAAACTTCCATCTAGAGTGTCTTGTGCACTTATGTTGCCTGGAGGAAGTTCAGTAGGATTGCTTGCAAAGAGAAGGGGTTTGGTTTTGGACTTCTTGCTGCTCCATAAAGAATTAGGAAAAGAATTCAATGTCTTTGAATAAAGTAAATCTGAAACCATGTTCCAAGTAATTATTTTCTGCTAAGATTTCATAATCCCTACTCTGTATATACTTTACAGCTGTAAGGTAGCATGAGGTTCTGTATGAAAGCTATATGAACTAAATAGCAATTATATAGCATTTATTTCCCAATGGCCATAGATTCTTGGCTTTGAAATACAATACTATTATTCTTCCTCTTTTCTTCTTCTGTGATAAGACCTGTAAAATAAAGATTACTTCAGATCTATCCAGACAAGGTGGCTTTTCCTAACACAGAGCCCTAGTTAAGCTGTTTGTGGTACAACCATACAATTTAAAGCACCATGCTCAAGTTTTTTGTCTATTTTTCTGATTTATAGCACATGGCACTTAAAACACCTAATTTATATTGATCTTGGGTTTTGGTCAGGTGATTCTGATTCTGTATAAGGCCGAGGAATGTTGTTCTCTGAAACTGCATTCTCCCACCATTTCATATTATTGTGCTCTGAAACTGCATTCTCCCACCATTTGACGCAGAGGACATAGAGTCTGGAAGGACCATACATTTTTGTTGAGATAGAAAAGTGTGCCAGAGTAAGGGTATGGGGAAACTTAAAGCTAAAATACAGTCATAGACCCAGTTCTTCTGGCGTTTATGAGGTGAGAAACTCGGATGCCAAATTTGAGAGAGAGAAGAGTAGTCTACTAAAATTGAGTTTTAAATTCCTCTGTACCCTCTCTGGAGAGCCTGTAACATGGGTACATTGAGTCTTGCTATAACCGTGCCATGTCCTGCATATCCCACCACCCTGCATAGGTCCCTCCACACCAAATCTCCCTGGAGGAATATGTCTTAAAATTACACTAAAACTATTCTGCCTATAGAGAAGGAAGGCATAGGAGTTACAAGCCAGTCCCTGGTGCAAAAGTTGTGGATTTGCTGTTTTATTTAACACAGCTCTCTTCCCATGGCACACACTGAGGATGTAAAGCAGTAAGTGATCTTGACATGGATTTTCTGTGTGCTGTGGCTGTCTGCACCCAGGCAGCAGCATAAAGGAGCTGCTGCAAATCAACTGCTCAGTAATGAGCTGTGTGAGGTGCTTGCCCTGCAGCAAGGAGAAGTTGGGAGCCACTTACGCTTTTAAAGTGTTGCAGCCAAGTAGGGTTGAGTGGGCCAAGCCCTCTGGGCTCTACTTATCCTGAGCTGACATTGCTTTATTGGTAAGTGGCATGGAAATGAAATAGATTTGAAAAGCATATCTTCATTAACAAGGTTGGGATACCAGACATTTAGGCTTTATCTGCTGTGCTGAATCAAATGGTGACACCAAGATTTGGCAAGCAGTTGTTGAGCACTCGAGGAAAGGTTAGTCATTCGCTTTTGTAGAAGTTACTCAACTTTGAGGATGTAGTCAAATAGTCCTCAGGAAAGAAAAAAAAAACCAACTCGCTAGCAAGAGTGTTTCAGAAGAAATTTTTTTTTTTTTGTTGTTGATTGGTTGGCTTTTGGTTTGTTTTGGTTTTTTTTGTTCTCAGCCTCTACTGGATGGCAACTGTGCCTGGTTTTTCGTTTCTCTTGCCAATTTTCATTTAGCCAAAAATGCTGCCATAACTGCTACTTGACATCTGGATTTGCCAAAATCAAACATATATCCTATATGTCTGTTCCAGCTATTCCTGACCATCATACTCCCTGTCCCCAGAACATCCTTCCAAGGGTATGAGTGTGTGCTTGTGGGGTTATAGTAGAGCTAGTGTTATCCTCTGTATCTTTCTAGGACAAGGAAAGGAATTTAATGTTGATTTGGCCTGATCTTTTTCTTTCTGACCATCTTCAGCTATCAAATGTTGAGATGCCTTTTTTTTCACATGGCATTTAATTTTGAGAGGAAATTAACAGGGGCATCATTGCTGTGCCTGGAGTTCTTGGATTTGGCCTGTCCTTTCCTACAAAAATTAGGCCTGTTGGCCTAAGATTGGTTGTTTTAAGAGGTATAGATATTTAAACACTAAGCTAGCCAGCACTGCTCATAGGAATATTAATAGAGATGGCAGGTTTTTCTAGGGAAGATAAGGAAAGGCTTAGCACATCCTAGGTTAAGCTCTTCCCTGTCACAGCTGAATGCTAAATGCTATGTGACCTGCAGTGTCTGAAGGGTAGATGTAGATTAAGGCATCTTCATGGCACAGTGCTGTGTCCATAGGAGCTAGCAGTGAGGGAAGTGCACTGCATCCATGATAACATAGTATTTTTTGTGAGTTGGTACATCTGGCTTTTCTGGAAGGGTAGGTGGCCTGAGATGAGGTCAGTAGGTACCCTAGGGATCCTGGATGTAGAGCATTGGGTGGTGCTTGGTACTTGTAGCCCAAAACTCTAGAACAAGATTGCTTGTGTGGATTGGCTGTCAGTGAATTAGAAACAAGAGAATCTATAAGGCACCAGATTTCCATGTTTGCATGAAGTGTCCTTCCCTATGCTTTATTAATTTGCTTCCTCCTGCTATGGAAAGAACGCAGGAAGCTAACAAGCCTAGCTTGTTTTGCTGTGAACTGTGTATATGCAGCATTGAACATCTCCTTAGATAGCTTTGAATGTGGACAGGCAAAGGAAAAAAAAAAAGGGAGAGGCGGGAGGACAGAGAGGTCTTTAATGATGTGTTACATTATTGATGGAATTTCTAACCCAGAGAACTGCCTGCCTGGGAGCTGTGGGCAGTGTTACCCACAGTTACTGCTTGCTTGTGCATAGTTCATTTTTGTTTTATTGTTCAGGGAAGATAAAGTGTTGTCTCTGCTAAGCATGGTGACTGGCTGGGAAGAGCAGCCTGGTTCTGCTGAGCACAGCTGCCAAAACTGGAGCAAGCCAAGGGAGAGCAGTTCTTTTGTCAGGGACAGAAATGTGGTCTGACACAGCTTTCTTATCAAAGGGAAGGATTTTTCACTTCAGGAGGAAGTTTGGCTGGGAAGGCATTGGATAACTTTTTTTTTTCTCAGCTCTGCGGGAAGTCCTGTATAAATGTGTTTTCCGTGAGTGTAATAGTTCTGCTTCTGACTCTCTGGAGAGAACATTAGTGCCGTGTATGCGGGAAATAACACAAGGGTGACTAAAATATTTTTAATATGAGTAAGTCAGCAAACACATCTTGTGTGCTCACAGCCAGGATCCATTTGCTCTTGGCTTATGCCGTGGAGCAGGCAAAAAGTAGGTCTCCTTTTTTTCTAATTTTTTATTCTAAGTATTTCTGAAATTTCCCTTGATCTCTTCCAAGCCATCATGTTGTAGTTAAATTAAAACTCAGCCTTTTCTTCTGGTAAATACCTTGTGTAACAGGAGTGATTTGTTTGTATTTCAGCTTAAACTTGGATAATTTTGTTTAAACATTAAGAGCCTATGTGTATATAATATAGAGAAGTTTCTCTAATACAGTTGAAGAAACAAGTTGTCCTCTAACTGAGGCCATTATATTGTGATTTGTTAGATTTTATTTCTGTGGTTTTGCTGTGAGTCTTTACACGAGTCACTTAGTTTTGTGTTTCCTCTCTTTCTTAAGTGTGAAATGGGAAATTACTGCTTGGGGGTACGAACAGAAATCTGCTGGTGTATGCAGAGAATCCTACAACAGCCATAATGAGTTCCTGAGTAGATAAGATGCCTCCCCTACCAGTCACACTGTGGTGTGTACCAGCTCAGTTCAGTGTTTTCCTGATGAAAAACTGAAACCAGGTACTAGTGCTACTTCAATCTTGCCACAGAGCAAATAGGTAAAAAATGAACAAATACCTTGCACCACCGAAGCAATGGGAGTTATTAATTAACTAGTAATTATATACAAGTATGTATTTTATTATACTTAACAAGTAACTGTTGATCATTATTTCCTTATTAAATCTGTTAATGAGAAAGAACTGTATTCAATAGAGGTACTGAGTTATAACTAAGTGAACTGACAAAATGCCAGCTTTTGGGAGGCAACATTTCTCTGAGGTTCTGTCTCTGTGATCTTGTCAGTGCACTGAAGCATTTTAATAAGTGCTCTCTGGAACTCTACCTCCCACAGCCAGTGGGTGTCACTGCAAGCATTGCAGTGAGGGAAGAACGATTTTGGGGAAAAAGAATAAAAGTTCAAGTGTATGCTGTATTTTCTTTAAGTCAGAAATAATTGCAGAAGAGCAATTAAATTCTTACTTACTAACCTAGCAATTTGCATAGATGTTTCTTGGAGATGCTTAAAGGTTTGAAATACTTATTTTAAAAAAAAATATCCTAGATGGCCAAGGCCAATCTTCTGATAGAAGTCATGTCACTGGCAACTTCCGTAGCCATGCTGGCCCCAAATGCTGACTTGCTTCCTAGTGCTGAATGTTATGCACCTCAGGGATGATGGTGGTTTAAAAAAACCCCAACAGCAAAACAGACAAAACAAACACCAAAGAACCCCAAAAAGCCTTTCCTTGAATTCTTTAAAACCACTTATATGGAATTCTTGCTGTTTGCAGATCTGAGTGCTAAAGGTCACTCTGACTCAAGGCCCCCATCTTCCCCAGAGAGCTGGCCATCCCCAAAGCCAGAAGAGCTGATGCAGATGCTCTTCCAAGCCCCTGCTGGGTGGAGGTGTGGTTATACTGTCCTGGACAGCCCCCAGCCCTCTGCCCGCAGCGTGGCACAGCCCGGGCAGCCGTGCAGGCTGTGGGCTGTTCACAGCACAGACATTGCCCAGCAGTGGGAAGGGTGGCCCCTTCGGGAGGGGCCTCCCTCGCACAGGTCGTTGCTAAGGCCCGCGTTGTCTCTGCCTGTGTTATCATGAGGATGACAGTTTAAACAGGCCTTATCACTGTGTATTCAATCAAGGTTTATGAGGGCTGATAAAGATGTCACCTAGTTGCTTTGTGTGTTCATTAAAACCCTATTCCCCAGTAGGACTTTGCTGTGTTACGTTTTTCTTTTTTTTCTTTCTTCACTGGATTTTAGGTATCTTCTGAAGAAGGAGGCGCGTGTTGGAAGGAAAGGTGTAATGCTTACTTGAATACCCCTAATATTTCTGTGGGGAAGCCCAAAACCCAAATTTAGTAGCTTGGTTGACACAAGTCTATCTGTATTTAATATCTTATATTGTCATAATTGCTTATTTAATAGTTCAGTAAAGTTTCCTAAATGTAGCCTATGCAGGGCAGTAAAGTGACTTGTGTGCACTTCCCTGCTCTGTTGTGTTGGTGCTGAAGGTGGCTTGGGAGGGGCTTGGTGTTACTCAGTTATGGTACAGGATGTTGTACGTTGAGTTCCCATTGAGACTTTTCCTGATGGACAGAGACTGCATATTTCCAACACAGAAATGTAAGCCTTGTTCACTTATTGTTCTGGTTGTATGTCAAAGCTGAAGAAATGGTTGCAATAAATAGTCATATAAAATGCATCCATAATTTTCAAGTCATCTGTCTGTGAACAGTAATAGAAAGTAGGCAAAGACTAAGTCTGTCTTGTCCTGCAAACTTCTTCATTTCAAGGTGTTTTTTTTTTCCCTCAACCCATGTCCTCCTAGCTAAAATTTGAAACAAATACATTGTCTTAGTTGTATCTGATGTCTTGTCCAATTCTGCCAGTCTTCAGAAAAATCTTATTTCTACAGTGAGCAGAAGTTGCTCAGTTGCATTTTTGTTGGTTAAGTAAAATTTGTTTTAAAACAAAACATATACAAAACCATAATGAAATATGATTAGTTGCAGCTGCTTGCTGTGTTATAAAAGAGAAAAATGTTAGGGGAGTCTATTGGCTAAAAAGATTTGAAAATATGTAACAGACTCAAGACCTTAGTTCAGGCACAAATCAATTGAGATTAAGCATGTGTGTTCAAGCTCTTTTAAAAAATGGGAAGAAACTGAATACTCAATTGATTTCATAGATCCCCAGGTCATAGTAAATTCCTGTTACTTACACTTTAGCATATTGGCTCTCTGCATCCTCTAAACTTTGTGAATACTAATGGCTGTTGGCATTTCAGAAATGATTCTTTCACTTTGTTTACAGTTTTGCTGCTGCTGGCAAGCATTGGACTATCAAAGGCTTTAATGCTGTGCATGTGCATTTCATAATAGAGTGTTATTCTATGGGGATAATAACACTTACTAGAGATCAGTAATAAAATGAAAAACAGAGCCTCTCCACCATCACTTGTTAACACTTCTAATGATTTTTTGCCTATTAACACTAATTGGTTATATGCTTCCACTTTAGCCCTGTGCAGGCTGGCATAAGCATGAGGCACTCGTGTATGTACAGTACTTATGAATAGCTGTGCTGGCCTACTGATCTCTGCAATAAAAGTTACTGTACCATGATCTGGGTCTGCTTTTTTAAAAATGTTTTATATCAGAACCACTTGTTGACCTCTGCCTTATCAATTCACTCTATCTGTTTGCCTTTAAACAGTAGTCACGGTATTCTCTAGAATATTTGCCTGGTACAGTGGTGTCCATTTAGTCTTGACCATGGAATACTCTGTGGTCATCCAGTAGTACAGTATTTTTTGAAGCTTGCACTAAAACTAGAATGTGTTGTTAAACCTTTGTTTGACTTTAAATAGTTGACTGTGGGCAGTCTAAAATCATAATTGATTTGCCTTCTGATGTTCCTGGAGCTAAGATAGAAAGTGTTGTGGTTGCAGCCAGTCACTGGGTTCAGGAAACCACTTTCACTCAGTGAGCAATTTTGGCAGGGTGAGGAAGGAGAATCTGAAGCATGGCAATGAAAGGTACTTTTGGAAGCTGAAGTCTCACCCCAGGCACGTGTGCTAACATGCTACATTGCCAGAACATGGTTGCCATCCAAAAGCTTGTCTGGCTTCAAATGTATATTTGATTTCTGTTTCCTCATTTAAATCCAGAAAGCTCATAACAACAGAACATTAGGCTGAAAATCTGGGGATAACTTGGTACAGAAAAATGAAGTAGTTCAAATATTAAAAATACCAAGAGATCCCTGGCCTGTTTCTAGCCAGCTGAATGGGAAAGTGCTCTCAGTGCAGAGTAATTGGCTTTTCCCTTCTGTTCTTGTTTGGATGAGGCAATATATTCAGTTGTATCCACAAAGGGGTCGTTTCAGCCATGCCTCATAGTAGTTTACCTCTACTATCCAACCTTAGACATTGAGCTGAGCAAAAACTACACTTCAGTACAGTTCTTGGCATCAGCAGTTTTCTTCACAGATCTTAGGCTGCTGTGACCAGCCTTTGGAGTAGTGTCAAGAAGTATCAGAGTCACAGCCACTTCTCCACTTCCATACTGAGAAGGGAATCTTGGTAAATCAGGAGCAGAAGAGGGCCCTGTTATGGGAAGAGCCATGAATAATCGTGTTTGCCAGTGCCACCGCCTTCCCAGAGCACACTGCTGCCTCATGAAGGGAGGCAGAGCGTGCAGCACCGATAAAGGACGGCGATGGTGCCAGTGGTGCCATGGCTTTGCTGCAGTGTGTTGTGCCGTAGCCATGGCACCTGGTGATTGATGAATGTCTGTGGGCTGGTGCTGTGCTGAGGTATGATTAGATATTTATTGCTAACAACCACGCTAGCCCAGTCTAAGAGATGACTTGAGGCCTCTGCGGGTCTGTTGAGAAGACTTGCTCTCAAGCTGAGGCATCTCTATGTAGGTCAGTGTTTATGGACACCTGAGTGCCCACCAGCAGTCAGCCTGGTTAATTCAGCTCCTATGGAGAGGTCAGCAGCTCCATGCACTGGGAGATTGCCAGCCCCTGTCCATGAGGATGTGGTAATTGATTTTCTCAGTTGAGTGAAAAGAGCAAGAAATCCTCTCCGTATGTCATTCTGGAGCTATTGCTTACAATATCACATGATTTGTTCTGTTGTGCCCACCAGCATTACTCAGGGACACACAGTGAGTGTAAGTTTAGGAAATAGGCTTGTTTCTTCTTGAGGTGCATTTCATTTATCTTCAAAGCAGACCTCAAAGGCTAATGATTTAAAACCATTTCTCCAGAGAGTAGAATGGCTAAATCCAATCAAAGAGGGTATCCCACAGGTATTTGTGTACCTCCCTCAAATCAGTCGATAAGACTGATGTATTAACTTCATTTTTTCTAATTAGTGAAATTACAATGCAGGCCAGCCGCAAAGTTTTGTTGTTGTAACCCTCACCCACCTTCCCTGCAATGCTGCTTCTTCTTGTGCTAATCTAAATGTAAATTGTAAACCCTGTGGGACAGGGTCTGTCCCTTACATTCTCTCCCTTCCATTTGTGTGTATTTAATTTAATTTAATTTACTTTTATTTTATTTTACATTTGCACATGATCCTCAGGGCAGAGTAGCTGTTGCCTGCCTTACGTGCTCCTTGATGATTCCTAAATTCATGTCTTTAATCGAGTCCAATCATGGCCTCTCTTTTCCACCATGAATCAGAGTATCTGCAATAAGCCAGCAGCACAGAGCATATTTTAAGATCTTAACAGCTCCCACTGGAGCCTCCTCACTTCCCCCATGACCGGGAAAAATGAATTGCCTGTGTGAGATGCTTGATCAACAAACTAGAACTGTTTGGGAAAAGAAAAAGAAATGGAAGTGAGGAAGGAGTTACAAAAATCCAGAGAACACCCTGCAGTTTCTTCTCCCTCTCTCACAAATGGGGATCCTGCTCCTGCACAGCTGTGGTGGTGGAGCCCGGGCTGGGAGAAGGCTTTGGGATGTGTAGGCCCCCAGCCACAGAGGGGGTTTATGGGTCAAAATCAATACCTGTATGTTAGTCCATATAAATAAATCATATGCCTGTAAAATACATGCTGTAGTTTGCTGCTGGGTCCTGCGGGAGCAGGAAAATAATTTAGCACAGCTGGATGCTTGTTCGTCTTCCAAACTGTTTTTACGGTCTAAAAGAATAGCTTCCTAAATCGCCGTCTCATGGAAAAGCGGGGTGTGGGGCTGCACCAGAGCGCAAATGCACTGGTGTCATTTTAATTAAAAAATCTGCTCTCTCACTTACCTTCCAAAACACCCCTGTTCCCTCTAACCAAGGAATTTTTACCTAATCCGAGCGAGCAGCTGTTGTCTGCCAAATGGCCAGTCCGTGCTCCTGGTGGAGCTGGCTGGGTGAGCAGCGTTCCCCTCTCCCGCCCTGGGAAGGGCTCTGTGTGAAACCTCTTCCCTCAACTTGAACTCCAGCGAGGAGTCCCTGTGGCTCGTGCAGACTGAACCAGTCCTTGCAGCAATAAAGGCTCGTTTACAAGGCTCCCAAAGACTCTATAAGTGCCCAACACCACTGAAGTTGAGGGCCCATTGGAGATGTTGGGATGCCAAGAAATGATGTTTGATGCTAACCTCTGTGCTTAATGGACCGAGTAATTTCTTCACTACCCTTGTCAGTGAAAAAAACCAGGCTTTTGTGAGCCCAGTGGAAGCTATAGGAATTATTTGAGGGGCTTTGAAGACCACAAGTGTGGAATCAGTGCTAACTACAGAGGTGCTTCATTGCTTTGGTGCCTGCAGTCCATGTGAGGGAAGAACCTGGCACAGGTTTCCATGTCCTTAGAAACTGTGGTGAATGGGCTGTAACTATCTTTGCATTCAGCTCGGGTCTCTGAGGAAAAGTGGGAAGCCAGTTCTGGTGTTTGATCTGTATGGCTGGCAGCACCCAGCAGTTGCTCCCAGCTCAAAGATGGAGGAATGCCTGCTGGCCCAACAAAATGCTGTATGAGCAGCAGCAGTGCCAAAATTTTGGTTTCTCCTCAATTTCTGGTCTATAAAATGCTCTGGTAAATTCTGTCAATGGGGAGTTGGAAGGAAACGCTGTGGCCCGGGGTACATGGAGAACGTGGGCCCTCATCAGATATATGTCCCCTTTTAAAAATGCAAATTGAGAAATAAACACTGAAACAATAGGGCTGTGCTAATCCTTTTACAAAGGGTAAATTGCTAATCTAACTCCCCAGCCAGGATGGCTGCTTCACCTTAACAATAGCTGCATTTATACCTTATGTTTTACTTGTAAACTGACATGTAGTGAATTGGAAAGGGTTTCAGCTCACCTGCTTGCTGGGGGAGGGCGGCTAATCCTTTCATGCCCTTCACACTCGGTGAGCAATGCTGCCATTTGATCACGCTGAAGCAAAAAGGCCAGCCAAATTTTCAGCCAGTTTAGACTTGGTTGTGCTTGTGCTCTAACAATGCTGCCAGTGTCTCCAGTGAGGGCAGAGAGAAAGGTCTATTCATGTCTTCACGTAGGGAGTACCCGAGGGCCTGATCTTCAAAGGCACTGGGCACCCCCAAGAAAGGATGCTGAGCTCGCTGACGTTCAGTGACCGCAGTTTTCCTCACTTTGCAAGCATGTTGAGTCCTTGTTAATAATGGATATTGGCAGCAGGGAGTGTGTGTGCCCGTCTTCAGTGGCCTGCTCCCGGGTGATGAGGCCATCACAGAAAACCAGCTGGAAGGGAGAAGGGTCTGAGCACCTTGGTCCCTCACATTGCTGTGACAGGGGACTGGGAGCTTGAAACATGGGCGGACGGTGTGGTGGGTTACCAGGGAGGTGAAGTGGTGCCAATGAGTTGATTGAAAAGGTTGTGTGTGCCTTTGCCTTGCCTGGTATTCATGCAGATTTTATAAGTTTAACAGAACTGCTTGTGGTCATGTTGGATAAGTCCTGCCTTGGAGTTTTGTCCTCAGCTGTTGCAGCTTCTTGTCCTTTCCTACCACTTGGGTTTTGTTTTTTTTTTTAACTTCTATATTAGTCTGCAGCATAAGATCTGATCCAAAGAGATGGAAATAAGATTTTTCTTGCTGTATTTGTTCCCTGAGGTGTCTACAAACCCATGAGCCTGTTTGGGAATGAAGGAAACATGGACATTTCATAGTTGTAGAGTCACAAATTCAGGGCAATTTGATTCAGAATGAGTATTGAACGAAATATTTTGGTAGACGAGACCTGTGGGTTTCTATCTTCCATGTATCCAGATTTATATATGCACAGAAGAGGAAAATCAGGATGATTTCTATTTTTTTATCCCTGGAGGAAATATAATCTCCCAATATCATGTGAGATTAACATCAACGTGCATTTTTCCCGAGAGAAATTGTATCAGGCATCTGGCAAAGCAATTCATGTCACTTGTATTTAAGGGATTCTTTAGAGAGGGAGGCAGAAGCAGTCATGGACCAAACATGCCAGAAAAGCTGTGTGGAAGACTTGGAGAATCTTGGTTTGACTTTGCTGGCCTGAGGTTTTCTCACTGCCAGGAGAGGAGTGTTAATGCAACACCAGCCCCAAGGAGAATCTAGCCAAGTAAGGGATGCTGCAGCAGCTTAAATTGAAGACTGTGGGAAATGAATAATTAGAACTTAAAACCCACTAGCTCATAAAGACCTAAAAGTTTCATTAATTTTTTAATATGAATTTTTACCACAGTTAGCTTGAATTAAGAGTGCTCATTCCTTTTGCTTTGGTTAATGAAGGCAGAGATAGCCCAAGTAACACAAATGGAAGAGTTATAGGAAAAAGCTTTTTCACCTCCATTTTGGTCTCACAAAGCTAAGAAAAATTCACATGTTAAATTACCGGTCATGATTTTTATTTGAACTCTGACTCAAACTATTGGCATTGAGAATTCAATGTGTGGTTAACAGACAACAAATTTAAGTGACTTACCTGTTAAAAAGATATAATAGACTTGAAGGAGTTTTCTTGGCAGAGTTTCATAAAAGTAAATTTGGCTACCAAGTTGCATTAATATTTTCACCAAGTGTCAGTGTAGGAGTATGCTGATGACCTGGTGTTGGGAAGCATTTTACATAAAGAGTGGAATTTAGATCTCCACAAGGAGAACAGAATAATCACATAGCAGAAGAGGTGTGAAATTTAATGCTACAGGAGATAAGATCTCATAGTATTTAGGGGAAAATAATAAACATTTTGGCAATGAACTGGAGCCAGAGGGTTCAGAGAAGGTGAAAACCAGGGTGCTGTAATGAGTCACAGGAAGTGTAAGTTGGATGCAGTGTCAGTGCAAGTCTTTCCAGGGAAGAGGGGAGCATTGTAGCTGTACTGCTGAGCCAGGTGCTGAGGAGAGACCTCGTGTGAAATGCTGTGTATGGCTCTGGGCAGCTGCCTTTATAGGAAGAATTGGAAAAAAGAAACAGACCATGCTAAAAGTAGGTGCAGCTTTGGGTTAGCAGAGCAACCAGGAGGCTGGAAACCCTTGTCTTGTGAGAGGGCAAACCAGTTTCACTCACAAGCTATAGAATGGGAAAGGTGCAAAGAACAGGAACTGGAACTGAAGGACAGTGACTATAAAGAGTATACATGAGTGAAAAAAAGTAGGGAGAACAGTTTAGTGTAGATTTAAGAATACAGGCTGCAGGTTTAAGAGGAGATTCCCACAGTTCGAGCTGTGAGATTCTGGATGAGCCTTCCAAGAAGAGCAGCTTACAAAACCTGGTGAGTGTGTAAGTGTTTAGTATGTGCATTATTAGACTGGGAGAAGACAGAGATCAAGCCAGCAGCAGGGAGGGCATTATTCATTATAATACTGGCCTAGTGTGAGGGATCTGTAGGAAAGAAGGGCAGGGACAGTCCTCAGCCAAGCAAATCGTGCTGGAAAGACAGAAAAGTTGCAGAGGCTTTAGATCAAATTACACTGTCCTAGGTCTTGTCTTCTCTGCCAATACAATGGTATTAGGCATCTCAGAATAAATGTATTCAGTTTTGGTAGATGGTAACTGCCTAACCTGGTGGTGGAGAAGTGACTCATGTGGATGTGGGAAGTGATGAACGAGGACAATGGATTTCCTTTCTATATTCTTTCTATATTATTTTTTACACACACAC
>VXBC01001372.1:1262303-1295459 GCA_013399945.1 Ploceus nigricollis | reverse complement strand
ACACACACACACACACACCCCCACACCCACACACACACACACCCACACACCGGCATATATGCAGTTTTCATGAAAAGCCTCGAAGGAAGGTATTCCTGCTTCAGTATGCTGCCTTAAATTTCTTGTAGCCATCCTTGCTTGTGGTAGGTAGGGGCAGGAATGAGCTCTTGGAGTTAATGAGAGCAGCAGCCCCTGTACAGTCTGTTGGGAGGTGTAAATCTCTGTGTGGAGTAAGGTGACCAAGCAGTGTTTGAGCCCAAGCTTCCAGCTCTGAGACTTCCAATCTGCCCAGCTAAGTCCCCTTTCAGACTGGAAGCACAACTGTGTTGAAACCTGCTGTGAGACCCTCAAGGCTCTTGTTTAAAAAGCAACTGGACAAAGGTCAAACCCAGAAAGGGAGAAAAAAAATCCCAACAACAAGAAACTAAAACCTGTGGGAACAATCATAGACGGAGAGGAAGGAAGAATGTTTCCTGGAAAATAAAGAACCTCACTGAACTTTAAATCTAACCCAGACACCTAGAGTCAGCCCGCTTATGTTGGAAAACGTTAATCCAGCAGAAACAGGGAAGGAAAAGAAATGAAGTTAAAATGCTGGAGAAGGGAATTATAACAAGTTGCCCTTGTGTCATGGTCATTCATATCCTGACAGTACTGCACACCACAGAGGGATGTTTTGTGCATCCCTGTGCTCAGGCTACTTTGTTACTAGATAGAAGAGAGAGGGGAAATGGGTGCAGGGAGACAGTGTCATGTTCTGGATCATCCAGAAGAGGAGGAATGTCACTCTGGACACGCAGCTCAAACCAGCCTACAAAACGCTGCACAGGAGAACCCCCACCCTGCGGTCCTAAGCACACACTGCGCAAAAGTTAAAAGCAATCACAAGAGAATTTTAATGCCATATTAAATGTTGATTCATGTGTGGCTGGAGCCACAGTGACCTGGAGGGCTGGTGCTTGATCCAGCTCCGAAGTGATAAATTGATCTGTAATTTATGCCAGTTTCCGTGCGTGGCAAAAGTCATCTGATAGGGACCAGTGGTGAAGGGTGTGACTTGGAGCTGGAGCCAGGAGCCGTGTCCTCCTGGAGCGGGTGTGCACCCGGCAGGCTGAGTCACTAACTGCCTTTGGGAATAGCCCTCTGCTCAGGAATGTTATCATCACCTCCCATGCCGAAACAGACCCCGGTAGCATCAGTGGTCCCTCACTGCCCAGATTCAGGTGCGTGTTCAGTTTGTTCCGCTTGAGAAAGGAGCAGCTGAAGGGTTTTAGCAAGGAATTGCTCCCAATGTGGTCCACACCAATGGTAAACAGCTTTTACCCCAATCACAAATGGCATCAAAAATAGACTACCCTATTGCCTTTTTTTACTGTTATCGTTTGGTTTTGATCACTCAAAATAAAAAAGGACTATTTTTTAGGAAATAGATGGAATTTTAAATATATATCAGATGTTTAGGCCAGATGCTTATTAAGTCAATGAATCATTCGCAATTGAGAAATATTTGCTGTCTCCACATGTTACTGACATGAGGAGTGCTTTTTTTACGGGCATATGGAGGAACAAGTCGCTCTCTGATTAAGGGAGTGAACTGAATCAGATTTCATCAGCTTTCACTGGAGCAGCTTCTCTGAGCTCCGGCTGTTCTGTGAGTGAACCTTGCTGCTTTCTCTGGGTCTCGCTCTCTTTTATGCAGTTGTCTGTTTTTCCCAGGCTTTGTTGAAGTTCAGTTTGTGAAATTTGGTTTGCCCAAGGTTTGGTTCCATAGGATGCTAAGCTAAATGCAAACTGGTTTAAATCTGGCAGCCAATTTATGATCACTTAGACAAACAAAGGGAATTGTCTTGAAGTGTGTGAACAATGATGAAAATTGGGACATCTGTGTCGTCTTCTCACCAGCAACAGTTCTTGTGAGTATCCAATAATCATTGTCTGCCTTGTTTTCCCATAACTCTGAATCAAAGACAGCATCTACAGAAACTGCAAGCTGTATTATAAAATACCTTCAGGCAGAAGTTGTACTTCATGAGTGTGTTATTATTTTTCTAGCCAGGGCTGCAGAGAAAAAGAACAATTTTGGAAAGATGCAGATAGTGGTACTTACTTGCCTCAAATTAATGTTGGATATTGAAAAGGTAAAAAGTCTTAAAGTAACACTTGTGGAGATTAATGGGCTATCCACATAGGTTTGAAATGCCATCATTCCTGTGAGAAGCAAATAGACTTATGTGCTGCATCCTGGATGAAATATCGTTATACTTCTTTATTTCTAATTAACCTGTTGATTGCTGTTGCATGTGTATGTGTGTGTGTGTGTGTATATGTGTATGTTTTATATGTGTATATATATATATATAGCTATATATATCTATCTGGTTGTCTATTGATGGACTTTGGAAGTCATTAGGCCCTGCTCTAGTGTGTCATCTACCTAACTGAAATTAGCTATAGAGTTTTGGCCAAAATATGTGTTTGGATTATCAAGAATCCAACAGCCTTTAGGACTCTGGCAGGGAAGAGAGGAACAAGTGCCACATTTATCTAGCTTGCTTATTTATTTCTGTGCATAGTTCCTTGATGCTTTTTGGGCAGTAGGTCATACAACTGTTTCCCCAGAGCTATACGTCTAACAGGAAATCATGAAAGCATCAGACATGTGCACTGTTTCCCCAGAGCTATACGTCTAACAGGAAATCATGAAAGCATCAGACATGTGCCAGCTGAAAATCCCCTTGCTGAAATACTGTAGATTTTGCTATATTACTGCAGTAGGTACTTTTCTCTGAGCTCATGCATGAAGAAACCTCCCAGACTGGAGCTGAACCAGAAAGGAGAAGCTAGACAATGCGGCAAAGTTGACGTTTTGAAACTATTTCCACTTATTTAAACAAATCTATTACCTGTTTGAATACCTGGAAGTACTCCAGGACTTCAACAGTTTATAATTTTCTCTTGTCTAGTTCCCCTGGTTTATTTTCCCAGGCCTAGTAGATGCTGTCTCAAAATGTTCTCACTAAGGAGGCAGAGAGGTCCCTGTTTTCACACTGCCTTTGTCCCTGCAATTGCAGGACTGGTATTACAGTGCTGCTGCATTTAGCCCCCATCCCAAAAGCCTCATAATGTTCAAGATTCAGATCTGCAGGATAGTAACAAAGGCTCTGGGCTGGTGGTGAGCAATGTTAAGGTTCCTTGCCTTGAGGAAAGGCTTTAAAATCTGACTACAGCGGGTGGCTATCGGCAAAGGGACTGCAGGAGCTGGGTTGCCTTTCCTGGGACATGGGAATAAGGAGCTGTTTGAGGAGTCTCACTCCTGGCTTTCAGAATGGATAAAACCCAAGGCTTTTCTTAAGCAGTGGCTGGGCAGACTAAGGTTTTGGTCACAGGGGGAAATTGCCAAGGCCTGTGGTGCTTAGAAGGATTTAAAAAGAGCTCGATCTATACACACAAGTACTCTGTGGCATAGGCAGCAGTACTGGTCTAATGTGTTAAGAAAATAACAAACCACTGCAGGCTTGACAGTTCCCCTTCCTTCAGGCTATAAACCAATTGCTTGTTGTACTTTTAATTCCTCTCCTCTCTCAATAAAAAGTGATCTTGTTGGCCAGGTATCATGTCAGAAAGTAGTCCCTGTCAAGCAAAGGCATTGGCCAGTTTCCTTGGGACTTTATTAAATAATGGAGTACCACAGCAAAATATGACAGAATTCCAGCATTATTGACCACAAACAAATAAAACACCAGTCTTTGACCATGGGGAAAAACTCAACTTATTTTGCACACAAATCTCTGGCCCTTGAAGAGGCTGGAGGAAGGGAAATTTAGTTCCCTTCATAATGTTAACCAGACCTGCTTCCTAGTCAGAGCTGAGCTTGCCATTTTCTCTGTTTGGGGCGCTTTTCCTGAAAGTGGGAAGTAGGAATCCAGCTGCATGGGTCTAATTTGCAATGGAGCAGGTCAGGAAACACTTTCCTTTCACTCTTCAGTACCTAAGGTTTGTTCAGTTTTCCCCTTTGCTCATTTGCTGCCTATACTTGTCATACCTTTAGAGCAAAGCTCAGCAAAAATCAGAACCCTGCACCCTATCTTTTCTAGTCTGTCTGGATTAATAAAATTTTGACAGGCTTTCATGCTCAAGTCACTTTTCTATTGATGTCTCTCATATCTTCTACCAGGTGAGAATGGCTTTGTCACTTTTAGTTTTCTTGGCTTTTTAGGATTTTTTTGTTTTCAAAGAAGGAATCGTGTGTGTGGGCAGATGTTTCCAAAGAAGCCAGTGGACTGGAGTAGATCTTTACTAAGAGACCAGGGCAGGCATTTTGCAACAGATTATTCAGCTACATGCATGGTGGGGGCAGAGGTGCTTCAATGGGCTCTAGTGAAATTAAGAACCTGAATCACCAACTATTTTTGAATGAAGACTGTAGGAGAATGGCTGAATTATACTGTTGGAAGTCCTGATTCCCACTCTGCCTTCACCTCCATCTCAGACTGATTTCTGGCGCGTTTTGCACCTACATATATTCTATAATTTGTGTTTGTGAGTTTGCACCTTGCAGTGACAGAGGAAGACCCATATGTGCTTCAGGGACACTTTCTTATTGTGTCTTGGCTTGTCATTCCTCATCTCGGCATGCTCTTTCATCTAGTTTCTGTGTATGAGGAGACACATTCCTGCAGAGGAACATCTTCCTCTGCACACTGAGCCATGCCTGCGAGATGGATACCTGTCACCCACCGCTCAGTTTGAACACAGCCCCATTCAGGTGATATTGGCAGACCAATACAGCCATTTTCTTTCCATTGGTCATAGCTGGATCCCACACTATGGTGCTATAGTCCCAACCTCATTCATGCTTCTGATGTGCTTGCCCGCCCCACTTTGCTAGTCCCTGATTTCACAGTCCTTGAAGAATGGCAGTCACCATTTGTCACTGTAAATGTAGTCCCCGTGGATCCATGTTCCTTGATGTCCATCTGTATTCTTGCTCTTTATTTAAGATAAAATGTCCTTTATCACATGTCCTTTATCACAAGTCCTTTACCCACATCAGAGGCTGAGAGAAGTGGCTTGATGCATGAGATGTGTGAAAGGAGTTAACTGCTTGCAAAATAGGTGGAGACCTTCCAGTATAAGCAAAAAATAGTTATTGGCAATCGGAGTTTGATTTTCCTGCTTGGAACTCCATTCCCTTTCCTTCCTAAGTCACTTGGCTATGGCTCTTGATCTTCCCTTCTTGACCAGTCACTGCAGAACTCATAAAGGTTTGTAGAGGCCACTCTGGAGAAGAAATTGTGTTCTGTTTGAAAACCACTTTTATTTGCATTTTCTTTTGAATGGTATGTAGAAAATTAGTCAGTCATGTGTGAGCAGAAAAGCTAACATCCCTGGTAACCAAGCAGTTGAATGCTCTGTATACCTAGGCAAGCAGGCTGTAGAAGCTGCAATTAACCACCTCTGACTGTACAGTAACTTCAAATTTTCAGCTTTGATGGCCACTCATCGGTGTTTGCAGAGCATTCCTATGGCATATGGTAACCTTTAGCTCAGCACAGACCTTCAGGCGTAAGTGCAAAACCTCTGTCATTCCTGTATGGGGCATATGGTTAATATTAGAGAATGGCTTAGCTCTGTTTTGTTTGTTTGTTTTTGCTTTGAGTACATCTGAGTCCATCAGCTCCCATTCAATATCACCTCTAGGTCTGCTTGAAAGACTACATTGATGATAAAATACAAAGCATCTCATTTGCAAGACAGTCATAGAGAGGCACGAAGTAATCCTGAGGTGACTCGAGTGACATGACACAGCTGACAACAGATGAGACCAGGAACAGGACCCAGAAGTCCTCGGCTGTGGTGACTTTCTCACCCACTATGTTCCCAGGGTGGATTGTTATTTTACAGATGTTTGTGAAACATCTGCATACATAAAAGAACAAATCACAAACCAGTTGTAGTTTTCTGCTTTTCTTTTCTGTCAGAAACATTGTTTTAGAACCAAGGAAGAGAGACAGAAAGATTTGTTAGCAACATCCCACAAGAAATATAAATCTCCTGAGAAAATAATGCAGCTTCTTCATTCTATCTGATTTCTGAGAGGCTTTCTTCCCTTGTAGGACACTATAGGCTTGGTGTCCCGACATATTCCCGAGGAGAAATGCTGTGCTGGGCAGGCGGCGGAGCCCAGCTGGGATTCTGGCAGAGCATGAGAGGGGGGTGAAAGACAGTGGGTGTTCTAGCTGGCTTTCTAGAGTTTGGACATTGTCACTCCTTTTCCTGCAGCTTAAAAGAGAAAAGAGCAGCTGTAGGAGAAGTTAAGGTTCTCTCTCACGTCCTTAGCCTTGAAGGGATGTGTTGCCGTAACTGTGCCTCCCTATTTAAATTGTTGGCAAGCCGCAGAGATGGCAGTCGGTGGTGTCTGCCCCACGCATCTCACGCAGGGGCAGAGGCTCGGCTGTATCTCAAAGCAGTTCACAGCTTGTTGTATCGGAGCAGCCTCCCTTTGTCACCAGCTGGAGCCAGCGGGGATGTTCTGAGTTGGGGGAGCTCATGTTCTGCTGCTGCTGTCCTGCTGCAAGAACCCAGCGACCTCTGGGACAGGGGAGGTGGCAGCAACAGATGATTGTGCTCTGAAATGCAATTTATCTGCTCAAATGCTCGGACAGGACCTTCTGTCTGCTGTTCTCTTAGATTCTTGGGAGCATTCGCGACCTAAAGCCCGTGGAATTCCCACAGACCTGACACAAGTGGGAGCTCTGGGCGCCTCAGACAGCCGAAGCCACGTGCTTTCAAAATTATGCTCCCAAATGGCGAATGACCCAGATTTAAAAGCCTCTTTTGAAAAACCTCAATTCTAACAACACTCCCCACGGTTACAGTGAACCAGTGGGAAAGTCACCCTGGTCAGTGGTGCCTGAAAAACAGGTGGTTGCACGAGCAGAGGAAAAGTCAATCCCTTCAATCCATGATAATTTAAGCATTGAAAAATTGACTGTTTTTGAAAATACATGTCAAAAAATGTTTAATGCAGGGATGTCAGCTCTTCAAGTGCAGATTGAAGAACTGTTGGGAGAGGAACTACAAAAATCAGGCCATCTTCTTTCCCTCTCCTCCCTTCCAGCATCTGTTTAGGTTAGGATAAAAGCTGAGTCCAGATTACCTTTTCTGGGACATTTTTCTGTGAAGACATAGATATGAGAGAGGGGTAAATAATGGAAAAGTACATAATCTGAGAGATTGCTGAAGGGGCTGAGGTGTGGGGACGTGAAGGAAGACAAACTGTCACTGACTGATGAATTTTTTGTAATTTCTAAGTCATGGGAAACACAAAGGTTTTCCTGATTATGACTGCACTAATTTAAAACATTAAAATGAATGGTTAAAAAATGGGTGCCTGAAACGAAACCCCTTCAAATCCATAGTTAAGCATTTAAGTAGAGAGGCTTCTGGATTCTGTGGCAGAATACCCCTTTGCTGCAGTGCATTTAGTGGAATTTTGCTGGACTTTTGCAAAATCTCTGAGCATCCGGCAGCTACTGCTGAAGTCCCACTTAAAATATATTTCCATTTCCTTAAAGTGCTGAATTATGGACTTAAAAACCCGACTCTAGGCACCATTTTTCTCTGTGTGAATGATCTGGTTACAAGTATAATATAATAAATTGTAATAAAATAGATTTATGGCTTTTTTTCCTTTTTTACTAGTGAATAGATGGAAAAAATCAGATTTTTTTTTTTTAATGTTTCTCAGTCAGTAGGGATTGTACTGGGAATTGTGCTAGGAGCCCTTGCCTCCCAAGCTATTCTCTGAACAAGGCTGTTTTGCCTCAGCTGGCTGAGCTGGTGGGCCCACTCAAGCATGGGCGCTCCTGGCTCTGAGCGTGCACCAGGGCTGCACAGGAGCCCGGTGCTCTGTGCCAGCAGGAAGTGGTAACGAGCCACCCCAGCCCTCTGAGATGAAGGACAAGTTTGAAATCTCCCTCCTCACACCCTCTTCAGTTTTCAACGTTTCCCATCTGAACTGTGTCTGGAGTGCCTCAGCTTTGCCCGCAATGAATACCATTTGAGGAAAAAAAGACAAAATGCAGAAAAAAATCCCATGGCTGTGGCAGATCTGTGAAATCTTAAGGCAAGTTTTCTGACAGCAAAACTTCTGCAACTTCGGCAAGCAGCTCGGGTCCCTCTGGCTGAAGAGCCACGCTGTGCTATTTCTAATTAATAGCAAGTCGAGGGGCGAGTCACCCAGTAGGTACCAAAGTGCTTCTTCTCCCGACGCATCCCCCCACTCCCCGCTTTCTCCTGCCTGCCACTTTGTCCCACCTTTTGTCACCATCTGTACATGGTTAGCTGGAGAATGTTTATTATATAATTTAGTTAACTTTCGAGCTGCGAGCCTGCCCGTTTGATGTGCCCTCCTGTTAATGCAAAGCACACCATTACTAGTTAATGATCATGAACTGTCATCACAGTCACTTTGAAAAGGTGACAGTGATGAATGGAGCCGGTGGCTCCCAGGGAGGTTGATCACTGAATGGACAGTAAAGTTTATTTAAGCCCTGGCCTGATAATGGCTCTGCATATTTCAGATGGGTTGTTTCCACTCAGTTCTGGGATAGCAGACATTCCCGAAATGATGCGTGCCGCTGCCGCCCCTGCCCCCTGCATTCTGCTATCTTATGGTAAGAGAAAATCTCCCCCTGCTTTTGCATCCGCTGCCCTAACCGCTTCCCGATCCACCCTGCAATTCTCTAGCCAAAGGAGAAGAAACCCTTGGGCAAAATTTCCTCCAAGTTTTGATGAAAGGAAAAGCCCCTCTTGGAGCTGTTTCCTGAGTGAATGCCTACAGCTGCTCCACAGGCTGGGGAAGGGGCTCACACTCCAATTTAACTTGCCAGGGCTTTTCTAGCATGATCGCGGCCACTTGCCTGGCGTGAGTATGGGGGGATGGGACTAAAAATAAAATCTGCCTCTCACTGGGCGATCCTAATGGGGGCTGGCAGCCAGCACTGGCAGACCTTGGAGCTGGGAGTCAACCCGGTGCTTTCAGGTTGGGAGGTTCGAGGTCCCAAGATAAACAAATCTTCTGGTGAGAGTGACCAGCGTTAGGTCAGGCTAAGGGTCGCCCGAAGGTCACGCCGCCCCGCAGCTTGGATATTTTGGTTGTGTATTTACCTTCCCAAAATGCGCTGGAAGGCTCTCCGCTCCGGGTCGTGGAGCTGGGATCAATCTGCCAGTCGGTCCCGGGAGGGGACATCCCTGGGATGAGCAGGGGCTTGGTGGTGTGACTGGAGAGAGGGCCTCTGGAGGGCCACAGGGCTTGGGGTAGGAGAAGTCTCTATGAGCAGGCAGAAGGTGCACGGGGTGATTTATGTCAGCATAGCCTCTTGGCTTTCATTTTAACATATGCTGTGTGGGAAACACTGGTGGTAAAAAACAGACACTGTTTTGTCAAGCTGTGTAAAACCTGGATCTTCATCACCTGACAGGCTAGCAGATTGCACTGCCAGAGACTCACACATGCAGCAATCAGGTCTGGCTTAAGGAGCTGGAGACTCTTGTAAGCCTGAAGAGACAGAGGAAAACCCAAGACACTCTTCATTTTTATCTTTCTGGCTTTTGAATCTTTGGAAGACCTGTCTGTCAAGGTTTGTTGTGCAGCCAGGAACACTAGAAATGCCTTTTTTCTTTTTCCTAAGGCAAGAAAGTAGAGATATTTGTTTAAAAGACTCTGATGAAAGTTTCAGTGAAGTTCACAATTCAGGATGTTTTCCTTGTGAGAAGCATGAGAAGGAACCTGTCATCTAACAGTAGCTTCTAGATGACCTGCTGGTACATAGGACTTCTATGGCATTATCAAAACCAGGAGGTGTCTCAGCTGCACGAGAAAATCATATCAATTTACATAAGTAATGGTTTGTCTACAATTCAAGCCATATCAAGCTTTACCGTCAAAGCAAAATAAGGACACTGCCACAAGGAAGCCACCTAACCAGCCTGTTTATAAACTGACATGGCTTTTCCTGGTAGACAAGTCTATAAACCACTTGCTGGTATCTCAAACGGCAAGTTATCATGCACATTTAGGGGACAACAATGGGCTTTTAGGAAAAATAAATCAATGGGTGGAATTAATAACCGCTTTCATTGTCAAAATAAATGTTTTACGTGAGCCGCAGAAAGGGAGGAAAATTATTCTCACGAAGTTCTGAGGTTTGGGGGCGATGCCAGGGAGCTGCTGGTGGCAGGGGGCTGGCAGCATGGATATTTGCAGCAGTTTTGCAGAGCAGAGCCACGTCCTCCGGAGAAAGAGCTCCCTGTCGGTGCAGGGGGGCCGAGCACCAGCAGGAGCGCCGAGCTTCCCCGCCTGGGGACGCCTTCCCCCGGCCTTCCCAGCACAGGGACAGGGATGATGGAAAGCCACTCTCGTCTCCCCGCTGCCTCTCCCGCCCCACGCACCGCGGGGAGGTGACTGTCCTTATAAATTTGGGTTGAGACATTTTACCCGAGCGTCTGCAAACATTTAGGCGCAGAGCTGCTGCTGTTAACTGCCAGCCCATTGTCTGCCGGTGACACTTCTCTCTGAAAGTCACTTACCAGGGGGCGAATGTTGATTGAGCAAATGAACACAAAGCGCTGAAGCCGCTGGCTGCGAATTGTGCTGCTGTTAGTTTAAACAACTGGAACAGAAATGCCATTATCCGGGTGAGTTGAGGGAGCCGGTTGGAATATTCACAGCGAGAAAATTTGCCGGCAGTGACTAGCACAGCGAGATGGATAGAGTGTTTGGCCTTGATTGACATGTCACCCTGGGTCCAGCTTATTGTACCCACACTCCACTCTTTCCAGAGGGATGGAATCTGAAACTTCTCCCTCACTCTCTCCCTCCAGCAGAATTGAACCTGTGCTCCCTGGTACTGGCACAGCCCAGCCAAACCACGCACAGCCAGTGGATCTGCTCCAGTCCCAGGCTGTACGTTCTCAGCCCTCCATGTTCTGCCTGTTTATTCCTCTCTCTGTTCCAGGGGTTGGTTTATACCTTCTGTGGTCGGTGTGCAGGCCAGCACAGCTGGCTGGTCAGAGGAGCTTGCTGGGCTCTTGCAGAGCTGGAGTTCCAGCTCAAATGTGGCGTTAACTGGTGTGTTAACACCAAAAAAATTGCCTTCAAGCTGGGGATCAAAGGGTCTCTCCTCCAAGCAGAGCACTCATTGAATCCCTCTGGCTGATGGAAGGGCCTTGGGAATGCCACAGCTTGGCCTCTGACACGGCACAGGGAACAGGTAAGAGGAGTAAGAGAAGTCTCCAAGGTCTGACTCACTATGCCATTAGCGTTACAGACGTCATGTAAGAGCAGCTCCACCTTGGCTGTGTTTGCCACATCCTTTTCCCAAGGCCTTTTCCAGCCTCTGCCACCACACTCACTGCCATGTATGCAGCATCATCCTTGGGCACAGAAATCTGTCCCCACGAGGGGTACAGGCATGACTCAGAGAGAATGGCTGTGCCTGGACTGGGTGAACTCTTTGGCTGACAAAGTGGAAGAGAGGAATGAAAGCCCTGAGCATTCCAAAGGGTGGGGAAACAGCAAACCGAATGAAAGATATGGATGTTGTCTGATCCAACAACAGAGAAATGAACATTTAAGAGAGATGAAACACCTGATAAATTAACATTTGTGTTAAATGTGATCTGGCCTGATTACCAGGGCTGGGAAATTTGTGAGTGTGAGGCGTTGCAGCTGTAGATTGAGGTGAGTAGGACACATTATTCAGATTATTTTCTCACTTGAATTTGCTCAGGAGACGGGGGATCTTCCTGTTTTGCAGCCTCATGGGAGCCTGGTGTCTGATTTTCACAGGGAGCAGGATATTTGATTACTAGAGGCAGACTGGTAGCTGATGGTATTAGTGCTCTTTTCCCAAGCTGGTGTGAATGCAGTAAAGCAAATACAGTATAAAAGTGAAAGTCTTCAGTGCTTCCCAGCTGCAGGGCACATCAGTTGGGCTTGCTGTGAGAGGAATGTACCATCCCACCGTTTGTAGCTCCATACCAGCAGTAACAGGAGCTGCTGGGCTCCTTGTGGAGGCAAGAAGTGAATTGTACCTCATGCAAAGCAAGGTCTAACCACCAAGACCTTCAAGCCCTGGTTTTAATTAATTTCTCCCACCACACTCTTTGCTCTGCCATCCACAGACCCACACCAAAGCCAGATTTTCAGTGAGCAGTTTGAGCACTGGCATAAGGGAGCCAGAAATATCTCTGTCTTCCTCTTCATGGGTGCAGTTGTGCAGCCTCAACCTCCAGGCAGAGCAGGTCTGCTCACCAGGTGGGGTGGGGGGAAGAAATTCTCCATTCCGGGATAACAGATGTCACCGGGGACATCTCGTAAGCCCCCTGGGGTGCTCAGGGAGACTGCCATTTGTTCCAGCAGCACAGCTTAGCCACAGGGCACAGCCTGTTGAGGCTTCATGTGAGTTCAGGTAAAATAGTGCTGCCTTGCAACACCTCCCTGCCAAGCGTCAGGGCCAGCCCTGAAACCAGGGGGTTGCCATTCTTCAAGGGTGTGTGCTGCCCCTCTGCTTCCTCTGAGCCCAATTCCTCCCACAGCGTGGTCCCAATGCCCAGCTGATGGGAGGGACTCTGATCCTCTGCCTTGCACCAAAGCAGTTGACCAGACTAAGCTGATCTTTCCAGCACCTTGTCTCTTATGGCTGCTGCAATGAGGGATCAGGCAGCAGAGCCTGCGTGAGTGGGAGTGATGGACTGTGTGCTGTGGCTGGTGACTCTGGACACAGAAAGCATAGAAAGCATCAGTACAGGGCAGCTCAGGGAGCCTCCAGTCTGGGCTGTGCCCACTCAAAAAGGAAAGAGGATTCCATGTCATCGGCCACACCTATGTCAATAAATTAAATTAGGCCAGGATGCAGCTGTTCTGCATCACTGAATTGTTAGCACAAGTACCTGCATGAGCTTGGCCCGTGCCAGTTACCGCCACCCTGAGATTTTGTTGCTAAGCCACTCTCCATCATCCTTGAAAAATCATGGGAGGTACACAGTGATTAGAGAAAAGCCAGTGTTACTCCCATCTTCAAAAAGGGCAAGAAGGAGGATGCATGAAACTACTGGATAGTCAGCCTCACATCCATCCCTGGAAAGGTGAGAGAACAGATCATTCTGGAGGTCATCACCAAGCCTGTAAAGTTAATCAGGAGTAATAAGCATGGAATTGTGAAGGGTAAATCCTGCTTGATCATTCTGAGGATTGGTCATCCCATCTATGATGGTGTGGCAGGGTGGGACAATAACAGAAGAGCAGTAGGTGTTGCCTACCTCAACTTCAGCAAGGCTTTTGACATGTCTCCCAGGACATCCTTGTAGGTAAGCTCAGGAAATGTGGGTTAGCTGAATGCACAGTGAGGTGGATCAAGAACTGTCTGAGTGGCAGGGCCCAGAGGGTTGTGATCAGTGGAGCTGAAATTGGAGGCCTGTAGTCAGTGGCATTCCCCAGGGATCAAGACCTAGTCTTATTCAGCTTGTTTATTACTTGTTTATAATTATTTACCTGGATGAAGGGATAGACTGGACCCTCAGCAAGGCTGCTGATGATATAAAACAAAACTGATACACCTGAAGGCTCTGCTGCCATTCAGTGGGACCTTGATAGACTGGAGGGTTGGGTGGAAAGAAACCTGATGGGGTTCAACAGCAAGGGCTGGGTGCTGCACCTGGGGAGGAATAAGCCCACGTACCAACACAGGCTGGGGGCTGACCTACTGGAGAGCAGATCTGTAGAGAAGGACCTGGATGACAAGCTGACCATGAGCTGGCAGTGCCCAGGAGGGCCAGTGATATCCCAAGGTGCTTCGGGAAGAGTCTGGCCAACCCTAATAATTCTGTGGTTCTGTGATTTGAGTGTTTCAGGTGTTTCCAGCAGCTATGACTACTGAGCACATTAGTTGTGACAAGTCTGTTTTTAGAGGTATGTTAACTGGCCACATGTGTGTGAGCTGCACTGGGTTATCAGGCTTTGAGACCAGGGGACATCCCTGGAGGATTTTATTCACTTAAAGAGATGTAACTACACTTCCCTGCTGCAACTTGCATTTGGCACTGCATAACTTGATCCCTGGGTGATCCTGCAGCAGGTAGAGCCCTGGCTTCAGGAAAATTCTTTTGGACTCCACACCCTTTGGTTTTGAACTGTGCTGTGCATTGTCCGTTTGCTGCTCCATCGTTTTCCCAGAGCGGTCCTTTCCTCTCTGCACAGCTCTGTGCTGCCCACATCCTGGAAGCTGGTGCTCAACCCTTCCAGCGCCTGTGCTCCCCTCTCCTGCATCCCACACTTCATCCTTCTCCTGACTGACTGTCCACACCTACTCTTGTATCACCTCTTTATGAAAACACATCCCCTGCACTTCTTTTCTGCTCACCAGAGCCACACACAGAGTCATGTCTTCACATGCATTGGCTGGCACCACCACACTGACTTCTGGGGCAGGGGACACACACTGTCATGGAGGTGTCACCCTTCACCACCCACACTGGCACCAAGATGGACAACGTAAAGTGAACTTTATGCTGTTTTTGTAGCAAGGTCTTCATTTACACCTCAGCTGGTATAAATGACGCCAGATTTTAGCAGTCAATTTAATCCTTTTACTTCTGGTGTGAAAGAATGTGTGCTCGATGGCTGGGACTGCCCCACACAGACCCATCCTCAGCCTCCTCCTTTTCCCCTGGAGGTAAAAAGTTCAGCTGGACCCTGTGTTGAAAGGTTTTCAGCATACCCAGCTTGCCAGGGAAGCGATCAGCGTGCGGCAGAGCATCCTTGGGCACAGGGATGGGAGCGCGTCTGCCCCGGGCTGGGCGGGCACGGGCTATCCATAGCTCAGCTCCGGGGCCGGCAGACAAAAGGAGCCCGTGAGGCTGCTGGGATTTGCGGTTATCAGCGGCCAGGGCAGGAAACGTCCCACACCACAATAACCTCAACTCCACCTTATGTCAGCAAGCCCTACAAACAGAAGGACCCAGCCGCGGGCTTTTGCTCAGGCTGGTACTGTACACCGGAGCTGCCTTCCATGGGGAACGGACGGAAAAACAACATGACTGGGCTGTTCTGATGGCAGGCAGATAAACCCTCGCTCCGCTCAGACGGGTATTGTTTCCTTCCCACAGGCCTCCTTGCTGCCACCGCCGAGCACACGATAAAGCCCTGGCTTTTTATAGGGCTTCTGTTTGAGTTTGTGCCGATTTCAATGCAGTCATTCAAAGTGAACATGCTCGGTGAATTGTTAATTCAAGTGTCCTGGGACACAGCAGTTAGGAAAAAATGGAAGGATTTTTATTAACCAGTTAATTCTGGACAAAAATTCCCTACCTCTACTTGCAGTAGAGTTAGAGCTTCTTCTGCTTTACATAGCAGTTGACTTTGGAGCCAGGGCTGGCAAAGAGAGGAGGAAATATGTGCATGTGTCAAGAGCTCTGCCACAATTTTGGTCAAACTCTGCCAATATTGCTGTTTCCCTGTCTGCCACCTGAGGTGGCTGGAGTCATTGCTCCAGCCTGGATTCCAGCAGAAATAAAACCAGACGTTCATATAGGCTCTGTCAGGTACTGCATCCCAGCACATCCATGCATGGCTAGAGACAGGAAGGACCTATGGGGCCTTTTAGACCTGCATCCTCATGTTTCTTATTCTGGAAAGTACTGACAATGAATTCAGATATTCTGCCGGATACTTGATGAGACACAGCAGCACCTTGGGATCCCTGTCCTGGGCCACCTGCTGATATCCTTTCCCCTTGCTGCAGCACCCAGCTGGCAGCCACACACCCAGGCACGCTCAGGCAGGAAGGGAAGGTGGGAAAACACCCAGCGCACTTGGGCAGAAGTTTGGGTATTTAACTGGTCAATTTAACACAACAATCTCTGGGAGAAAACCTAGTGGAGGTACTCTAGCTGCTGACAGCCCATTTCCTTGCACTGCAGGATTGTGGGCATTTGCCTCAATCGGTGCTTCCTACGCTATTTTAAGGCTGAATGCTCTTTCAGGAAAAATAAATGGATAACAGGCCCTTTGCAACACAAGCATTTATTATTAAATGCTCCTCTCCCATGTGCAGCTCATCCACAGCCATTTCCCTTGCTACATCCTCCATGCCCTTGCCCCTCACACACTAGAACACATTGTCTTCATTCAAGTATTTTGTGAGAAGATTAAGTGGCTTCTGTCTCTGCCATGGTAAGCGGTACTTACCAGCCACTACCAACTGGCTGTATGCACCTAGAAGGATGTGGCTCTCTAATCCTTCAAACTGGTTTGGGTTTTCTTCTTTCGTGTACTGCACAGGCTGTTTCATCTTTGTTTTCCAGCTCAGGTAGCTCTCAGCAGCTGGCCCACATTATTATTATTTTTTTTTAATTGGATTACCTGCAGCAGTTTTTTGTTTCCTCTGTTTGTGAATTGATTTGTTTCTTCTCTATTTGTCCTTGCCGCATCCACCGCACTCACTGGAATCCCACCTGCACTGAATCTTCATCTCCCATGAAAATGTTAATTTTGCTTGACTGAGACATGCAATTGTAACATGGGAGGATCTGCCATATCCTTGTAAGTAATGTGTTTCTCCTCTTTTCCAAAGCCAAACAATACAACACAATTGGAAAAGGCTCAACAGCCTGGGCTCTGATGAGGCACGAAGACTTTAGTTGCTGCTGCTGCTCCTGCTGCCACTGCTTGGAGTGGGGAAACAACCAGACAACTTAACTGCCCTGGGAATATGCAAAACCCAAGTAAGAAACAGTCCCTGGCCTGAGAAACTTGCAGTCCTGTTAGACAAGACAGATAGTGGCAGGGAGAGGAGGCACAGGGAGATGGGTGCTGGAACAAGGAGTTATTAAACCAGGTTCCTGCTCAGGAAGGGCTCTTCGGGGCTCCAAGTCACCCACTGAATTCTACAGACCCTTTTACTTGATCAGTGAATATTCTGATCTTTATGACTTTTATATCGTTGTGTGTGTTTCTGGTAAATTGGAGGTTTTTTGTTTAGGTTTTGATGCTTGTTTCTTTTTTTTTTTTTTTTTTTTTTTTTTTTNTTGTTTTTTTTTTTTTTTTTCCTGCAACACTAACTCAATAAGCAGGTAATTTCAAGCTGATCTGATGTCTCCTGTTATAAGGCTGTTCTTTGGACACACTGTGATCCTCCTGAGGGATGGCTTTTGCCTGGTGTCATCTGCAGCTCTCAGGCTGGCATATGCAGCTTGTGAAAGATGCCTACAGTCTTTTGCTTAAGAGACTAATCAAATTAAACACTGTGGCAATTTCTGTGGTCAGGGCAACATCTGCTTCCTCTGACATATCACAACTGTGGAACATACCAGGCCAGAAGGGACAGAACTGTGAGAGAAAAGCATCTTAAAAATTAAAAAGAAAATACCCTTCAGCAGCTACAGCATGTCAGTGCTATGTCCTGGCACTGAGGCTGGCCCAGCGTGGGCGCGTGCCCCAGGAACGCCATCCTGGCTGTCACTGAGGAGCCACATGTGGTCCTTGCAACCCAGCTGCTGCCTTGTGTCCTTACCCCTGTGCAGGGTCTCCCCAGGCTGGTGAGGCAGAGGAAATTCTGGCCAAGAAGATCCTTGTCCCTCAGGTCCTCCACTGTCATACGGACCTCATGGGTGTGTGTGGTGGGACCTGAAGCACAGGGCTATGACCAGCAACAAAAAACCCTGGGATTATGTTTGTTATGGCCATATGGACAAATAAATACCGATAAAAGGGCATGCAGGCTCCAGTCTCTGGTTGGATTAACTCCTTACAGTAAGGTTGGATCCTCTGGATACTTCTGTATCTCTTGCACTTTTGTTCCCTGCCACAGGAGGCGCAGAGTGATTCCAATCCTCATGCGTCTCCAATCCTTCCCATGCCACAGGAAAGAAAACACTTGGAAAAGTTTTCAGTCAGATCCTCCTCCTCGTTAAATTTAGCACAAGCCTGTAAAGCGCCACCAGCAACAGCAATTAGGGAGCTGCACGTTTTGCTTCATGGTTATCTGCAAGGTCAGAGAGAAGTACAGGCTGTGTTAGTGAAGGTTTGTCAGTTCTCATACAGTTTAAACACAGAAGCAAATGTTAAAAATAAGAAGAAAAGCAAAATGTGTTAGTCAGTTCTGACTCTCAAAACCTAAGCTCCTTCTTAACTGCTCCCTCCTGCAAGTGCCCCTTCCATTTGCAATATTGATAAAACACAATCAGCTATATTTAATGAAAGCCAGCTTTGTTGAAGGCCAGGAAAGTCAATGAACTACTGGTCACTGTGCAGGGCTCCCAAAATAGGGATCTGCCCAAGGATCTTCTAGCTAATGGCATCCCGCTTGACAGAGAATGAGGTTAGAGGATCTTCATGCTAAGAGTGTTTTACCATCCCTTGTTCTTTTTTAACTCTTTTTAATTTTTATCTTTTCCTGTCCCTTTCTCCTGTCGCCCACCCAGCATCACCCACCCTTTGCTTTTAGCCCTTTCCCAAGCTCTATACTCACTCGTCACCCAACTTTTTTCTTCCTTTTCCCTCCTTTTCCACACCAGATTGCCTTCCTCCTGGCTGTCTAGGCTCCCTTTGGTCTCTTGGGCTCCCTCTTGCCCTCTCACCCTGGTCCCTCTCTCCCTTATGCCAGGTCCCTGCCTATTCTCAGCACTGCTGGGGGACATCCCAGGGGGCGCTCCCTCTATTCCTGCCATGCTGGTGGGCATCACACATAGGAATCACAACAAGGACAAACATTTTCTTCAGCGGGATGGGACACCAGTGACATCACTCAGCACCCCCAGGGACGACCAATACCTCCTTCAGGCTCAGCCTGGCTTTAACTTACCATGGGCAGCTCTCCAGCCTTCATGCCACCTCATTCTCCCTGTCTCCCCTTCCCTTTCTCTCTTCCCCTGCCTCATTCCACGTCATTTCCATTGCAACCAGAATACGCTTGCTCTTTCTTTTCTCGGTCTGAAATGTGTCTGAGGGGTATTTTTAGCAGAAAGCTTGGCAGCCTGGCAGTCCTGGGCGTTTTGCCACCTTGAGTGAAAAATGTGCCTCAGCCTGATAAGGATTACAATGGTGTGCTGGGGGGCTGTGGGTGGGGGCCATCCTGGTGGCTGCGTACCTGCTCTGTGGGGCACGGCAGAGCGGCCGTGGGGCTGCCCCCAACCCATCCTGTGCCCTGCCTGCGTCCCACACTGGCCTCTAAAATATGTTCAAAGGTATAAAAGGAGGAGCTGCTGGAAAGCTATGGGAAAAAAGTGGAAGAAAGCCATTGTATGGCTGGAATAGGGGTATTTTCTGGCCACTGTGTTTCTGTGATGTGATGTGCACGCAGCACGTGTGATGCAGGTGATGTGCACGCAGCATCTTGTCTGAAAAAGTTGCCTTGAGAATGTAGCAGCCAAGCAATGATGAGCACAGGCACAGCTCCCAATACCATAGCCTTAGGGTTGCTCCTTTTCTTCTGCTTTGTCCTTTTGTCAGTGCCATGGCTCAGGGTGAGGTGTTGGCCCCCTCACAGGCACAGGGTGAGCTCTGGGAGCAGGCACTGCTTGTCCCAGGGCTGTGGCTGGCACAGCTTGCTTGGAGCTGTTGTTCCCTGACGTGTCAGGCAAAGTATTTGCAAGTGGGAATGGCCTGCCAGGTTGACTTCCAGCTGCAATCAATAAAGAACTGTGCTGTGGGTTTTTAATTTGAAAAATAAATATCATGTCCAGCTAATATTTTTTAATATCTAGTTTCCCCCTCACAGTTCAAGGGTCTAGATCTTAGAGAAATTATGACAGTGTGATTAAATATCCTGTGAAATGTATGCAAAAATGCCACTTTTTGCAAGCAGGACATTTTGGGGAAGAGGGAGATCATATAAGCCTATGCACTGGGTTTGCTTATCTAGCCTCCTGATCGTCTTAGCTACCTCTGAAATCGAGGAGGGGAGAGAAATTCCCTCAGGAAGTATTTTCAGGGGTAACACAGATGCTCTAAATACTCTTCAAATAGGCCTATCTTTCCTGTCGATGCCCCAGGGAAGAGCTGGCTGGTCAGTCAGGGACCCTCAGCTGTGACAAACTCTTCCAATCCACACCACTCTGAGCACACCTGCACGGACTGGTCGAGGCAAAGGTGATCTCCGACTCCAGACAAATGGCTCCGTCGTCCTTCTGTGCCAAGTGGAATAATTTCAAAGGGAACTGTGCCTCAAGGCTGGTGGTGAGAATGTTTATTTGATGCTGGATATGTATGGATGACTGCCTACCTGCAAGTGAGGGATCCCATGCCTGAATCACAGAAATGGATGGAGGGATTGGAAGGGGTCTCCAAAAGTGTGTCTCTGCCCAAGAAGAGACCAACTATGCACTCACTGTGTTGTGAAAGGTGTTCTTACATCATTCTTCAGGGTCTCCCTTACCATTAGAAAGGTTTTTCTCCCTGATCACTAAGAACAGGGGAGCAGACATTTCCCTTCTTCATCTCTGAACTGTTTTATGTAGCCGAGGATTATTACTGCATCCCCCTCAGCTGTTTGTTTTTGACCTAAGCCATCTGGTTCTTTCAGCTCTCCCCTGCAGGACACATTTCTCAGGCCTCTGGTGTTCCTGGATTCTCCCAAAAAGGCCACCATCTTTCCTGAAATGCATTGTACAAAACTGGCCACCCTATAAGAGCAGTAGCATAGCACATCTGCACTGAACAAAAGAGCCATTTCTTTGTACAGGCAGTACTGCTTGTTATTCTTTCCAACATGACATTTGCTTTGTTGGTTTTGGTTTTTGGTTTTGGTAATTGTGTGATTTAGAGTATTTTCCACAGAACTGCTTCTTAACCAACCATTTCCTCCTGGTTATTTCTGCCTGATTGTATTTCCTTGCACCCCACTCTACTGAGTTTTGTCACGCGCTTTCTCTAAATTGTCAAAACAATGTCTCTTTCCCCCATTTTTCCTCTTTTTTAAGATTTTAAATTCTGATTCTCTCTTTGCCATCACAGCCTGTGCTCCCTTGTGCTCTGACAGATGATGCCAGGCAGAGCTGAGTACAAGCCTCCTCTACCCACCCCTCTGTGTCTCTCCCCTTTTTGACAACAACCACCACCAGCTGCTTCTTGGCCTGTGTTATCCAACCAGTTTTGTATCGGAGCTGTGTTTTCCTGGTTTACCTGAAGGCACAGCACCAACCCCGTGCCCAGACAGTGCTCAGAAGAGAAGATGCTGCTGGCAAGACAGCTGGGAAAACACCCTGGCACAGATACCTGTGGGGTTTAGGCGTTTTGCCACTTAGCTTGGCCATGTTTTAAGGAGCCAGGTACATCCCAGATGTCTGAAGGCACCTGAGCAGAGAAGTTTAGCACCAAACCTTCGTATTCAGGTGCCTCTGGGGCCACTGAGGTATGGTTTAGTCACCTCTGCCTGTTTGCTGGCTCCTGCTCTCGCAGTGCAGCTCCCTGCTAGGCCAAAGGGCACAAACGCACGTCAAACTGAAATGTTTCACTCAATCCTGGTCACGTGTTTGGAGATGGTGTTCTGTCTGAAAAAGACTCCCAGTGCTCATTAAGTGATATTTTTATTTTGGAAAACTTCTCTGCCTGGGAAAATAGTGCATACTAAGAACTTCTATCCCAACTTACCAAGGAGAATAAATATCCAGGTGCTGGAGAGGGCTACAGCCTACAAGACCCCAGCTCTCAAGAAGCTGCTGGCTTTTGGTTGTCACTAGTGCCTTGTATTAAAAGCCAGGGGTTGCAGCACGAACCAGGGGTTTGAGGTACTGTGAGACCTGCATTTTGCCTTCCCCTCACCCCTTCGTGGCATTAAAACCTTGTAGAGCTGCAGCACACACCACAAAGGAGAAAGCAATAGGAGAGCGGCAAGGTCACACATCTGCTGCTTTCCACACTTTCTTATCTCTGACATCACGGGCCTCAAGGTCTTTCTTCTCATTAAAACAGCTGAATAATTGCAAACTGTACACAAACTGACTAAACCTGTGGCCTTCTGCCTTAGTCATAATATGGGATGTCTGGCTAGGGAGGCTGTTTCTTGGCGAGGGAGGGTGAAGGGACTGAAGAAATGAGCAGCTCAGTGCAAAAGCAGCGAGAAGTTGCTGCCGCTGCCCCTTGGGCTGACAAGCTGCAGGATATCCAGCCAGGTGAGTCTGATGTCATCGATGGTGGTACTGAAAGCACTGGGATGTGACCCCACCCCACCCTCAGGAAATGCAGGACCAGCACCAAAATGACTTTGTGAAGGGCTGATTTGCAATGATCCCACCAGTGCTGCCTCTGCTTGAAGTTTACTTAGTTAGCAGTGGAGAGAGAAATAATAGGCCAGGGGTGGGAAGGGGAATTATGGACTGAAAGAACTGTGGAAAATCAAAGGATAAGACATGTTGTGGATGCAGAGGCATTAAAAAATTATGGCAGAAAAGGCAAAAAAAGTACCTAAATCATCAAGTCTTTTCTGCAGCCTGGATTTGTTCAAGCAATACCAGCCTAAGCTGACCTCAGGCCCCTCTATCTCTTGCATCTCTTCACATCTCTGTGGTTTGGACAGTCACTTCTCAGGTCTGACCACTGCATGCACTCCTGCTGATGCCTCTGTGGCTGCTGCACCTCGAACAGCTGCCACTGGGATTTCTGAAAACCACACCTGCATCCCCCACCCTGCTAGTCCCAGTGAAATTCATTAATGGCAAGTCATTTGTCATGACCTAATGTGGGATGTAAAAGATCTATTCCTGGTGGTTGCACACGCCTCCCTGCTTGGTGATTAGTATTTAGCATCTGGGAGTGCAACAATCTGGGAAAGCTAAGGCATTAGCAAGTGGATGGGGGTGGTCTGCTCTGTGAAAAATCATATGTGTACTGAAATAAGTGCATAAAGATGCTTTCAAGGTTCCAAACATTTTCCTACAGGAATAGAAATGATTGTGAAAGATGAAAATCAGGAAAAATTGTGTAACAGGTGGCTACTGACATCAGCAGCTAAACACAAGTGTTAGTGGTTTTAGTCCTTCCAGTGTTATTTGTGAAGGTTTGAAGGTGCCAGAGCACAGCTCTGTGGGTCTCCCACCTAACACTGGCCACACAGTTCCTCCCTGCATTTTGTCCCCCTGGTGAGCCCAGCAGCTTGCTGGCATTCTGCTCATGCTTCACTGCAAAGAATGTAGTTGTGAGTTCTCACATCAGTTTTTGTTTTGTCTTTTTTTTTTAATCTGGCTTCAAATTCCACTTCTTTGTATTGTGTCTTTCTCTACCAAAAGTAAGTGGGGTTTGCTATGTGACACAGTTTCCTTCTGAATGGATTTGTACTACCAGCAAACCAACTCAGCCTTCTTTTAAAAAGCTGGACACTGACTGAGAGATCCTGCCTCTGGTCTGTATTTTCCGGTACATTCTCCACTTTTTTGATGGTTTTGGAAGTGTTGACCCTGGAACAAGAGCCGTAGTCCACTAGTGCTGTCTTCATTTCCCTCAGACTTGGTGAGACCCCATTACACCCTTCTCATCCTACAAAAGAAGTAGGGGCAGAGATCTCTCCTGTAACAAGAATGCACAATTCTACAGGTGTATTATGGGTTTATTTTTACAATTTTTTTTCTTTAAACGCTGGGTCTTGACTGCTGGTGGAAGGAAAGTTTCAAACAGATCGAGTTTTCCTTGGAAATGAGCTATCTAGTAAATTTTGTCTTTGTGACAGGTTCTTAGATCAACATGCTGCTTATCTGATAAAACTCTTATCAGAGACAATTTGTGGCATGTTGCCCCAGTACCACGGTGCAGTCCTTTTAGCTTTACTCAACTGCGTGAAGACAATAGAAGATGACACTGCAAAGAGTAAAGAGCAAATGCTCCCTGTGTGTAGGTATCTTCAGACTATCATTCCATAGTTTGAACAAACAGTCAAATATCTACAGACAAACAAGCAAAAGTTGGCAGGAATTAATGGTCCTCTGGAATAACAATGTGCTGTGGGAGTGCTGTTAAGCATCCTGAGTTGGACAACTGTGGCAAAATTTATGGTTTCTCCTAGACAGAAATAGTTTATTCATGGATTACTGAGCCTTTTAAATTATCTTCCTCTGGGCCCTGCCTCTTGACTAATGCCCACAGGCAAAGTACAAAGAGAATAAAAAATATGCAAACTAGCAACAGTGGTGCTTGGTATAACTGCAGGATATATTAAAGCCTGAGTGGAACGGTTATTCCTTTTGAAATTTCTAAACATTTTATACAAAAAGAATTCCAGTTCTGATGCGACCAAATATATTGAAACAAGTCATTAAGTCATTTCATGTAGAGGATGAAATTAAAACGTGAAATGTTATTTCAACATTTTACTCCAAGTAAATGATTCAACTAATGAATCATCATCTTTGGCAAAGTGAAGTTTCCTGGAATTATCCCAACAAAGCCCTCCTGAATATCAATTTTGTAATTTAAAATTAGGTAGCAATTCAGGTTAATACTTTGGTGTCAAAATGGCACAAAATTTTGTAATGGTAAAATAATCTGCAGAATAAAAATTATAATTCCTAACCACTACTAATGAGAAAGAAAAATAATTCAAGTCTGTGAACTGTTGCACACAGAATATCCCTTAGATAGCCCTATGGCTAATGTATATCTGCTGACATGGGTACAGACACATCTCTCTTACATAGGTATAGCTTCAAACCTGTGGATGAAAAGCCACTCAAGAGCTGGAAAAATACAGCCAGATCAATCATGATAATGTCAGGGATAAATAACATTAGGAAGTACAAACTTATTGGTAGGTCTTCCCTAATGATCAAGCTGGGACTTCCAAAAAATTTTGAAAGGTATCCCCATGCTCAGGCCATTCATGTTTGACAACATTTCCTCAGCATCTGGCCTGAAGCACTCAGCCTGAATGCACTGCCCTCCCACCCCCAAACACTTGTCCTCCACTAACAGAAAATGATCAGCATTTATTACAATGTTGTCCATAATGGATTTCAGCTGCTAGTGTCCCGGGGAAGCAGGAGTCCATGGTCTCTTGCTCCTCCCCTTGTCAGGATTGTTCATGTTGCTGCAGTTCATGTTGCTTGGGGTCTGGGGATCTGTTGGTCTTGCTGTCACACACACACACACACACACACAAAAGAAGGCAACATCGTGACCTCTAGGATACTTATTATCTAAGTAGATACCATAGCATAGAGGCAAGGGAGCCTGTGTGAAGTCCACATGGCAAGTTGGAAGTAGAGGTGAGCGATGGGACCAGAATTTCCACTATTCCATACCAGCGTTCGGGGTCACTGGGCCCAGCATTCCCATCCTTAGTGCCTTCCTAACGCCCTTCCTCCATATGTGCTCAGTGTGATCTGGAACAGCAGGCATCACTCCTGGAAGACCTGATCCCTTGGTTGCTTCCTCCTCTGAAAGTGGCATTCAGATCTTCCCCTCTTAGCATTGCCTGAGACATTTGTAACTGGAGTCACCTTTCAGGTGGCATCAAACCTGAAACCGCCTGAAACAGATATCATGTTCACCCTCTGCCCCAGTGTCAGTCCTTCTCATCTCTCCCTCAACAGTGTGTGCAACTTTCCAATAACAGTGGCTGAAAAGTGGCCCAGTGGAAAAGGACCTGGAGGTGCTGCTCAGCAGCCAGCTGAACAAGAGCCAGTGTGTGCCCAGGTGGCCAAGAAGGCCAGTGGCATCCTGCCTGTATCATCGATAGTGTGGCCAGCAGGACCAGGGCAGTGACTGTCCCCTTGTACTCAGCACTGCTGAGGCCACACCTCGAGTGCTGTGTCCAGTTCTGGGCCCCTCAATCCAGGAAGGACAGTGAGGTGCTGGAGCGTGTCCAGAGAAGGGAACAGAGCTGGGGTAGGGTCTAGAGGGTAAGTCCCATGAGAAGCAGCTTGAAGAAGCTGAGGTTGTTTGGGCTTGAGAAAAGGAGGCTCAGGAGTGACCTTATCACTCTCCATAACCACCTGAAAGGAGACTGTAGCCAGCTGGGGATCGATCCCTTCTCCCAGGCAACAAGTGGCAGGATAAGAAGACATGGCCTCAAGCTGCACTTGGGGAGGTTCAAGTTGGACATGAGGACGAATTTCCCCACAGAAAGGGTTGTTAAACATTGAAACAGGCTGCCCAGGGAGGTGATGGAGTCACCATACCTAGAGGGGTTCAGGAAACGGCTGGATGTGGCACTTGGTGCCATGGTCTAGTTGACAAAATGGTGTTTAGTCAAAGGTTAGACTCGATGATCTCAAAGGTCTGTTCCAAACTACTTGAATTTGCAATTTTGTGATACATTCCTGATCCTAGAGTTCATCTATGGGGTCTCAGGACATCAACTGGTGCAGTATTTACATTCTTCCAAAAAGAACTGGACCCTAAACTGGAACTCTGAACAGCTGTGACTTGGTTCTAATTTAACTGCAGCATTTTCTACTAACCTTATGCTGCATTTTATACTGATTTAAGCTGAGAAAGTAGCTCTGAGTACATCAGCACCATGCTACTAACCCAGTCCAGGGCTAAGCATCTTTGGCAGGGGTTGTCACCTTGGACCCAAGGTGGCTTGAACTCCTCCTGCAGTCAAGTGGTTCTTGTCAGTCAGCTCTGGAATTTCTGCTCTGCAGTCTCCTGTGTTTTGGGGTCTAAGTCTGGAAGTCACTACATCTGGGATGTAAAATCACCTGTGTCTAAGAAGTTTAAATACAGGCTATGTTGAGGCCTTTCCATGCAGGAGAGTTTTTCAGAGCAAAATATTCCTGATGAACTCATCAGCTTCCAGAACAGGAGATCCTTTGATAAATTTGTGTAATCTGCTTTAGAGCTGACCCAGAGGTTTCCTGCATACAGTGCCTCATCTGCAAGAATGGCCACAGAGAACCTTAATTAGGTGTGTCTTTAATTATTTATTTATTCAGAGCACACATTCATTCACATTGTATTCACCAAGCTTTGGTCAAATCCCAAGTCATTGTCTGCCTGCACACAACTATTTACCCAAAGGTATGGGTTTAAACTGATTAACTCACACTGGAGCAAACGCCTGTGTAGGCACTGATATTGGCTTAATACCTCACTCAGAAGTACTCTGAAGTTGGCTGAGGTCTTGTACAGATCCTCTTCTTTGAGAGTAAAGTGTTTGCACAGGGCCAGGACTCGGCTTTACTGGGTTGTACAATGCTGAGCTGAGCTGATACCAGGCTGACTGGGGTGCATGGAAGCAGCGTGTCTGGAATCAGGCTGCTGGAGATCTGGAGATGGAGGACCTCAACTGCATTCCTGGTGGTGGAGATTGACTTTGCTCTCTCAGAGTTTCCAGCAAGATAATGCTGTTTTAGATCAAGGTGAGCGAAGGCTGCCTGTACCTTCCACGGTATGATGTGTCCTTGCCCTGTCCCACAGCAAACTCATTTGCTTTGCAAAGTGCTCACAGATGCCTGGAAGTGGAAAGGGGTACAAACCCACCCCTTCTGACCCAACTCCATTGCTGATGAACTACACATACATTTTCTGCCACTGGGGTTGCCATCTCACTTAGGTGATGCCTCCTGACTAGTTTAATCCTCCTCATGCAGGGGAGAGACCAGAGCAGCAGAAGAAGCGCCCGGCTTTATCAGCTCCATTTCTTCCTTCAGCTTATCAAAAATGAGCTCCCAGTTGGCTTTGTTTGACTTCCAGGGTTTATAGGATTTGTTTCTTCCCTTCTTCATTTTCATATTAAAGGGTAAGGTTGGGCTGTGATCCTGCTGCTGTAGCCTCCAGCTCCTGAGCTGATCCTACCAGCTCTAATTGCTCAGCTGCCTGATGTAATCGCCAGGAGGTATATTGTGTGTGTGGCTACAGGCACTTCATATTTTCTACCCAGCCAGATGAAAAAAAAAATAAAAAAGAAGAAAAAAAGTCAATTGGCTCTAGGTCTGTCAATAGTGACTAATCAGGTGCTGTACAATTAATTATGAAGGGGTGTCATTTTAAAACAATTCTGAGGTGGGAAAGAACAGGCCTGGGCCCTTTACCTGCTGGCACTGTTTGTGTTGCTAAGCCAATCCAGGCTGCGTCCTCTATTTCATTTACCTTTTAAACTATTGCCCCCGCATAAGTAAACACTTTCTATAAAGTGTGTGTGTGTGTATGCATGTGTGTAAGTGGGTGGAGGGTGATCTGGGAAGCTCTCCACCCTAGAAAAGAAATTAATGATGGGGAGGAAAAAAAAATAGAGCAGCATAATTTAGCAGTAATTTCTCAAGAACAGCAGGAGATAATAGCAGGTGGATGAAGCAGGAACAGGATGAAACAGTCTGGGGCTGAATCCCAGTAATCAAAACTGCTGTGAGATACAGAGATGGAGGTGAGAGATGTCCCTGCAATGCAAATGGCCCTGAACAAGGAGCCTGGGCTCCCCAGCAGCCACCTGCCAGCACATGTTAAGGGGGCAAATCCCTGTCCCACCTAAACTGGCTCTCCCAGGCTCCGCTCCCAGCAGTGGCCAGCACCTCCCACCCACTCCCCTGGGGATGTGGCTGCAGAGAGCAGGATGGCGTTCCTGCTCTTCACCCTGCTGGCAAAACAGAATTGTCCCTTGCAAAGCAAAACTCATTTTTCAAGGTGGATGGCAAGGGAGTTGCTACTATCCCGAGCCAGGCTTAGGGCACTGACTGGGGAAATTGTGTGTGTGGAGGGGAAAGAAGGGCGGTCACGGAAATGACAAAACAGCTTTGTAGAAACAAAGTGACAATGCTAAATGACAGAGCTTCTTGGAGGGGGCTGTCAGTCATTGACACTGTGATGACAATGTGTCTGTTGCCTGGAGTGGTAGAAGATGGGCTGGAAATGTAGAATCAAGGATGTTGGAGGAAGGCCTCTGCTGGGACCATATCCTTGAAGATGCTGACTTCAAAACAGATCTTCTGGAATGTGGCAAGGGGCAAGTGCTATGGTGTCTAGTAGAAAAATTAGAAATACCTTGTCCAACCATTTAGCTTGCTAATACAAAAACTCCAAATGGCCCTTTGGTAAAAAATTTTGCCTGCAGCACTTGCAATTCTGTTCCATGGGAAAAAAAAAAAAAGATAAATTCCTGTGTGTGAGAGAGTGTATAATTGCTAACATTGCTTTTTGCTATAATAATTGTAGAATTAGATGGATTATTCTTGATAACAATTTATTAGCAAATGAGTTTTAGGAGCAAAATGCCAAGGCACAAGAAGCCCTGCTCTGAACTTTTCAAAATCAAGCATGTTGACGTTGTTCCCCAAAAATTAATTTTCTTAATTTTACTGGTTAATATTTTAAATGAAAACAAGCATTAAAGATAGAGCAAAACATTTGATCAAAAAGCATATTTATTCCATCTAATTGGAAGACTTCTAAAACCTTACTCAAAGTTAGTTTCAGGGCATTGTATGTATTTCAATATCATTGCTGGCAGAGTCCCCCTCTCCCCAGTCTTCAAAAAACCACATTAGATTGGCTTTGTTAACGGTGAAATATTTAGAACCCTTCACCTCTGTTTCTGTCCGCATTTTGATGACAGCAGCTACTGGATCCCAGCCACAGCATTTCCTTGCCATGTGTCAGAGGACTTTGAAATACGACGTGAGGAGGTTCAGTTTGTTGGGGCTGTACAAGGTTGGGGTTGCCAGCCCGGTTTAGGTCAGGAGTCTGTTCAATCCTTGGTCCTGGTATTGAAGCCTCAGCAAGTCTTGTACCAAGAGCATGGAAATGCATTGCCCAGAGAAAGAGCTTTACCCTGAATCATCCCTTAGCCCTGTAGAAGGCCACTGTGGCTCTGAGCAGTGGCTAATCCAGGGTTACACAGCAAAGCAAAATTAACGGATGTAAAAGTGGAGGTTACAACATAAACATGTGCTCAGATACTGGTGTAATGAACATAGTATAAATATTTAGATGTATTCCTACATCTAATTCTTATACTCATCATTCTTATGTCAAACGGTTTACAGAAGGCAAAACTATAGTTCAGTTACAGGCACGGCTTCATAATTCTTCAAGTTAATTAAGGCATCTAAATGTGCTTCATGTCTGTTGCCTCTACTTTGTAAATGGCACATACCTGTAGGTAATTAAATGCTTTTCATATCAGTGACAGTAATGGCAGTTTAGGTGTCCAGCCTCAGGGAAAAGCAGCAGCTATGAGTGTCATTTGTGCACCTCCAACAAAGAGATTGTTGCTTGTACCGTGTGTGCAGACATCACACTATAGGGAAAGAATTAATTGTGGTGTTGGATCTCTTTGTACTGGGTGTGAAAGCCCTGGTGCTGGTGTAGATGCTGAGTGGTGCCCCACGGATGGGTTGTGCTGATGGGTGCCCAGGGGCACAGAGATGCCTTTGCCAGCCATGGTGACAGAGCAAGGGGCCTGTGGGTGCCACCTTCCCAATATAGCTGCAGTACTTTGTGCCTCGTGTTGGCCCAGAGCACTCTCATTGCTCTGCTTCCTTCTCTCTCTGTGCCTTTATGCATAAAGTGTATAACATAACTGGCTGTGCAGGCAAGGGAGGAGAGGAGTGGCCTGTCTCCAGCTGGGGTGTCCCCTTGCAAAGGAGACGGGGGAGCAGGTGACAGGGTGCCACCCACAGAAGAGATCTCTCCAGGGGCTTGAGGGTGGGCTGCCTGTGGTGGTCCCAGAGCCCCACTGGCAATTGAGATCTGCTTGGTGCCAGGTGGGGAATCTCCCTTTGCCAGGGGAATCCCTACCCGGCCACTTCATAGTGTTTTTAAGGACAGCAAGGAGCCTTATCACGTTTCCACATCTGCTCCAGATGCTTTGCATTCCAGCAATGCTCCACAAAGGTGCTGAACCCTACAGCATCTCTCCAAAGAGGACTCACTTCTTGCCACCTCGGCAGCTGTCAGCTTCCTGCATGCAATCCAAGGGGAAGGGAAGCGGCCGTGCTCTCAAGGATGTCCCTGCAGAGCTGACAGCAGGTGACACAGCCCTGCCCCTCACCCGTGTCAGCAGGACCGTGTGTAGCAGCGGGAGCTGCATGTGCAGGAAGGCTGGGCTGCCTGCAGCCAAAGTTCAGGCAAACAGGGGGGAGCAGAAATGGTTTCCGACCCAGTGGCACCAAGGCCGCTTTGGCCACTTTTGGGTTTCACCTTGAAGCGCAGCCAGAGCACAAGGTGCTGCTGGCACTGGTGTCTGTGCAGCAGGGTATGGCTCTCGGGGAGTGCTCTGTTCCCAGAAGAGGGAATAATTAATAAATGCCTCCCACAACATTTTCCAAAGTACGGTCAGTCCCTAGCCAAACCCCAGTGCTCTGCCATCTCATTGCTGTGTGGGGTATCAGCATCCCCTGTCCTCCATCTCTCTCCATCTCCCAAGTCTGTGCTCTTTCAGGGCTTCTTTCTCTTTAAGAGGAAACTCGGCAGAAGCCTAGCTATTCAATATTGTTTCATATTATTTGGTTGTGAAACAATTTAATTTGTTTATGGCTCTAAAGGTCAGATTTGACTATTGCCCACATTTCTAAAGAATAAAGAATGCATCAGGGACTGAATGGAACTTCATGGAGAAAGAGAAGGGGGCTAGTGGGAATATTTAACTGGAACAGCAAGGCAAACTTACCTTCAGCTCAGGTTTAAAGGCCTAGTCAATCATTACACGTTTTTTATTATTTACCTGGTACAAAATCCCCCTGGGTGAAGAAGTAGAAAAACTCACAGGCTACACTCTTTCAAATTTTTAGTAGCTTGCTCAGCATTTTTTTTCCTCTGTCTCAGGACAGTTGAAATGATAGGGGTTGTGATGGTGCCTGTGGATAGATGAGAAATGAAGTGGAAGCACATTGTGGTTGTAGCTCCAAGCAGGGGTGTTTGTAACAGTGAAGAGAGCAGGGCCAGCCAGGGACTTTGAGAAGGAAGGTAATTCTCACACAGTCATCAGAAGACAAAGGTTGCATTTACACCTGGCCAAAGGTTTAATCATCTACTATTTCCAAACATTGCAGGCTCACAATCTGTTGTGTCTGAGATCATAAAATATAATCACAAACTGGAGACAAGAGACCTGGGGCTTGATTGACCAGACCTTATCTTTTGTTTTATTTTTCACTCAATTTTCTGCCTTTTTTGGGGGGGAAGAAAAAAAGATGCTTTGGAAAGAACTTGCTTTGGTCAGAAAATTCGTGATGCAAAAAAAGTCTGAAAACCAAGGATTAATGGGCAATTTTCATTCTTTGTCTCACTTGTGTCAAGAGCACTTGGGAGACAGATTACCTGCTTGCTAAGATCTGCCTCCCAGGCTTTCAGGGAACAGAAATTGTGGTAAAGGGACCAAAGAGAGAGAAGTATTCAAAGAGAACCAGGTATAAACCTCTCATAGCTTAGTTTTCCAGGTCCTACCACAAAAACAACTAACATTCAACCACCTGAAACACTGGGTGTAGGTGGCTTTCATCTGTCTTTGGGGGAAGGGTAAAATTATGGTAACATTGAAAGATAATCTAGCAGTGATGGGAGGGTTTCTGGGTAATGTTAGCCACATTTTTGCAGTTTGAGACTGTAACTGGTTTCCTCTGTACCTGTGAGGTTGGTGAGGAGGTTTGTCAAGCGTGATCAGGGTCTCCAATAGCATAGAAAATTTGGGGCAACATTACTTCTGCTTCCCTCACCCCATTGCCTCTGCAGGGTCATTGCCCTTTACTGTCTGCCCGTGGCCAGGCTTGCAGAGAGGAGCCGGGTGTTTCTCACCTGATATTCCTGACGTTTATAGGAGAAAGGGTGGAAGGGCCGTGTCCCAGCCCCGGCTCCAGCCTGACTCCAAAGCCTTGTGTCGGCATCAGGGAGGGACCCTGGAAGCGTGGATGTTGCTTTGCACCTCGTTTGGGTGTTACAGTGCGGATTCATCAAAGCACGTAGTGCTGGGAGGAAGAGCTGGCCCTGTTGAGATGAACGGTTGCCCTTGCTGACTTCAAAGGGGGCTGAATTTAACCCTCTCACTTCAGTGGGGTTTGAGCTCCTGGATGGAGTTAAGCACGTGCTGTTTCTGGATTGGGACCTTCCTCTCCTTGTTTGAAAGGGGAAATAAATAATCCAGTTGATTTGCAGTAAATTATCATCTAACTGATGATGCCTCTGCGTGTTTTATGATTGGCAGCTCTGTAAATCCCCTGCTTCAAAAAAAA
>VXBC01001372.1:1246843-1262269 GCA_013399945.1 Ploceus nigricollis | reverse complement strand
AAAAAAAAAAAAAAAAAAAAAAAATAGAGTGGGAGCAATAAGAGCTTCCCCAGGAGAACTTCATCAAACAAGGCAGGCTGGAGAGCCATCTGCCCCTGGCACTGCCCGGTGCCTTTGCAGTGTCCCTCGCCTGACTAGGGCTGCCTGCCACCTGATGAGAGTGGCATTTTGATGTCGTCTAGGGCAGCAGCCATACCCAATTGCATAATCAAGGTCACTGGAAAATTACACAAAACTTTGCCCAGGTCTATTGGAAAAAAAAAAAAAAGTGAAGCAAAAAAACCCCAACCCCCAAACTTCTGCTCATGCCACCAACTTGCTACTCTGTGTGAATACAGAATATTCACTGAAAGCTGCCCCCTTACACTGCCCTGCAAGCATTGACCAAAAAAATAATATTATCCACATTAAGGCAATTGCAAATTTTCCCTGGTAGCCACATGAATTCATCCCTGTGGTTTTCCCTGCCTGTCCTTCAGCTACAGTTTCGAGTAGATAACAATGATGTGCAAATGCAAGAAGTAATAGTCTCACGCTTTGCATTGCTGAATGTTGAGCTTCTGAGGATTTTAAGAATCAGGGTGGTGAGTTTGGTTTCACATGCCCTTAGGAGCTATCAAGTCTTTCCAAGGCTTGATAGACGAAACAGTCAGCTTGAAAATCTGTAAATGAAAATAAAAGAAGAAAAAATTTTGGAATTTATCTCCAGAAAAAGAGAATTAATGGAGAATTTTCTGTTATTCCTCCAACATTTTTCCACTTCAATTTGTGAGAAAAAGAAAGTCATGGATGTGGCATAAAGGAGAACTTGTAGCTTGAAAGAAGCCAGAGCTAAAAAGTGGAGCAAGAAAAAAATCCTGAAAAATTGAAGGATTTTCTTTTTTTTCCTGCCAACCCCCCNCAAAAAAACAAAAAAAAAAAAACAACCACCCCCCCCAAAAAAAAAAAAAAAAAAAAAGCCTCCCTTGCTGGGCAGGTGCTCTGTGTCAAGGAGGGTGCAGGTCCAGCCCTGTTTGCCCAGGTGAACTAGCAAGGGCCATGTTTCCCAGTTCCTGCCTGCTGTCCATTCAGTGGGGACATCCTGCTGGCATTACACCACCCAAATGTGTCACAAAGGTCCAGGTGGTGCTGGGCAAGGTGCTGTGATGCCCCTTTGAAAATCTTACACCTTTAACTCTGAATTTACATTTCTGACTAGCTCTCTCTTGCAGCCAAGTAATTTCTGGGTAATTTGAGTGTGTCTCCTTCCAATTTCTTTCCTGTAAAATCTCTTCTTCTTCAAGCCTTTCCCAGCTTCCTGAGGAGGGTTGGATAACTGTCAGTATTTCTGGTCATGAGAATATTGTGGCAGAACTTTTAAGCTTCTCTTTCCACAGACCCAGGTAAATGAGTGATATGAAATATCTGTCCTTTCCTAACTTCTAGAGTTCAGGTATGCTAAAAACAAAGCCATCTTTCTGCCCCACAGCGGAAGGGCCTCTGTCTTTCTGTTCTTCACATCATACATGGAACAATAATTTGAGTCTGTCATCTTTAAAAGTTTGAAAGTTTCATAAACTCTTTATGGTATTTTTATTTGTGAGGAAGCTGTTAGTAAACATCCCCATGGCTTTCCAAACCAATATCACATCCTCTAAAACAGAAATCAACCTCCTTAATAACTTCCTTAAGCCAGAGGACTTAATTGCAGTGTAGGAGTTGAAGGGAGGGCACAGTCCATCCTACTGAGTTTCCCTTGTGCTCTTGTTTTGGTTTTTAAATTGACACGGTGGGTAAAGAGCCTTATACTCAGGACACTGACATTTGTAAGGTTGTACTGCTTACATTATCTCTGATGGGCACTTTGTTATATCTTAAGTAGTTTAAATTTCTGTCATCTTATTTAATGCTGGAGAAAGAAAAAAAATAAGATATCCATCGTGGAGAGCTCCTAAGCTCCTAAATGCCTGTGGGCACCTTCCCACAGATGGCTGGTGTGCAGCCAGGCATTCCACTTGATGTCAGCTACCAGCTCCTCTGTCATCACAACAGAGTCACTTTACAGTTTATTAAGGAATAAGACTTACATTACAGCTGACAAAGCATGTAGTAGGTCAATCTCTCCCAGAACTTTTGGTTTCTTGCTCAGGAATGAGATGAAAGTTAAATGCTGGGGGTGGGAAGCATAGATAGGACTCAGCACATCAAGATCTTGTTCTCCCTTTATTAAGGGAAACTGCAGCAGGCCCAAGGAAGTGCCTTGTTTAGCATTTGTTTCCTCCAAGGGCTGTTACTCATGGTTTAGCTCTTGAAGGCTTCCCTCTGCCCTGCAAGGAATCACCCTGGCCCCATGAAAAGGGTGGTTTTGGGGCTGGGTAGCTGGGAGCCACACAGAGCCAGCAATGTCTCCACGTGCCTGCTCCAGCTACAGGGTGGAAATTCAATGAGAATTTACAGGAATCTGGCTAAACCCACGCCTGGCCTGTTGGGGTAGCAGGATGGCTCTGGGGCCATGGGCAGGGCAGGGGCCTGGAAAGCCAATAAATCCAGGAACTCTGCTTGCTTGGCTGCTTTGTGCAGAGATGTAACAGTACCAGCTGGGACATAGCCCTCTCGCACATACCTCGAGCGTTTACTGTCACCCTCAGAACATTTCCTGGATTAGCAGAACGGCTCTTCAGCTATAATTTTTGTTGAAATATCTTGCTTTAAACCTAGAGAGCACCAATGAAGGCCTCAAATCTGTAAATCAGCTGCACTTTGGAAAACAAATCATTGCAGTGGAGTTTTGCCAAGTCAATTTTCTGTGCTCATTCATTATGTAGTTTTCATTTTACGAGCTGATTTAAACCGACCGTGCTCCAACTGTACCAGTTGCATCCAAGATAGGAGCCTGATTTACACTTTGAAAATGTGAACTGCTCCATGGTTGCATCTCCAGGAGGAAGAAATGCTACAAAGAGAGGTCATTTGGCAGCACCCGTAGGCCTTATAGGTTTGCTTGAGAGCTTGCAGGTTGCCTCTGCTAGCCTGCTTGAGCTGGTGAGGTGCTGTTAGTGAAGGGAAAGCTGTGATGTTCCCATGTGCTGCAGAAAAAGGGGTGCTTTTTTCCAGGGAGAAAATGACAAGACAGCTCCAGCTGTGATTGCCCAGTGGGAAAGTAGAAGATAAGAAGGCAGTGTGGAAGAAGCATGTATGAAAGTAAAGGGGCACTTGGAAAAAGGGGTAGCAGAGGAGAGACAATGGAGATATGGCATTAACATCTTCAGTCTGTGAAATGGACAGGAAGCATCAATGGCTTGTGAGAAGAATGGGAAGAAAACAATGGAAAATTTTATACTTATTTAAATGGCCACAGAAAACTCAGCTCAACAAAACTGTGCCTTCACCCAGGATGTCTGCAGGGGCAGTGTGAGATTGTGTCTTCAACAGCACTGTAACAGCCATTAGGGAGGATGGAGAGCAATGGTTCTTAGTTTTTCTTCTTGGCTTTGAAGATTTCTGTAGTTCTGAGGTTTCCTGTGGTAAGGTGAGACAGATTTGGTAAAAAATTGCTTGATTCAAACACTTAACCAGCACTGCTAATAAATGTTATTAACCTTAGCTATTTATTTTTTGGAAGTTAACCTGTTGGAAAAACTTTCCCATTTTCAGCCTTCCCAACATTTTTTTCCCCCGGTGTCCCTGTGAGATCAGAATTTTTTGATTGTGGTAGTAGGACTGAGCTTCACCTAAAGTAATTTTGTTCCAATTACAAGCAAGGCAAATATGAAAGTGGTGTTGCTGTCATACAGTGCAGTTTCCACACCATTTTTGCAGTTCCTGTAGGTCTGTGTAATTACACAGACTTTGAGATGAACCCCACATATTCCTTCCTTGCTCATGGAAAAGCCTTTCAGGCTTGTTGAAGGTCATTATAATAGTGCTATATTGGCATGCTAAGAAATACCCATCATTTCTAAGAACGTACTATTTTTTACATCTATCATAAAGCTTATTTTTAAAGAAGAACTTTTCTTCAAAGGGAAAACGGGCTGCCTTGTTATTAATATTGCAGCATCCTTGTTTTCTTATCTTGGTGACCAAGAAAAATCAACGTATAGTGCATAGGCTTGTGTACAGAAATATGAAATCCAGAACTGGTGTATCTGCATGACTGAAAAAAAAGAAGCTGGGTCTGTAAAATTCTCTCATTTCACATTTGTCCATTCATAGGATTAAGGAGATTTAAAACAGTTGAACAGATTCACATAAGAACAATTGTTATAGCCTTTATCAAAACAGTACTATTGATATCCTCTTTAATAAAAATGCTTTATGCTGCCAGAAGCAGAATGAAGAAGCCTTTGTGTAAAGTCCCGCTGAGTCTCCTGTGCTGGGACTGTAAAGTGCTCGGAAGGGCAGCTGTTGGAGATGCTGGAACTCTGCATTTTCCAGCTTCTGTGAAATTCCAGGTACATTTCTCCTAATGGTGAATAACAGGAATAGGTCCCCTTGACAAACTCTTTCATGTGGATAGCAGTCAGGAATGGCAATTACCGTACTTGTTAATCTGAGTAACATTTACATTGGCCCATCTCTGATGTTCCTCCTGGTACTGTGATTCTCTTTCATGTAGTCAGAAGTATGTATCCCATCATCATCTTTCTAGGGAGCGGATCACAATCCCTCACTTTGGGTATGTCCTTCCTTCAGGTGGATCCCTTAAGAGATTGTTATCTACATTTCAATGCCTTCTTCCCCCCTGCAGCTGTAAGCATCTTGAGCCACATCTTCCTAGCATCTTCCTTGCTTTTAGTATTTCCAAGAAGTCATCCTGGTGGGATATCGAGGAACGGAATGTGGTGCCAGGGGTGTTGAGCATTCCCCAATAAGAAGGCCGACTGCATTTTACAAGAGAACGGTTGTGCAAGGATGGGCAGGACAGATGGCTGAACCTGCAGAACGAGTTTCAGCCATAAATGCTCCGAACACCGTAAACGTTCGGTGGCTTTTCTTTTTTTCTTTTTGAAAGCTGAAATATATTTGGGAAGTACTTGTTCAAACTACAGACTCGGTCAAATATTAACAAGTGGAAACTGAGCGGGGGGAAAAAAAGATACTTTGAAGGGCTCAAGCATGTGTGGGTTCTTGCTGTATTTGCCTAACTATAATCACCGGGGCCACACTTGCGACAGGCTGAAATGTTGCTGTGAATAGAAAGTATACACTAAGGGTTCTCAAATATGAAAGTGGGGCTGGAACAAAGAGCAGGCACCAGACAGACTTCCCCTGTTAACGACTGCTGGCCTGTCACCCTGGTGCCAGCAGTCTCAGAAATCCCGTCGGGAGCGAGCGGCACTATCTCGCCCAGTGTGACGGGGCTGCTTTGAAACCCAGCCCACAGCCTCACCGTGTTCCTTGCTACCGCCTCGTCCCGGGGGAATGAACATTATTTCTGTGCTTTTAAGAGTGTTTGCTTTAAAGATGATTTACCACACTTGACAATTACCGAATTTCCTAAATTCAGCCTGAGGTATTGTTGTTGTTGTGTATCTTGTGCCGTGCAAAGCAGCGCCTCAGCCGCAGCACGCAAAAGGTCGCCGTGGCTCAGTGTGCCGCAGGTTGTTCTCAACATGTGCCCAAGGTCCTCCAAGGCTGTTTCCCCCTGCAGTCCCGTGGCTCAGGATGTCAGTGGGGACATGAAAACCTTCTGACTGAAGGGCAGAAGAAAACAAAGCTGTAACCCAGTCTTGCAGGAACATCAGTGCACCGCTGAGTAAGGACTCCTCTTGCTGGTGTAGCAGGGACAAGCACACAGCTGAACATAAGGAGTTTTCAGCCTTTTTTTTTTCCTTTCCTTTTTTTCTCTTTTTAAACCGTATCTTGATCCTGGTAATCAATGGGGTAGTATCTCCAAAACAATACCTACGGATCAGTAATGAATGTGATCCACTTGGTGCTAATGTGATTTTCTTTGATTATGTTGTTGCTGACTCAAGTGCTATGGGAAATGCTCTTCCTCCACTTAAATGTGAGGCAATACAAGGAGTTATTGTTTCATTTGTATTTTGTTGGGAAAACTACCAAAACCTTTATGTTAGAATATTTGACCACAGTGTTAACAACATTTCCCTGGACTGCTGCTTAATATACTTTTAATATTTGTTTTCCATATGTTGGTTCTTTTAATCTGTTCTTAATAAAGTCTTCCATGTTTCAGTAATTTTGTCCCTGTGTTTCTTTTGAAGAAGGCAAGTGTGTGTACTGAAAGATTAGATTATCCTGTTAAAAAAAAAAAAAAGAGAGAGAAAAGGGAGAAATGTCTTCAAAATGAAGCACATCAAAAGTAAAAGTAGGTGACAAATGTTAATATTTGCAAAGTGCTTCTGCTTTGATCCTGCATTTCTATTTTTTTAAGAGCCTGACAAATGTGTCCTGTGGTTTGGCTCAAACCTCTTTGCCTAGTGCTTTACTTGACCCACAATCCATTTGATCTTCCACTTGTTTTTCCTTCTGTCCAGGAGGCCTCTGGACTTGATAAATGCTAGTTCTTATCTTCCACTTGCTGCTGTTCAGGGAAATAATTTTTAATTTTTGGTTGGATTAGGTTATTGTGTCTATTTACTTAGGCAGTTTCTGAAGAGATATTCACTTTGCTGTTATTTGGGATGGTTCCCTTCCCATTTCCATGCCAGTAACAGCTATATCAGATCAGCATCTGGTTTGGCTGACTGACTCTGGCACCAGATGTGAGGAAGACATGGATGCTGGAGTGCCTGACTTAGATGGCAGGCTGCCACTTGGTTTCTACAGTACAGTCTCCAGGTGTGCTGCATCCAGTACCTGAGCCTACAAGTATTTAATATACCAGACACTTTCCAGGGCTCTGGACAGGCTACAGCTGAGTAAAATGCACATGCTTCTACAGCCCCCAAACACCTATCTCATCCTACCTGCTGGGATCTCAACCCCAGTATTGTCTGCAGCGTGTCTGATCTGCTTCCACTATGCTGCTTGCACAATCCCCATACTGCCCAGCTCAGTAAGAGCCATCCTACAGCCCAACAGCCTGAGCAATCTGGAAGATGCTTCTACAAGTATGAACGTTGGCCATAAAAGCTGACATGTGATTTACAACCTGTTTTATAGCATCAGCTCCCTTATTCCCCCTCGAGAGCCCCTCCTCCCAAGAAACCATGAGCCACAGACCACAACTGAGGGAAGCCTGGAGTTTTGAGCTGCCATTTCAGCCAAGTAGGCCAGGAGGTGCAGCATCTTCCAGCCATCCTCCCTGCAGACCACTCCACCAGCTCCAGGCACAAGGGCATCTCTCCATCTCTCCTCCTCAGGAGCTTTCTCCTGTCTTTAAACCAATGGAGAATAAATCATAAATTGAAGGAGAAGATGCCTGCTTATGTGTCACCCTACAACCAAGTGTGCCTGCATGGTAGTGCTGCCCCAGGGCTTTGGGTGCTGACAGTGAGGTTGGTGTTATTTATGCTGCTCCCAGGTTTCAGGACAGAGTACATCTGTCGGGGCTCCCATGTGCTGTGCATTTGCTTTCTGGAGACACGTTTAGGATGTCATTTGCATTGCGGATGTGTGGCTCCATTGCACTCAGCTTCTGTCCTCATAAAAAGCTATTGACAGAGTAAGATCAAGTCCACTGCCATTGCAAGAGAGATGTATGTTTTGAATAAGTGTGAATGTGAAGGGAAGCTCGTTTTTGGGAGCAACAAATTACAGTGCCTTGCTTAATTGGAGTGGTTAGGCAGGATGTTATAACAGTTGAAAACCTTTGCAGATACACTTCTTGTCTTTAATGGCAGTATGACACCTGCCAGCTCTCCAGCTGTTTCCCTCTCCTGCAGAATGCATGCCATCAAGTGAACGAAGAAGAGAAGATATGCAACAGAACAGATCAAGGTTCAGATTTTCACAGGTACAATTGTCTGTCAATTAAAAAAAAAACAAACAAAGCACATAAAAAATTCTGAGAATGAGGAAAATTGTGATGATGGCACTCAGAGATTCAGAAAGAGCCTCGCTAGGTAAACACTTCAACACCATAGTGGCCTCCTTTGTGTTTGTCTATCCCTTTCCATTCACTCATTTTTCATGCAGACTTATTTCCTTTTGCACTTAGAATTGTGTGACTCCTTTGCCTGTCAACTTTGTATCTTCTTATACTTTACCCATAACAAGGCACTCTGCCTTTCCTGGGGTGGCAGAATACTTTTCTTCTGGTGAGAGCTATTTTGTTTTCTTTAAAAAAAAAACCCAAAAACAATGAAAAAATTCACTCAAAAATGACACCAGGATTTTGCACCTTTCTTATTTCAGGGAATATCTGCAGCCAGATCAGCTATTACTTTCCAAAACTGTTTTCACAGGCATTTCCTGAAGACAGACTATCAGATAAAATGCTGACTTTAGCCTTTTCTTTATCCTCTGCCTAGGGTATTATTTTATTGCTCTTGTTTTTGCAGTTTCTCTCTCTGAGTTTTGCTGAAAGCACTTTTTCCAGTACATGAGGAGTTCTGATGCCACAGTCAAAGAAGCTGTGCACATCTCTGCTGGATAGATGCCTGAAATTTCATTATGAATTATAGGCAAACTAAGTTAAACCACTGATCACAATTAAGGAATGAATTTGTTGGGTTTTTTGGTTTTGTTTTGTTTTGTTTTTTTTTTTTAAGACAGACTTTGCAAGGATTCCTCTACTTGGAGGATGTCTGTGATGGACAAAGGCTGCTGTAAAGTCTCTTATTGCACCTTTCAGTCTGCAGGAATGCAAGTGGAGAGTGGAAATAACTAATTCTTGGTGCTGTGCTGGGGTCCTCTCCACCAGTTTGCCAGCCTCGGAATGTCATAAATATTGTCACTCTACCTCTGAGCAGGTCCAGTCAATATTTAACTATTTGGTTGCCTCTGAGGCTGCAAGTCTGCAGCTTTTCCACAATGGTTATCATCAGCTGAATACAAGAGGATGTACAAAATTACTCCTTAAACACAGTGCTGCTTGGTGTGAGTAAAACACCCAACAAAATGACCCAAACCACATGAAAGGGAGGATGTAGAATAATATATTTTAATATTAAATATTTTAGAAACAGTACACCTCTCCAGTAGCCTTCTCTTATGCTTTCTCCACACACTGTTAGGTTGATAAGCAAATTTTTTTGCATTTCCTGAAGAGAAGACCAAGCATAATCCTTGTGTCGGGCTACTGGTTCAGTCAGCAATAATTGCTTGATTTGCGTGAAGATAAAAGCATTGCTAAAGGGAAGGGTGTACATGAGGTTGAGAGTCCCAAAATGCACCCTCTCCGAGGAGCTCCTCTTTTTCTTGGACAAATGACCTGCTGCATTGTGTCTCTGAGCTACAAGCTAACAGAAAATGTGTCATGTGGGAAATGAGGACTTTTGAAAAACATCTAAGCATCTGGATGCCAAGGGAGAGAATTCATTCCACTTGCTTGAAATCTAGATGTTTCATTTCAGCTAATTGCCCTAATTAGTTGATGGCCACAGAGATTTAATAGCAGAGAGTGATTTAGACTAGTTTAGTCTGGACACTTACAAGAGGCAGAAAAGGACAGTGAGGAATGCAGCGAGAGGAAGAGTATCAGGCATCTCTCTGAAGATCACCCTCTAAGGTGTTTGTGCTCTGCATGTGTACATTACTGCTTCTACTTAGCACTGGCATTTGTTACCTCCTCCATAACTAAACTGGCAGCCCAACTCTTCAAATTCAGTCCTGATTTCCTAGTTCTAGCAATGATGTTGCTTGTGTAAGTAAGTTCTGTAAGTGCATGTGGGGGTTGATCCCTCCACAGAGAAGGGCTAACTCGGTGTGTGAGAAGAATTCCTGTGCCTCTGTGTGGTTATTTTTCTCATCTGGGTCTTCTATTTCAGCCCAAGCACAGCCCTGCTTGGTGGGGAGATTCCCAGCACCATGCCTCAGACAGAGCCTAACCCAGGGGGACAATGCCAGCTGTGACCATCACAGAGGACCTCTGAGGCTGGGCTCACCTTCACTGGCTCTTCTAGACACTGTGTAAGATGGGGAAAGTCTGTCTTTTGCTTTTGTACTTGCAGAAGTGTGAGTGGCTTTTTGCCTTGGCACAAGCACAGCCAGGAAGCCTCCAGGGAGGATGGAATAGCAAGAAGAAAAGTCTATGCAGCAGTTTGTAGAATGGAAAGTTTTATAAGCTGAGGTGGTTCAGCGTTGTTATAACACCTGTCAAGGGTAGGAAGCAATACCTTGACCCTTCCCTAGTGCTGCTCAGTCAGGTGCTGATACAGTGATGGATGTTACTTACACAGGGATAAGGGGGAGGCAGGAGGAGGGGCTCATTCCTTCCAGAGAAACATGTTACAAAAAGATGCAGATTTAGCAGGTCTGGAAATGCTGGGCAAGAGAAGGAAAAGATAAGCATGTTAAGAGGAGGAAAATGAGTACAGCACAAAAATAAGCAAGTAGGCAGAGTTAATCTAAAAGCCCAGACTTGAACCAAGCTTCAGTTTGTTTCCTTTCGGTTTTTTTTTTTTTTTTTTTTAAAACTTGAAGTTAGTTTTTTAACTTGAAGTTATCTATGTGTGCATAGATATCTTACATAAGCTATTTTCCATTTTAAGGAAGGAGGGCATTGCTGGATCTGACCAGAACTGGCTTGCAAGGTGAAAGCACCATGAAATGTTCAGGCAGGATATGTAGCCTGCCTCGAGATGGGAAGTACTGGAAATCACATGAGAACTTGTGATTTTTAGTTCCATTTAGTTCCATTTTGGGGATGCAAGAAGTTTTATCTTGATCCAGGAAGACAAATAGCTGTGTCTGACTTTTACATGTGTGAGTAGCTGTTTTATTTTTGTGCAACTAATGCAGAGGCTCAGCGTTACAGCAAGTGTTACACAGGTAGAGAGATACCCCACAAAATCCTTCCTTTGTGAGACCCTATTAGGAACCCAGGTGTTTGTGAAACATCCAGAGTGAGGTGAATGCCACCATCCTGTGAAGTTTGTTCTCACCTCACACTGCCTGCGTTCAACCTTTTGCCCAATAAGATGTCACTAATGTAAGTTATGCAGGTAAAACAAATAATTTTAATTTAATACCAGCCTCTCATGTAAAGCCTGTTATTGCCTTCATATGATTAACCAGCAGGGCTATCTGAACCTTGTGCATTATTTGAGGTACCTGCATATTAGCACTAATCTCAGACTGCTCAAGACAAATCTTTAAAGGGATGGGGAAAGAGGTAATCTTCTGCCTGTCCCTTCTGATATTAGAGTTTATCTTTCTGCTTGATGTCAAAGACAGGAGTCTTGTTTTGCATTGTTCTCCCCCGCAGATGACTGACGTAGGCAGTGTCCAGCATCAGCACAGCCATCTATTATGCTCTTGCCCTTCCTGAAATTTGCCAAAGTGGTGGCATGCAGGGCAGGAAGTCAGCTGTTGTGCTCACAAAGTGGAGTCATGGTGTGCTCTGGCATTTCTCTTTGCTCCCTCATCTTCCATTTGCTGCTTTCTGTTGCATTTGGAGCCAAGCAGCTCAAATGACCTTCATTTCCCCAATCTGAGTTATAAAACTTACCTCTTCCAGTTGACTGCCTCCTCAGAAATAAGCAAACCAGTTCTGCCAAAGAGCAAGTGGTGGGGGCTGTAAGTGGAGGTCCTAGGTAATCTGTGGCTTTTATTCAAGGCTCCTGTAACCCCATCAGGAAAATGGTCATCATGGCCTTTATTTTGGTCACTAGTCTGGCCATAGCCAAAACCCAGTTTGCCACAGATTTTTGTGCTTTGGGCATGAGAGCTCTGAGAACTTGGTATTCTGCCTTGCTTGGCTCTCCTGTGATATTAAACAACAACATCACATTTCAAGAAAAAACTGAGGGCTTTTTTCTTTTTTCCCCCATGATAAATGGCCTTCCATGAAACTTGTCTGAAAATTTCCAGGAGGCCCTGTTGATTTTAACCCATTACACCCTACAGACCCAGAGTTTTTCTACTGAGAGCAGCTATAGAGATTTTCTGTCTGCTTTGCTTCTCTCTTGCCTTCCCCCACATCCTCCATTTTCCCTCTTGTATTATTACCTTAAACAATGTCTTTTTGGAAAGCATACCCTTTTGAGAGGTGCTTTGTTAAAAAGCAAAACAAAAACACAAACCCAACAGCAAATAACAAACTTCCCCGAAATTCCCACAGAAACAAATAAAACAGCTTTGAAATTGTAAAGCACTGGCACACAGTGAGTGCCACTGAGCCCAGATGTTACAGCCCCAGCAAACCACAGTTGCCCTCCAGTTGCCCTCCTGACTTATTTTTCAACTTCCATTTGATGCTCTTCCATCGAGCCCCAAGGTTTCCAGGCTCAAGTACCAACATCCACAGAGACCCGAGCGTGTACAGAAATAATGTTTCCTCTGCTTCCTCCCTCCCTCCATGTCTTGGCATCTAAAAGGGTTCCTGAGGGATGTGGACAATGGGAAAGGTACATTAGACACTACATAGTGTCAAATGTGACCCTACATAGTGTCTCTTGTAGACAAAGGAAAGCTTAGAAAGGCCCTGCTGAGCTGGAGCAGCTGGCATGAGGACTGAAGGATTTTTTTTCTGTAAACCAGGAGCTGCTGTTCTTCCTCCCTCAACTCTCATGACCTTTCTGGGAAGAAAAAGAGTAGGTGCCCCACCTGCAGAGTGCCACATGCCCTTAGCTAACCCTGAAACCTTTTTGCAGGCAGAGAACAGCTGAGCTCTTCCATTCCAGGTAGGAACCTGGAACTCCCTCTCTCCCTGTGTCTTGACTACTAGATAAGTATTTTATGGTGGGTGCATCAAAATAACCACGCCAGGAAAAAGTGTCCTCTTTGCACTGCTCAGTGTTCATGAAGAACAGACAAATGAGGCACAGGGGAAAGAAAACCCCCATGTAGTCTTTTCTCATTTCCTTTTAAAATTGTTCATGACTCAATGTTACAACCTCACCAACTGTTTGGAGACTGTGTTTATAGTCTAACCTCTGGAAGGACCTTAGGACTACTGGATTCATTATATCACTGCTTCTAGAGGAATTTCTGTATTTTAAGCGATCCTCTGGGCCCAGGGCTCTATAAAGTGCTACACACTTTCATTCAGTGTGTTCAGTTAGTGTGAATTTATATTGGGTTTTTTTAATGTCCTGTCACATGTGTGGTGTTGATATCACAGGACTGATTTCTCCTGCCGGATACTCCTGGGTAAAGCAGCTCGTGTGAGTATCTTGCAGCACACACAATTTGTGTGGAGGGAATCATATGTGACCTTCTTTGCATTGTCCTACTAATGACCCCTTCTGTAATCAGGCAGAAATCGTGCTCCTGAGGAGTGGGAGGTATGACTGCTTCCATGCTGGTCTGTTCCTGGGCCCCCGCTGCACAGACATTGCCAACAGTAACAAATTGCTCTGAGTTATGTGCAGTGCTTTAGTGATGTGGACTAGTTATTTATTAGAGAGGGAGCTGAGACATCAGCAAAGGGCAAAAGAGTGAATAAAAGAAAAACCCCCAATCAAATGAAATGAAGCTGCCTTGTCAGGCAGGCTTCTTGCAAAACTGCTCTCTCTCCTGGATCACGCCTTATTTATCTAATGGGGGGATCACATGCAGAGATTTGAAAGTAAACCCCTTAAAATAAAGGAATGTCCCCAAAGGCTGTGGATAAAGGTGACAGAGTTGGACTAAACTGCATTTCCAGAGGTGGCAAATCAGTGATTTATTGCTTCATTAGTCACAGTTTCCTAAGCACAAACCTGTCTATGATACTGATTGCCTTGCTCAGAGGCACCTTTTGAAGATATATGATAAAGATAAGGGATCTCCTCCCATGCACTTGGAAAGAGAAGGCAGCTCCAAAAGAGTGAGGGCCCTGTCTGGTAAAAGCCAGAGCACTGGATGTCACTGAAGCAGCATTTGTTGCCAAGAAAGTCCTGTGTTTGTTTTGACTGGGAAAAGAAACTTCCAAGTTTAACACCATGGGTCTATAATGTGGGCATTCCAAAAATGGGAGGAGAGGTCTTTATGGTGATTCTTTATGGCTTGGTATTCCAACAATTCTTTAATGTTGATGTGCAAAAGTGATGCCATTAGACTACTAGTCTGCAAACATAATTACGTTTCACCCACATCGACTGAATTCAGTTTGCCCAGCATAGGTTTCTTGTTCTTTTTCTTCCCTTCAGTTATTTAATGGTCACCCATACTAAAACTAAGTACATTTTCCTGGTGCAGGGTCCTGAAGGGCTGGAGGTGGTCTGGAGAGGACACTGTCAGCTCCTGGGAAGCAAAGGACTTCACAGTCAGAATGGGATGTGACAGCAACTTGACCCAGACCTGGAAAGATCTGGAACAGACGAATTGGTGGGAAGAAGTGTTGATGCAACCTCCAGTGCAAAAGGCAGGGTATGCTGAATAAGGGCCTCTCACTTCCTGGGCTTCTGACTCCTCACCGGAGAGATTTGTGCTTGTCTGATGCACCAGAGAAGTTAAATATGTTTTTCAGCAAGTGTGGCACATGCCCCTGGGAACAGAGACCCAAGGAACTGGTGCTATTTGCTAAAGTTATCCCTCCAAAATCCTGCAGCACATTGGGGAAGTGACTTTCCCCAGGCTTTTTCCATGAAGAGAGAGAATTAAAGTAGACAGTTATGTTTATAAATAGATGTTGATCTGTGAATTCTGCTGGGGAAAAAACAAGACTAACTTTAATGGTGGCTACAATCTGGGTTTGGGTCTACCTAATCACTGAATTGTATCTTCAGGATAAGGGTTTGAAATAAAAAGGGAGATTGGCTTGGTTCAGGTCTGATCAGCTCCTTCCCAGCAAAAGCATTGTGACAATTCCCTGGGAATCAGTGAGGCTTTCAGTTATGAGGTTCAGAGGGGCTGAGGGCTGTACCTGCAGGGATTTGCTGCTGAGACTGCAAAGCCATCCATTGCTCGCCTGTATGCAAGGCAAGGGCTGTGCATGCCTTCCACAGGCACAGCCACTAGCAGACCTCTAATTTGTGAAATTGTTCATTCTGTAAAAATAGAAATACATTTTTTAAAATTTGCTTTTTTAATTTATGGACTTCTTAAATACTGGATTAACTTTCTTTTCCTCTTTTTAATTTCTTTTTTTCCCCCCCATTATCTTTTTTGCTGAGCAGTGTAATAAGTGGACCCTCTTGATTTCCCTCCTTTTGCCTCTCCCTGATATTTCAACATTTCCTCAGCTTTGGAGGCTTACCGACCAGTTAAAGCAAAACTAGGTGGATCCTGGATATGTTTCACTCACCAGAAAATAAATGTCTGGGGAGGAGGGCAGAAAACTTTTCCAAGTGATTTAGGACAGCTCCCAAAATCAGATGAAAATAAAATCTAGTGAGACCTGAAAACTAAAAATAACATTGAAAGTCCAGCTTGCCCCTGAGATAGTACTTC
>VXBC01001372.1:1228252-1245500 GCA_013399945.1 Ploceus nigricollis | reverse complement strand
GCCTAATCACCGAATTGTATCTTCAGGATAAAGGTTTGAAATAAAAAGGGAGATTGGCTTGGTTCAGGTCTGATCAGCTCCTTCCCAGCAAAAGCATTGTGACAATTCCCTGGGAATCAGTGAGGCTTTCAGTTATGAGGTTCAGAGGGGCTGAGGGCTGTACCTGCAGGGATTTGCTGCTGAGACTGCAAAGCCATCCATTGCTCGCCTGTATGCAAGGCAAGGGCTGTGCATGCCTTCCACAGGCACAGCCACTAGCAGACCTCTAATTTGTGAAATTGTTCATTCTGTAAAAATAGAAATACATTTTTTAAAATTTGCTTTTTTAATTTATGGACTTCTTAAATACTGGATTAACTTTCTTTTCCTCTTTTTAATTTCTTTTTTTCCCCCCCATTATCTTTTTTGCTGAGCAGTGTAATAAGTGGACCCTCTTGATTTCCCTCCTTTTGCCTCTCCCTGATATTTCAACATTTCCTCAGCTTTGGAGGGTTACTGACCAGTTAAAGCAAAACTAGGTGGATCCTGGATATGTTTCACTCACCAGAAAATAAATGTCTGGGGAGGAGGGCAGAAAACTTTTCCAAGTGATTTAGGACAGCTCCCAAAATCAGATGAAAATAAAATCTAGTGAGACCTGAAAACTAAAAATAACATTGAAAGTCCAGCTTGCCCCTGAGATAGTACTTCTGTTATTTGGCCACCAAGAGCAGCAATGCCTAAGACGCTTTTCACCACCTTGCAAGCATGTAGTGAAAATTTATGGGAAGCTGCAGCATTTCCAGTCCAACATAATGGACGTTAATGCTTTTTTAATAGACATCAGTAACAATGTGTCCAGATCCACCCAAAACCCTAAAGCCAAATCAGCTTCAAGATGGAAAAGAGGAATTTCATTTTTCCTCACTTTCACTGCTGGGACAGACAGCCTTCCTCCCTTATGAGGTAATTTAATTTTCACATTATGCTTTATGGGATATCCTTTATTTACCTAATGTTTTCCTGTCAAGTCTTTTCAGACTATGAATCTTGTATATTTTATATACACAAAGGTGACTTTTCCTTCCTTTAATGACTGTGGCTTATCAGTGCAGGCAACCGATACCGGACTCATAAATATGTCACTCTTGGGTTTGCGGCAGCCCCTTCTCTTCCATAGGACTGTTCCTTGCTGCTGGCTCCTCCCTTCAGCTCGCTGCATACCCATGGGTCTGCTCAGCCCCTCGGTGCTGTGGGACTCACCATTGGCTGGTATAAATAAATCACCAATTCAAGCTATAGGTGAAGATCATTGTGAAAGGAGCACCCAGAGGAATGCAATACAAGGTCAGCGGAGCCAGCGCCTTCCGACTCCAATTAAACATTTCCTGTAAGTCGGTGCCAATTGTGCATCTTGTAAGAACATTTGAAAGCAGGAGCCTGAACTCTCTGGGACCCTCTCGCCTCGAAACCTGTTTCCTGTTTAACAAGATTTAACAAGTACAACCAAACATGCGCCATCAGCAACAAAAGTCATTGTGAGCGTCTCCAATGTGCAAAGGTGCTGGGTTTCCTCTCGGCCCCGAACGCCGACCAACCCCATCAGGCAGTCACAGGGTGGCTACAGTGCCGTGGTGCTGTGCCCTGGTGCCACAGGACTGGTGCAGCCTCAGCCCTTTTGCTGAGAGAGGTGGAAGGAAAGAGGAAAAAGGCAGCCTTTTCAAAAGGGGTCAAAGCTTGTTGGGTGAAAACTTCAAGAGTTGGTCTTGCTGTCCCAGGAGTTTTCTACAGTGGACAGAATAACATCTACTCTGTGCTGTCTGCCTCTTCAGCTTTAAACACAGCCTTGCTGTGATGCAAGCTTGCTGCATGATGCCTTGAAGATATCACTGCAGTCAAAGACATCACTATGGAGCCCGGAACAGGTTGTAGCGTGGGCTGAGCTCCCTGTCCAGGCAAAAGAGATACCAAAAGCAGAGATCAGCCAAAGCCAGTTTTTGACTGTGCAATCAAATATGGGGAGAGTGGGCATGAGAGCCCCAAAATTTAGAGAGTCCTTCTGGTTGAAAATGCAAGGGAGACACTGAAAACCTGTTCACAGTGGCCAGGCACTGAGAGCACAGTACTGCTTCCCAGAGGGCTGTACAGTGGTAGGAGGCATCTACAGATGTGTGTGTACAGATGTGTGTGTGTGTATATATATATATATATAAAAAAATATATATATATTTATGAAAAACCATATATAATATATATATATATATATACACACACACCATTCTTATAGGTAAGATACATATGAATGCAAAACGTGTGTGTGCTTATTTGACTACGTACATTCAAGTGTTCTACATTTCTGTGCACTATGCATATAACTCATACTGGAAACTGTTGTGGCACACTCTCTGCATCCCTCTGCATCTCCCCAGTTCAAAAAGCCTGGGACTTGGGATGAATCCTCTGGTGCTCCTGGGGTAACAACAATAACAGTAACAGGAGCGACAATCCCATCAGAAAATCATGGTATCATTCTACACCAGAAAATACATGTCTGACTAAAGTTTCCAAGTGCATAGCCCATGTCTTGCCTCTCATCTGCAATCCACTACTCTTCCCACCTGTGCCATCCCTAGAGTAGCCAACAACCAGAGCAAGGTCTGTGAGCAAAGGGAGGACATGGGTGGAAAAGATCCAAAGAAATGAAGTAAAGTGGAGCCTAATGTGATGCAGAGAGCTCTGTCCTCAATGTTGCTCACACACTGAAAATGGCATTTTAGCCATGGATGTTAAAATTAAAATAATTTTCTTCAAGGAGGTCATGAGCTTGACATATAAGATTCATTTAAAACAATTTCCTCATTTTTAGGAAGGAGGAAAAGCATGGGAATTTGATATGGGCTCCTTGGCTATGTGCTAAGTGAGCCATCCTTTATTTGAAATCCGTCATTATGGGATACAATTCAAGTTCAGGGAGGACAGCACTTTGCTGAGAGAAGCTTCCTAGGTCTTTTCCTAGACTCCCTAGGCCATGCTTAGACAGGAGCCAAATCTGCCCCCTCTGCCTTCTGTCAAAATAGTGAGTCCATTCTTCAAAGGAAGGTCTGCACAAGGTACTCACCACCCAAAGCAGAGATGTGGTGGTATCCCTGCCTTGTGGCTGAGGAGTGGACAACCCATCAGGTCCTCTGGGTTGGTCTTCTTTCCTCTGCAAACTGCCCATGACTCTTCACCACCCTGCTCGAGGCAGTTCCCATGCACCACGTCCCAAGATCAGCCTCTCTTTGTGCCTGTGTCATGAGGCATCTTCATCGTCCTAAACTGACTACAAAATAATTCTCAGTGTGAAAGCAAGACATTGTATGATGCTCTGCTGACTTCAGCAAGGCCATCCTTTCCCACTGCCTTATCACAGCACAGGGGCAGAAGTGAAATATTCTGGGATCTTGGGATCTGGCACAGCAAGTGAGAGTTTTGGGCACTTCTCCAGCAGAGGAGCGTGAAGGACAAAAGCAAGGCTCCTGCTTATGAAATCTACAGTTTAGCCATGCAGCTTGGAGGAAACCTTACGAAGTGCCCATGGGCAAAGCAGTGGCACAGGGCAAGACTGCACTTCATCCTTAAAGGGGCTCTGATTCACAGTACAATAGCCATGCTTTGGGCACCATTAAATCAGAACAGCTCCTATAAGCTGTGGCTGAGGTGGTTCACTTGGTGTTAGATGAAGGAAGGAGCTCCCAGCCTGGCACCAGGAAGGAGCCTGGTACCTCACTGGGTAATGTACTGACAATGCAGAGGAAAGAAAGCTGTAATGTATTTCCCTCTTATAGGTGAGAAACTGAGGCAGGCTATGATCCTGTTCTCCAAGAGTGTGACTTGGATTTATACGAGGTCTCTGGAGCACAGCTGGCCATTAAAATCAGAAACTACGTCTTATGTCTGTGCTCAGGAGGAGGAGGAGGGGATGAGTTAACTGGCAAACATTTCCAGACAGACGGTGGAGCGGATTAGTACAAAAGAGGATGCAGATCCCGGCTGCTCAGCTGCCAGCAGAAAGGAGGGGAAGTATGGTTAGGCAGCTGGTGGAGAAACAGGTGCAGAGAAGGTTTCCTGATAGCTGCGCTGTCATCCTGCTTTGAACCCTCAGCTCCTCAGTAAATCTTCCCTCTTGGAACTCTCTCATCAAAGTTTCATTTCCTCACGTTCCTAAAATAGTTCTTGATAAGCAACTTGTCATGCTGGTAAAACCCTTTTGGTTGCTTTTCTAGAAATCTATTTTCATGTTTTCTCACTGGGCTTCAGCTGCTTGCATTCCCATGCAAAAAAAAAAAAAAATCATTGGTGAAAAAAAAGTACAGCCAAGGCTTAACGCAACAAGAAGGTGAAGTGTTTGTGTTTAGTAGCACAGCAGGACCTTGTCTGTCAACTGAATTTCGAAGCAGTGACTTAGGATTATAGTGGTAGAACTCACATCTAACCAGAGGGACAGGGGAGGAAAATATGAAAATATATTTTTTTTAGCATGTAAAATATCTGCAGGAAGTACATACTTTGCACTTGCAGTGGCTTTTTGTGGGCATTTTATCTTCACACTACAGTCAGAGATGGAATAAAGCAGAGGTGGTCAAGCTGCAGTTTTCAAGGCCCAAGGGGAGCCCCTGTGCAAGGCAAAGGCTCTTCCCATGCTCATCTCAAGACAACACTGGGGCTGCGCTGGCATGGGGCTCCTGGGCAATCCCAGGTGCTGGGGGAAGAAAACTGGCAGAGTGGATTTGGTCTAACATGGCTAAATGAGACTTTAACCAGTCCACATTGAAATCATCCCCATCTCAAAGGAAAGCAGTGGGGAACGCCTGTTATCCCCAAACAATGAACTTCTGCCAGGACTCCTCCCTCAGCATTCTGATGCCCACGGCATTGTGTTGTCCCATGGCTCTCATCTGGAAAAGTCTTTGACACATATGAGATCTTGCCTGGGGGAAGCTTGGCCATCCTGCTTTGTAGGGCAGGAGTTTTCAGAGACTCATAACAATGTGGGAACCCAGGACTATCACAGGAATGGGGGAGCTGAAGGGAATAAAAAGATTCTGGGTGGGGAAGCACTTGGTTGTACGTGGTCTTTTCAGGTCAGCTAGCTACCATTCCTTGGGGCAAGTGCAGAAGTCTCTGTATAAAACTACAGTAAGAGAGAGAGAGGTGATTTTATTGGCATGGCACCAAGAAAAAGGATGAAGACTTTGATCTGGAATGATTGGGATGCATTATGGTGGAAGAATCTGATGAGAGCATTCAGAGAAAGAGTCAGTTCCCTTCATTCGAGCTCAGACAAAAGTTTTGCCGCTTCCGAGGATTAGGAAAACTGGTATCAAAACTCTTGGTTTTTCTTTGGACGATTTTTAGCTGATTTTGGGTGTCTAACAACAAATGAAATATCTAGTGCCAAACCTGTGTCTGTCATTAGAGAATTTGTTCCCACATGATCTGCCGGGACTATTTCATAGGGTGAGAAAGGCAGAATGAAAATTGTGCTTGAAGTGACCTGCTCACAACAACCCTGCTTTTACATCCTCAGCAATGTGGGAAAAAAAACTGGACACTAGATGCAGGTAAGTGCTGTCTGGAGCCCTCAGAACAATTTATCCAGCCTGTCAAAGGTCCAGCTGGTACCAGGTCCTGGTACCTTTTTTTCCTNAGAACAATTTATCCAGCCTGTCAACTGGTCCTGGTAGCTTTTTTTCCCCCTGGGAAGCTATTGCCACCCCAGATGAGCTATTCTGGTGTTGCAACCTGCCCACGTTCGCCATTTTTTTTCAGGACTCCTTTCTCTTGGACACAGATTTGCTAGGAAGAGGTTGCCACTTCACCAAAAGATCAACATTTCCAGTGCTGATTCCCTAACCATTCCAGAGGCCTGCACCTTTTCTCGCAGGTGACAGGCAAGGGACATATGTGTGCACACATGCAGCAGGTCTGCAGCAACTCCGTGTCTCCAGGAGGCATAGGAGGGACTGTGCCTGACTCTGTGGGTCTTACAGCTCACTGAGGTGAGGCAGTGCCCAGACCTCTGCTCCTACTGCAGGACAATTCAGGACTTTTCTGAATGGAGACGTAGAAAGAAGTTCACAAGTTTTAACAATATTCCTAAATAGATAGGTCATCACAGTGTATCTAGCCCACTAGCAAACAGCATATTTCTGTTTGATTTTCATGTATTTCTTCCCACTCAAGTCTGACACAAACAGAAAACACTGCCCCCAGCTTTGCCCAGAGGTGACCTCTGGGCAATACAGCCTCAGAAGTACCCAAACTGCACACACCCTAAACACAGACACACATTTTTCTAGAGTCAAGAAGTCTTTTGTGTGGGTTTGCAGCAACTTACAGGCATTTGGGAGGGAATCAACCAGGAACCAACACAGTAATTCCTCTCCTGTACATCAGATGTTAACAAAATAGGCCAGTACCCTGCTTTACCCTCTGTACTCAGACAATTGCCCTGTAAGCAAAAGCCTTGCTTCCTTGGGATCCAAGAGATCCACCATCCTAGAGATTGTACTAGAAAATCACATTCATTTGGCCTGACTACAAAGTCTGGCTCAAATCACAGTCTCATGTGGGTTGATGGTAGCTTCTCTTTGTTACTCAGAATTTCTCTTTGAGTCTCAAAGCAGCACAAGAAGGCTGCATCCCAAAATGCACATAGGAGTGATATTTATGTTATCTTAGAATTTAAACATTTCAATATGGACTATTTTAGCATCAATCCTGTATAATTTTCCAATTTACTGAAGATGGGTTCCCTAGTGATGCGAGGGGCTCCTCTCTGGTGCCTGAATACCATTAAGAATGTTTGTTCCCACTAGTCTTAACTGTAATAATTACAACAAATTGATTTTAAACAGTGGACCAGGAAGACCGGCAAAAAAGAATTACTTTTTTGTGTATATTCCACATATTAAACATGCAGAATGAAGAAAATTGAGAGTCATCAAAGCACAATTTCCAAACAGACTTGCATCATTAAAAAGACATTTGGCGTCGTAGTTCAAGGTTAAGTTTGTTCCCAGAAGATGAGGTAATTTAGTAAAATAATAAAGCTCCCATTAAACAAACCCTGTAATAGAACTGGGCCTTAGCGGCTGCAAAGGAAGGAAACTGTAACTTCTGTCAAAGCACAGAGATGAGATTAGCGCTAATAAAGCATTCCTCACAAAGCAGAGTGATAGTAGATGGGGGAAGGCACATCCAAATAGCTCTCATTTCCACAGCATTTCCCTTCAGATATGGGCTTTTTAATTAGCCATCGGAAAGAAAACTGAAAGTGTACTTTCTCCTTCTCGGTTTCTCCCTGACTATTAATCTCCGTGCTGAAAACAGTGCCACCGGTCCATCTTATTGTTATTAGCTAGTGGAGACATAAAAGAGCCACATTCATAGTCCTTATCGCAGCCCAGAGGTATTTCCTTTGTGTTACGAGGAGTATTTTGATTAGTTTTGGCTGTGTCTGCGGGGAAGACACAGTTTATATTTTCCACAGCCTTAATAATTTCTAGAAATATGAAGATTTGTTCCAGCACTCGCCAGTATTTGTTGGTAGGGTTTAATGATTGAAAGAGTTTCATTGTTGTGCCACAGTCTTTCCTTTTTTAACTCCTCTTGGCTTCATGACTAAGTTCAAGGCAAAACATTGATAGTGGATTGTTCCTGGAGTAGGTTGCTGATTTTTAATGAATCATTTGTTTGAGGAATGCAACTTCTCTCCCCTGTGACTGCCCTATCCACTGGCAGATGCAGATAATCGCACACTTGAAGAGCCACAGAGGCTCTCTTGGGAAGGATCTCAGAGGGACACTAGATCCTTTTTCACTATGTCTTGACTTCTCTTAAAGTGTTTAACCTCCTTTTAAGAGCACAGGTGATGGCAATTCTCCAGTTTTCTCTGGTGGATCCCGTACTTTCCATCTGTCAATGGAGACAAAATATTCCTTTTCTCTTTGCAGCATCCTAGTTTGTATATTTGAAGTCCATTACCTGAAAACTCACTTACTTTTCCTTTCATTTCAGGAAATACTCAATTTCATTCCAGGCAATGCAGCAGGTGGGACCCGGGGCCAGGCAGCAGTTTGAGGTAGTTGCCATTGGCAGATGCTCTCAGTCCTGCTTGTGCTCTGTGCTCCCCCAGAGCCAAGTCTGTTTGGAAATTGTGCTTTGATGACTCTCAATTTTCTTCATTCTGCATGTTTAATATGTGGCATATACACAAAAAAGCAATTACCTTCTGTAGGGGGAACCATGCACGGCACTGTGCTGGGCAGGGGCTGTTCTGCCCACTCCATTTCCCACACACAGCCCGGGGTACAAGCACACACAGACGAGCAGCCACAGCACTTTTGCTTTCCAGTAAGAAAAGCTCCCTGATAAATCTGGTCATAGCAATCCAGGATGACACAGCTTGATGGTTCCCTGTGGCTTCTTACCACATGGAGGGGAAAGGGAAGAGTACTGCTCTCCTTCCCCTCTGCAGAAAGATGAGGTGGCTGGGCTGACAGCCCCCAGGTAAGAGCCATGACAGCGTTCAAAAGAAAATTTGCAGCAAACACGGCTGCTCACCCATTTCTGATGTTTCATCAAAGGGAGACAGAAAAGTTACAGTGCTTCCCAGGTGTGCAGGTTTTGCTTGAGGGAACTTATGGGAAATGTAACCCACTTTTGGGTATAACAGGAGTAACACACACTTACGCTTTCCTTCTTGAGGTTGCTAATTTTGCATGACTACTTCAGCTGAGGAAACCAGATTTTAAAAAATCAAGTGCTGGCAAAGTTCCTGTTGACTCAAGGAAACTCAGAACTGCATTCTTCTTTGGTTTATCTTTTGTTTCACTCACAAACCTGAAGCAAGCAGAAGGTTTAGGAGTGCCAATTTGGGATCGTTAGGAGTCCCTAAATAATTTAATGATGACCTCTATTGTTTTGTATGTGGAAAACCCCAAACAAACAAAAAAACCAAAAAAAAGCCAAACCAAAAGCCACACCAGGGTAACAGTGGAAAATGGCCCCCTGATTCATGGATTCCTGTCACTCCAGACATTTCCTACTCTGACAGACTAGGAATATAGCTCCAGAGGAAGGATCAGGGTACACTTCACTGTGAGTTTGTTTTCTGTCACTGTTGTTAAACCACCAAGTGCTTTTACTCTCCACAGTTGCTATTACCCTAAACCAGGCAGGTCAGAGTTTTGCCTGCTTTGGCTAATGCACAGCAAACCCAACTTTACTCTCTTAGTTGAGCCATTGCAACATCTCACAAGTGGTAATAGCTACACAGGAGCATCAGAGAGGAAACATTCTGCACCTCAGGGCTGTGTAGGGAAATGTCAGCACCCAGGGCTGACACTGGCACCCAGGAACTCAGACACTGGGTGCCTGAAGCACCCTGCTTCTCTTTGCCTCCCTTTATCTCCAGTCTCAGTAGGGTAAGAACAATGTTCCTCACACTGAGGCACCTAGATACAGTGAGCTAACTCTGTATTTAGGGAAGGTCTGGAACAGATTCCTTCCACTGTTATAGCATGTGCCTCAGAAGAGTCTTTGTCTACTGCAGAAATCTCCCTGCACCCTACAATCAAGGGAGCAATAAAAAAGGTATCTCAAAAATGTGGCAACAGTGCATAGTCGGCAGTGATTGAAATCAAAACAAGGTCTTCAGGGAGCAAAACAAGCTTCCCACTCTGGAAAAATTCCTGATCCCCAGTTTCCCAAAATGCCATGGCAAGACATAATTGTCATGGCTCTTCCTATCTCTAGCATCTGTCATTGAAATGGCCTGAATGAAGCTGTTATTTGTAGCATGTAGCTCATCCGAAGCCTTTATCAATGAAACCACTTAATTGCTTTCTTTGGGATATTATGCACTTGGCTTTTCTGCTGTAGTTTTCCTTGTCAAGGCGATAATCTTGTGACTCACTGTCATGAGGGAGGCTTCTCTTTCCTGCCAGCCATAGTTGTAATCCACTCACTCCTGGGTCTGTGTTTGCTCCTGCAGATGGGAAGACACCTCCTGACTTTGTTGTGTCAGGAACACATCAGAAATTATTGGATTCAAATGAGGGTAGTGAGGTAAGGCCCCTAAGAGAAGCTGCGGGGTGGAGGTAATGGTAGATAAAATTTCTTATGCAGTTCATTAATATTGAATCATTTATTGGACAACAATTTGGGAAGTATTGCTACTGCTCAATTTCAAGCAGAGAATTGCCTGTGGAATCATTCATAAATTCAAGCCTTCCCAGAGGCTGCCCCAGACCTGCACCATTCTGCCACAAAATCTAACTGAGTAGCACTGTTCACAAGGGTGGGGTTCCACCCATCCCTCTCATTTAGTGTAAAGCAGGTGCTTTAAGCTCTATGAATGTAAAAGGTGTGTTTCTGAATGAGGGCTGGCATGATCAAGCTCCCTTAAAATCCTAAAAATTAGTTGTTAAGCTGATTCCATTATTTAGATTCTCTGTCCAACAAAGCACTGCAAAAATTCAGGAGCTCCCTTCAATTAATGCTGGAGGCATTTAGATTCCAAGGTTCTTAACATGCTGGGGATAATAACCAGCCTTTTTGGAGGAGGTTTCTGTAAGTGCCTGCTGCTGGCAGCTCTCAGGGATGGGATGTGAGGTGAGGTGAGGGAAGTCTTTGAGGGTGCAGTGTAGCATTTCTCTTCCTACTGCATATTTTTCAGGTCTTCCTTTCTCCATGCTCTACTCTCTTTCTCTTTTTACCTTCTTTCCTTCTGGCTCCTCTCCTCCTCACCAGGCACTGAGACTGTGTAGCACCTCTCACAATCCCTAAGAAGCACAGAATATCAGGTTATAAGCATCTAGCAAAGGGTGTTTAGGTGGGCAGTCAAGCTTAAACACAGCTTTTGGAGGAGATGTGCTGCTTTGGTTTATACTGAATTTTATGACAGATCATGAAGTCTCCTCCACCATGGCTGCTTCCCCGTGGCCAGGCAGCTCCAGCAAGCCAAAGGGAGTGGTAGTTTTACTTGTGAAGCCACAAAAGCAGCCTTCATCTCTTGCTCTGTCAAAGTTTGCTACCTTTGCCAGCTACCAGAGCTTATTCTGATGCATACCTATTAAAAAGAAGTCCAGGATTTATTTTTTTAATGGGGTTGACCCAAACTCTCAGTCCAAGAACCAACTTTACAAGAGGTGTGTGTTGCACACCCACCTCAGTGGTGGTGGAACAGAGCCCAGCAAAGCTCTGCAGGGTGCAGATGAAACATTCCCTGGCTCAGGGTGAGACAAAAAGGTGATAAACAGCAACACCTGGGGAATATTCCCCTTCCCACCTACTGCCACCACCTTCTCTCTTTCTCAAAAACACAAATAAACCAACTCAATTTGCATTTTCATAGCTGGGAGTGATTGCTAAATTAATGAGCACTGCTATTTATATCTAAATAATCACAGTCCTAAACAACTGCTTGGAGGCATCAGTATGGAAGGTAAGATTCTGGGCTATGATTTGACAGGTTTCAGGCAGCACTTGTTGTCTGAAGAAGGAAAATCCATCCCAACTACAAAAAAAAAAAAAAAGCTTTACGATATTTCAGACAATCTGAGGGAAACTGGAATAAGAAAGTTATGTGAGCAGTGTATACAGACTTGGCTTGCTTACCAAACTATGCTGGCCTTAACATTATTCAGAGGAAATACTTTTGCTAAGCAGCTTCCTTTAACCATCTTAGTTGCCACAATCCTGCTGGGGACTTCAGCATGAAGCTGTCCTGCACAGGGTACTCAGCATTGTTCCCAGAGTGTGTGAAGGTAGCCCTTGCAAGCCAGCTCTGTCCTCACTGCCTTTGGCTGAGTTTCTGAAAAGTGAATCTCTTGGCTTAGTGCAGAGCTTGTGAGGCCACTTAAATCTCTCTGACCCCTTAATGAAGTTTTTAAAAGGGCTTCATAAATCTTCATCACTAAGAATTGCTTAAAGCCCTGCAGGGTTTCTCTAGTGGCATTAACCACTAAAACAACTAGACAGGCTCAGGTCTATTTATTGCATTCATCTTCATTATTTCATGGGTTTTCCTCCTTTATAGACTTTTACATAAGCTGCAACCGAGAAAGGGAGCTCAGGAGTGGGAGCTCTGAGTCAATACTGCCTGTCTGGCAGTTTGTAGCCATCCACTGTGACTACATCTGATCAGTCCTCTTCTTGGGAATGTTTTCTGTGCAGGCAGCAACTGAATGTTGGTCATTTATCCTTCCTTATTTAAATCATTGTGTTGTTCCTCATTAGAGAAAGAACCTCATTTTTGCCTTTCCTGTGAAAACATACCTCAGGTCACAACCTGACAGCTTCAAAATGGATTAGTTACCTGCCTGCCCTTCCATTTCCTTTTTTTTTCCTTGGAATTTTGGCCAACTTTGATAATAGCTTTTTATGAGTAGCATGAGTATTCTCTGACATAACTTCCACCTAGATGGATATGTAAAGACTGCTAGGAAAGTATGATGGGTTTTTTTAACCCTTTACATGCTGTGTATTGTGCTCGCCACAGTGAGTGTGTGCATTCTATATACTCTGTACGGGTTGTTTGATTCTTCACCTCTGCAAGGTGAGGAGTGAAGAGTCATGACTGAGGTTCACAGACAAACAGAAAAATACTCCAGTGCAGGTAAAGTCATTGAAACCAGTGAGAAACTTCGAAGAAATGGTTTCAAGGCTAATTCTGCAGACAATGAAGGACTAAGGCTCTACTGAGCTTTCGAAGGATTGGAGATCCTTGTGATCCAACATGGTCCAGCCAAGCTTGGCTGCCCCATTCCATCACAAAATCATACTTTTGTAAACTAGATGATTTTCAAGGTTGTCTTTTCTGTTGGCATTTTGTTTATGCCATCAAGATATGGTAGAGTGCCATGGAAGTGCTACTTTAGAGCCATTTAGAGTGATGTTATTTTATTTTGTTTTAAATTTATTTGCATTACAGGAAGGTCTCATGGACTCAGCCTCAGGGAGGACTGAAACAGTGTGCATGGAGCAGAAGAGAAGCATTATGCTTGTGAAGGCCAACAAGATCTTTTTATTGAAGGGCTTGACACTGAAATATTAAATCTACCAGAAGTGCCAGTTATGATTAAGAAAATCATCTAGGTTCCTAGTCTAGTTCAAGACTGGAAGAAAAAGTAATGTCTGATGAACATGGGGGAGGCTCAAAACTCAGATTGTGATGTGTGGAGTGAGTTACTTGAGGCATTGAAGGAGAGCTCCAGATTCAGTTGAATTGGTATTTCTTCCACTGAGATTAGAGTGCTCTAGATGACGCCATGCTGTGATGCTTCCACACGTGAGCCAGTCAGATAATTGTTTTTAGTATAGGGAACTGTAGGATGGATTATATGATGCACTGATGTCTGCTCTAGAAAGCATTGGTCAATAGTGTGCTAGGGACACTCTTTTACCCTAATCTAATAAGATTAGATATTATCTGACTTCCTGGCTGTTTAAAGGCTCTGCAAGTTCACCCAAGTGCTCACTTATACAGCTGTTAACAAAAATTCAAATTAGGTCATGGCTTTCAAGTCCTCAAAAGACCAAAATCGATGGCTGGGGACAGAAGAAGTCAAACGGCCACCATAGCCTGAGGTCTGCAAAATGCCAGGAAGTTGAAGAGGTAAGAAAGTTTCAGCTAGTGGCTCATGCCCTGTGCTGTAAGAAAAGATGGAAGAATCCTAAATCATGGCCCAAATGACCTTCCAGAAGTTCTTACTCGGTCCTGAGTCCCACACACAGCTTGATCCTTCGCATGAAAGCCAAACATAAAAGGTCTCTGCTGTGAGCAGAGACCTGGGAGGGTGGGTAGGTAGGTGGCCACTGTCCTACGGCCAAGGCATTGTCACTGACCATATGCCTGCTCCTAGCCCTGCCCATTTAAGCCTTCCACTGCCTGAAAGTTAGCTATCTAAATGTCTTAAGGGTATCAGCCTCGGGATTCAGCTGAGGCTTCACATACACTCTATTTCTTGGTGATAAGGCTCATGTGGCTGTAAATCTCTGATGCAAATGAGCCAGGCTGGGGTAGGAAAGCTGGGGTAGGACCAGCTCTCCTATACTGGGAATTTGGAGCAGAGATGCTTCATGGCTATGAAAACACTCAGGAAAGGCAAAGTTTAAGTTCATACAGTGAACTATCACACCATAGTCCCATGATACACTGCCTTTGCCAGCTAAGCTGCTGCAGCCAGCTCCTGCCTCAGATGTTTGTTCCCACCTCTGGCCTGCAGTTTGTCACCTCCTCAGCTGTGCCAAAACAACTGCCTGTAGAGCAGTGCTTAAATCAGCACACTGAAGTGATGGAAGTTAAAAATAAACTCTTTGTGGGAGGAGCAGAGGAAGAGCTATTTTTAATTGTAATCACTTCAATGGTCTTTCTTCCAGTGTGGTCCCACAAGGAATTTCATTAATACAACTGGGAGAAGGCAGTGGATTGCTGTGCTGGCACTGGAGTGACTCCTCCAGGCAGAAGAGTCCCTCCTGGCAGCGGGAAAGGATTTCTGGAGCCAGGACTGCACCAGGGCCAGTGTGCCGCAGAATTGTACCTTCCAATATGCAGAATTATGACTTCCCTACCTGAGTCAAAACTACACTCAGGTGTCCCAGGCTCTCCATTAGCTATTCTATCTCCTAGATTCTCATAGCATTCATTAAAAAATTATTGCATGCAAGCCAGCATTACCATTAATAAAAACAAATAAAGAGACACTGAGGTTTTTTCCTGTTTTATAAACAAATACTCCTTGTAATCATTCTGAATACCAGCCTCCTCCACAAATTTACTATGGTATGGTTAGATGTCAACCATTAAAAACTATTCAAGTACAAAATGCACAGTAAATTGAGAATAAAAAAGCATCCGAAGAGAGCAAAACCAGGTTTTATTTAATAAAATTTCTTACATGATGAAGAAAGGAAATATTTATGTGTTCCTTAAAAAGCATTAACAGTTTAAGGAAAAACATCTGAAAAAAGTTCAAACAGTTGCAGTGCAGCTACAACATGAACATTCACAGATTAATTGAGCAACCTACTTTTGTTTTGGCTTTGGTCATTTCCATGCTTAGATGAGCTTCTCTGTGAGCGAGTGACATCTGCAAAGCCTTGGTGATGTCTTGTGTTCAGGCACCTCAGTGATTTGTTTCTGTTTGAACATGAAACACCTTCACTTGCATTCAAATGTTCCTGATGCATTTCTCCAGAAGCTTTGTACCAGTGAAACATGTGAAACACGAGTAGATTTCAAACTGCTGTCACCTTTTGAAATAAATAATTAATTACACTTCTTTTTGTGTGCCATTAACGTTATTAAAAGTCTTTCTGCGATATTGACTGAGTTTCAAAGCACTCCTCAGGAAAATGAGGCAGTAGTTTAACTTCCATCACACAGGAAAATGAAGTCGTATCCTGAGTCCCACATCAAGGCATCCTTCTTTTGGGACTCATGATCTATGTTCTGGATCACACCAGTTCCTGGATGCTTGGGTGTGCAGGCAGGATTTAAATTTAAATTCCTAGACTCTGAGTATGTTTAGTATGTCCTTCAATTCTCTTCTAATAAATAGAACCAAGGACACAGTGAGTCAGTTTTGTAATTAGATTATATAATTGTCTCATGAACTCTGTACAAATTACCTCTTCTCTGTATTGTTTTTGCAGTGTATTGTTTTTCTTGAATAATATGGCACATATCCAGTATATATTGCAGTCAATAAAGTACCCCAGTTTATAGTTTGATGCCTCACAAATGAATAACTGACATCAACAAAAATAATTAAGCCATTGCCCTTTTTAGAACCGTCAGTACTCTTCATTTAGACCACCAAATTTATTTTAAATATTAGCATGTTTCCTTAAAAGCATCTGGTTACATTTTTTATTACTACAGATGAACCATATTTCTCAGGTTTCAACAAATTTGTGATTCTAAGGTAGATATTAGCATGTAATGATGTAAAGGAAATTGCATTTTATTGCATTTTAATTAAACAGGTCAATTTGAGCAGGCCTTTCTCCAGGAAAATTCCCATCAGAGTTTAGTCTTTCATCACTAGATTTTATTTACTTCTTGAGCTTTACACAGCATGTTTGAACCTTCCAAATGGAGGACTGATAAAATAATTTAATCCATTAAACTGTGTATTTTTGACACATGGAAGAAGTGCTGTTTTGGGCCCATACTCACATTTAGCATTCAGCCAAGGTCCTCCTGGTTTATTCCTGTTCATTTGGTCCAACACCATTAAATTCAGGGGGTCTCCTTTTCCAGCTGAGAAGTTTGCTTTCCAATTCTCTCCCTAGGCTCAACCTAGTCAGCTCTGTGCTCCACAAGTCCAAATGCTGAGCAATGGTTAACTTATTTCAGTACAGAATATTTTTAATCTTCTGGTAGCTACAGCTCACAACAATTAGTTTCTCCTCTCTATGCCTATTAGAGGAATCACTTGTGAAAGATATGTCACCTTCTGGACCTCAGAGGTACATGTAGTTCCAAGCAGGCACAAGGAAAATACATTCTTCCCACTTCTCACAAGCAGAAATGAAGTAAATTTGTTTGGGAAACCCCTGCTAAAGGAAATGTTATTCAATAATTCTGTTGAAGCTATCAAAACCAAAACCAAATTAATATGAAAACTTAGCATAGGCCACAGACACAGTTTGTGATTTGAGTAGTAACTATTCTCCTAGGCAGTAGGAACTAAAATAAGAGTGCAGCATAAATCCTGGTTTCAGGCTGAATTACACCCCTCTCCAATTCCATGAGTGAAATATCTTGGAGCATATTCATGCGAACCCCTACCCTTAAAGTGAAAAAGTTTAAAACCTTCAACCCAGAGCACAGCCAGTATTTTCAACCAGTTCAGCGGTTGTTGCTTTCTCTGTGCCCTGCTGACCAAGGAGAAAACTGGAGGTTTTGTTGTAGTTCCTGGTGTCTGAGAAATGAAGAGGTGCTGAGATTTTGGCTTCTGATTCAGGCATGACAGACCTTTTCTACCACTCCAGATGTGAGCCTGTTACCAAACTGAAAGAGAAAAAAAAATACAAAGCACTTTTTCTGCCCTCTCGAGATGAACCTTGTTGCATATTTAATTCCAAGTTGATTTTCTTTAAAGGGTTAAATACTTCAAAAACAGCAGAAAAATATTCATTTTGGATAATATGAAATGTTTTGATTGATACAAATTTTTTTGGAGGGAAAGAATTGGCTTAGTGTAGAAGCTGAAAC
>VXBC01001372.1:1162488-1213282 GCA_013399945.1 Ploceus nigricollis | reverse complement strand
CGGGGCCGGGGCCGCGCTGCGCGGGGCTACACCGGGCTCCGCGGCCGTGACCCACCGCCTCTCCCCTCTGCTCCTGTCCCCAGAGCTGCTGGAGGACCTGTCCGAGAGCCGGGAGTGCGTCAACTGCGGCTCCATCCAGACCCCGCTGTGGAGGAGGGACGGCACCGGCAACTACCTGTGCAACGCCTGCGGGCTCTACACCAAAATGAACGGCCTCAGCCGGCCCCTCATCAAGCCCCAAAAGAGAGTGGTGAGTCGGGAGGGAGGGGAGGAGGGGGGCGAGAGGATTTCTGCCTCAAGGAACCCCAGTCAGCTGTAGCCAGGGAGAAATTTGGGGCAAAGATGGGGGATAGCAATCAGTGTATTAGCCTGGTGATCCTCTTGGCTGCAAAACTGTAGTGGGGCTTCTGACCAGGTTTGCAGGCCAAACTGGTCACTGTGAGGGGTGACAGGGCTGGCAGCCTTTTGGGAACCACTTCGGACCCACTTCCAGGCTCTGAGCTGGCAAAATCTCTCTCTGTCCCCTTGTGAGCTGCATCTCAGGCATGGGCCAGCCTGGCTTTTCAAGCTATGAACCCCATCTGTGAAGGGGATTCAGTGGCTTGGAAGAAATTTGTGCTGGTGATGTTGGACATTTCCAACAGAAAAAAAATAAAAAAAGAAATCAAGGTTGGAAAATGTTTGTTCAGAGGGCTAGGAATTTCTCCAGACCTGCTTTGTTTGCTGAGAGCTCGATCCTTGGGAATGTAAGCAAGTTTTGTATATAATTCAAAGAAAACCAATTGTTTAAACAATGATAATAGCCTTTGTTTTGTTTCACTCCTAAGAAATGAGCGGCAATTTTTCTAAAAATATACTCCTAAAACTAGAGGGGGAAATAAATAGTACAAACCAGAGCCCCTGTTTATAACTTAGGCTGGCACTGAATAGGCAAGGAGAAAATTTAACAAGCGGGAACTGCACATTATGTTTAGCAAATCTGGGTGGAGGTCAGCAGACAGAAAGAATACGCTCTTCAGTAATGGCTGTTACTGAGCGAGCCACAATAAATCACACCACTATAATCCGAGCTGATGTTTGGACCCTTGTGTATGGAGACAGTGTATCAAACCCATCAGCCTTTCAAGCCCCTTTCAATCATGCCAGCTGCTTTGCTCCATGCCTGTTTTCCTTGGGCTAAAACACCTACTGTTCTTTATTTCACAACCGCTTGAATTTAGTGCTCTTTCAGGAACGAGGGGAAACAAGACCCAAACACTCCATGATCGGAACAGACAGTAAGCGCTTGGGAACCAACCCACCTCTGCTTAAAGACCTTTCTTTAAGCCAGAGAGTCAATTTAACTTTAAGCCAAAGGTTTACTGCTGCTAGATGTCTGTTTTTTCTAGCTGGTCATCCAGTAAATTTCATGACACAAGGTGTTATCTCATTAGCAGGGACCGATGCAGCAGAGGGGCCAGATCTCCCGAGCCCGACTTGCTGTGGCACCCTGGCCCAAGGCAGATTTTAAGTAGCTGACACCCTGGTCTAGCATTTCTGTGTCCTTTTTTTTTTCTTTTTTCTTTTTTTNTTTTTTTTTTTTTTTTTTTTTTTTTTTTTTGAGGGAGGGGTGGGGGTGAGAAGACTAAAGCAGAGTCAAACTACAGCCTGATTTCAGTCTGACACCTCAGCGAAATAACTCTGAAATACCTCTGTGTAACAATCCCTACCAAATACCCTGGCCATAACTATAAATCAACTGTGACTCTGTGTTCATACAGTTGGAAATATGTAGGTGAGAAGGGAAAATGTTTTGAAAACGCTAAACATGTTTAGATTGCCCCAAAGTTTCTGATAAAATTCCTGCATCAGAAAAGTCGTTTTAGCTTCAAAACATGCCAAAACTCCATGTCTGTTTAGATACAGGAATGAGCAAAAGCTATTGAAATAAAATGTATGAAGGTTTGGATCAGGCTGCATAGGAAAGAGAAAGATTTAACAGAGTGAAACAGCTGACAGCATTTAACTTGCAGAGAAAGAAAATGAAGCACATGTGTTATGACCAGCTTTCTTTTACTCAAGGTGATCACAAAAAACACGTATTGAGCTGAGGGCGTAATTTGAGCGCTGTGTGCATACATATTTAATAACTAGGTCAAAAATTCTGTTTTCATGATACTTGGATTTTTAAAATTAAAAATTGTATTTGTGTACTTCAGCCTATATAACACTTGGCTGGGTGGTTAGCTTTTTTTTCTACGCAGTTAATAATGGATTACTGATTCAAGATTACAAAATTTGTATTTAATTTGGAGCTCTTTCTGAGCTGTGGTGTAAAATGATGGCTTACTGCTAAAGACACTCAAGCAGACAATATTCAAGAAACTCAGTTATTACTCTGGAATATTCTTCATTCTCAAAACATTTTTATCGGTTTCCCCAGTGGCAGGCAGCCCTGTGGTATCAAAGGTGACCCAGTTATGTCTAACAACCCAGCAGTAAATGATTCAAGAGGAAGGGCATTGTACCCTTAAGTTAGTAATTTCAGTTATGGGCACTTTATGGCCAGAATAAGATTAATGCAATCCTCTAAAACTGACTTCTCCGAGTAAACTTGTTCAGCTGCCAGACACAGAGCTAGGCACAGATTTTTTTTGTATTTTTTTGACAATGCGATACTTTGAAAAAGACTAGATTTATGATGTAGCTGGAATTCTTTGCTTGTGATGAACGTAAAAGAGATCAGTTGTTACAGGGACTTTTATAACCCATTCACCTTCATTTCACATGTTTATGAGGACTGCCTTCACTTATGATATACAGCCTGTAGCCATAAAGCTCTGGGTTATACGGTTATTTCTGATACAGGGTTGCTTCATCTTGGCTCCAAACTCCACGGAAGAGTGTCATAAATGGCTTGTTTGCAGTGGGAACCTTGTTGTCACCCACCAGCTTTTCTGCTGGCCGAGGGAGGCTCTGCTCTGTAAAACATGTTCCCAAGGCATGTTGTTTTTTGTATGACGATAAAATGGGTGATGATGAAAAGACCTTTTTATGAAAGTAATGCTGTTGTATGTGTTACCCCTGGGATGCCCAGGAAAGTTTTCCCCAGATGTGGTGCCACCAAGGGCAGGTGATTAAAGTGGCTGATTTTTCCCATGAGTCAGGAGTATCAGTGGCAGGATCAGAGCTGCCTCTTCACCCACAATACAGGGGAGAGGGCACTAAACTGGCTGGAGGGGCAGAACAGGAGATGTGCCTTCTGTTCAGCTCGATGGAGCTGTAGTGGAGATATATCCTAGCTGTCCTGCTGGAAAAAGACCCAGTGCCTGGTGGTCTGAACAGACTTCTGGTCACCGGCTCCCAGATGAGAATTTTGCCTCTGCTGTGACTGCCCAGGGTTGAAAGACATTCGGTACCTCTTCACACTGTCTTTCCACTCTCTGATATGAGGATAATTCCATTCTAATTCTGGGCTGTTGCTGACAGATACTATTAAAAAAAGCTCCCACCATCCCCGCCATGTGTTAAAGGACTTTTTACGAACCATAAAGACGTAAATCATTCTCTCCTGCCCACCTGTTTATATCCGTGTTTGCCTGTGTTTGCCTCCAGCCTTCGTCGCGGCGGATGGGCTTGTCCTGTGCCAACTGCCACACCACGACCACCACCCTGTGGCGCAGGAACGCCGAAGGCGAGCCCGTCTGCAATGCCTGTGGCCTCTACATGAAGCTCCATGGGGTGAGTGGCTGCTTCACCAAGGGAGATCCCCTGCCAGCTCTGATGCTGCTTTGGGGAAGGGGTGGTCCTCAAAAAAAACGACCAGCGAAATGCGTAGAGCAACAGAAAAATGTGTGATATTAGAAAATGATTGTACCACTTTAGCTTGTTATGCTTTTGACTGGTTATGTGATTGTCACTGTAGCTCTCTCAATAGATTTATACAGAGAAACCACCTCTGGATGAGTAACAGTGGTGTTTTTGCCACTGGGACTTAAACCAGCTCTTTAGTAGGGAAAAAATCCCTAGATCTTTAATGAGACAGTTTTTCATGGACAGACATAGCTATGCCAGCAAAAGAGTGTAATTCAAGCCATAGCTATGCCAGAAAAACTTTAAAGGCAATTTCAGCCTTTGTTGGGCAATAATAGAGTAAAAAAAAGCTCTATCCTGAATGTGACAGAGCGTGTTTTGGGTGAGACCCCTGTGGATTGTGTTACAGTCAAGCATAAGTGTTTGAAGAGCAAGGGCATTAGGAATGATTGAGATGTGGTCTAGCCTTCAATAAAATGTAAATTATGTCACAAGTTTAAATATTATAATGATAGAGAACACATTAATTGTCTTTCCTTAAACTGGTGTTAAAATATATTTTAAGCCAGTGTTTTTGTAGTGTGATTATCACTGTGATGAACACAAAGATGATTTTTGAGCACATTTAAATGTAAATTTATCCCTATAAATGTAAATTTAGATATCATAAAGCTGTATTATGGGCAGATCTGCTTATAGGAACAAATACTAAGTCAATTCTTCTATTCTAAAGCTTCCGTCCTAAGACGTTTCCTCGTGATGATCTGGTTTGCAGAGCTGGTCCACAGGATGAGGATGATTTTTTTTCTCATATGCATTCTTTCTTTCCAGAATCAGGCACTGGAGATAATTCCTAACTGACTGGAATAATAAATCAAGGATCAGATATACCCCATCCAATTTAATTTCTTATGGCTTACTGCCAAATGATGCTGGTTTTCCCTAATTCTGTGCTGTTTTCCTGAGGATTGATTGAGGGGTTGAAAAAACTATGAAGTTTGCATAGAGAAAAAAAAGTTTCCCTACTTTCTTAATTCAGCTACAACTCCCCTTGAATCAAATTATTGTTTTGCCCAAATAAAACGCAAATACTTTTTAGAATTAGTACTGTGACACAGAGAAAATTGACTTGCTATAAAGACATTTGCAACATCACATCTGGTCTTGTAGTGTATTTTGATTTTTGATTAGAGTACATATGCAACTCTGTGATTGGTGTGGAAATTTAATTTTTTCAGGTTCCTCGACCTCTTGCTATGAAAAAAGAAGGAATTCAGACGAGGAAGCGAAAACCTAAGAATATAAATAAATCAAAGGCATGCTCTGGTAAATATAAAATATAAGAAAGTGTAACTGCAATAGTTTGTAGTTGCTTTGGTTTTTTGTTGTTTTTCTTTTTTTTTTTCTTCTCTGTCTGGAAAATATTTCTTTTTAATATCAATTCCTAATTTTTCAGGTAACAGTACTACTGCAGTTCCTATGACTCCGACATCCACGTCTTCTACTAACTCAGATGACTGTAGCAAAACTGCTTCTCCCGGCGCACAGACTGCAGCCTCCGGGGTAAGTGTCTGTATCTGCAAGCAGGCTGATCACTGGGCAATGTTATCACAGCTTTTATCTTATCTAGCAGAACAATAATCTAAACAAACTTTCCAGTTTTGTTAGCTGATACTAGAACAAGATTTTCGGAGGATATTACATATAGCTGTAAACAGAACGACAAGCTGAAGTACTTTGCAAACCTTCTTGATTAAGATCTATATAATTTTTATGATAGTTAGCTGCAGCTTAACCACAGACATTCTGTTTTTAAATATTCAGGTTCTTTCATTTCAAAGGTTTTCTTTTGGACAGAAGACAAAAAAACATGGCCAACTGATCGTTTCAATAAAGAATTATACATATATATATGTATGTATATATTTATGCATTATCCCAAAGGGTAAAACACAGAAAAACATTATCCTGTTGTATGAAGTAAATCATACAGGCTTTTGTTTTAAACTAAAATGTGCAATTAAACCCTGGTTCAAACTCAGCTAAAACCAGGCTGGAGCACCCTGCTGATTGCAGTGCTTGGGGGTTCAGCCCTCTGCCCACAGATGGTTCTTCAGGGGCCAGATGCTCAGCATCTGGCAGCACCAAGCTCCAGAGGAGCACCCGAGGAGTGCTGATCATCTTCTGCTTTAGCTTTGATCCTTATTTTACATCATGTACTCCAAGCATCTCAAACTTCCTTTCTTCACTCAGCATGTGTGATAAATACTACTGCTAAAGTTGTGAAGCTTAATGTAGATTAATTTCTAACCCCTTGGCTGTACGTAGCCATATCCACACTCACTTCTCAGCCTTCTGTATCCCTTAATCTGCCACATCATTTCTTTGAGAAACTTTTCTAATGTGGCTTTCTTTAGTCCTTTATTAATGAAAAGAAGACATTGTTTATAATAGCTATTTTTCAGTATGTCTTGGATTTCCTACATTCAAATTCCTTTCAATAGTTGAATTTCTGATGTACAAAGTTTCATTGTACAAGGGGAAGAAAAACTCATTTTTTAGCAAATGCGATTGTTTGTGGACTGACAGGGCCACCCATTTTCAGAGGCACTGCATTTTGGGTTTGGAGCCTGTGAGACTAGGATAGTACTAAAAGGGCTTGTCTTTGACATGAGAAAACCATGTCAATCCAGTAAAATAAACAGATCACATCAAAAAAAGAGAAACACTAAAAAGTGAAAAGTGAACCGTTGCTGTTTCAGAATTGAGTTTCAGACTCTCCCAAGGAAATACTATGCACTGTTTTAGGCTCTCCCTTGATATTTGCAAAGGAAAAAATGTGGCCAAATTTTCCTTAAATTTTTCTTATGTTACCTTAAGCAGTACTAGTGATCCTGAGCAATATGGTGAGATTTATGTAATGGGTAGAAATGGAAGCACAATCCCAGCCGAGACTGAGGCAGCACAGCCGTGTGCTGCTCGGGGAAGGAGAGGCCATATAGACAAGATCTCATTTCCACTGTGCTGCTGCCTTCTTGGCTGGCTAAAACCTGACTTCCTTTCTGTGGTATTTCTCCCTAGAAGGGCACTTCAAACATGTTATTAATAATCTGTATGTTATAATTTTAGTAGTACCATTTTTAGTATGGTTTTGCCAGATGGAGTTGTGTGGGTACCAGAGGAGAGGGGTGCAGGGACATGGATTGAGGGCTAAAAGACTCCTTGAGAACTGTTAGCAACTAGGAGCAACTCCCAGGAGGGACCCTGAGGCTGCTCTTAGTTACATGATGGCATCCCCAATGACAAGGCTTCAGTTCTCCCTGATTTTTCTATAGTGGATCAGACTGGGAGAGGACACCTGTGCAACAGCTGAGAAAATCTGTCCCCTTATATCCAGCAGGCAGCATGGTAACATCTGCATAGCCTTTTCCCCACTATGATTTGGTCAGATGTGCCTTGCATATGCAAAGCACTTGCAAATACCCCCTCGTGAAAAATTTCAGTGAACGAAAGTGATGGAGAGGGGCTGTGACGTGGGCTGAAGAGAGGAAGTTGCAGTGGCAACCAGACTCATGGGCATCCCTCTGACTCTATCTCAAATTAGGTGAAGGGTTACTGGTCTCCCACCCCTGTGCTCCAGTCCCAGATGTATGTAAATGAAAAGAGGATTTTCAGGGGAGCAGTTGTCAGGATATGTCACGGGCATGGTCACATTCTTCACTCAGGCTCCTGGCTTTGCCCAAGCATCTATAATTCAAAGGGATGAGGACTTGGGAGGCTGGAAGTTTAAAGTAGAAAGTGGTGGCTGTTAAGATGGGCTCCCGTTGTCCCAGACATAATTTGGGAACACGATCACTAGCTGCAAGGATGCAAAATAATTTCAAAAGGGTCTAAATCCTATGGAAGGGACTGAGCACTCATTGAGCCTATTTAAGCTGTTGTGAGTGAAGGGATGTCAGCATTTTAGAGCAAGGCAGCCTGTAACCTGATCACATGCTGAAGCAAAGATGCTCTGCTAGACTTCTGTTTTCCTTGATTATTTTTTCTTTTTCCTTTTGAGTTGATCCATTGATAGATCAAAGGTTTCTAATTATTTCTAGAATAGGCAATGGATTTACACAAGGAGAATAACCTTCTCCAGCTCATGTCAGGAGGGAAAAAAACAAACCCTCAGATGGATGAATCCAGGCTCTGTAATCTTTGGTCACTTTAAAAGGACCAATGTTGATTCCTGACAGTGGTGTTGGTGATGTTGCCGAAAAACAGGCACCTGCTTGAATAGCGAACCTGGCTCGCTCTCGTGCGTTACGCAATGGGCATGGCAACTTTTTTTTGTTTTGCTCTGTTTTTGCTTCTCTAGCCTTTATTCTGCGAAGAGGGGGAAAATGCCAAATTGACATTAGGCAGAGAAATCTGATGATGTTTTAGAAACTGTTGTGTGAAATTCACAGCAATGTTGTTGCTAAATGAAACAGAGAAGACGAATTCCTCTACTGGTACAAAAGCAATTTATTATGCCTTTTGTGAGAGGCTGCCAAAAAAGTTTCCAGTTATGTAGAAATCTAATGGAAATGAAATTCAGCAGAATTCATTTGTGTCAGTAACATTCATTTTTTGCCCTACCTTTCTTTATCTCTTTTAAAGTAAAATAAAGAAGGGAGGGCAGAAAAAGAGGAGGGCAGCAATTACTCTTGGCAATGTCTTTGAGACTATCCATTTCGCAAAGGAAATCTTATATGATGCCAATTCTGAGACAAATTAGCAAGAACCTTAAATGTTGATTTTACATTCTAGCTGAAGTTTAAACATTCAAGAGATACGATTAATGAATTGCTGTGGGGGCAAAGTTGATTTCAAACATCCCAAAGTGTAGAAGTGTTTGGATCGGAGATATTTCGTTGTCCCATTGTAAAGAGGCTATTTGCCAAATTCACATCTGGATCTAGGATCTAGGCCTATTTCTGTTTTCCTAAGCAGTATAAGTACTGGGTGTCCTGTGTTACTAATATGGAAAGGGTCCAGCTGCATGATATATGAAGTTGCCTTACGTCCCCATAAAAAGAAGATTTGAAGGTTTCAGACAGCTTGCATCTGCATCTATACCTGCTCTCCCTTTGATGCTGCTGAAACTGTACAGGGAAAAGCTCCACCAAATAAATTGCTAAATGAAGGGCATGGTCTGCAGTGCAAACCCATGCGTTTCCACGCAGGGGCTCCAACAAGTGTGATAACCAGAAGGACTTTATTCCCTTATTAGGATAAAGGCAGTATGAAACCTGCTGTAAAATCTGCTTTTTATGGCAGGACATGGAGGGTCCTTGAGCCAAAACTGGTGTCAGAAAAACTCAGCAGTACCAGGGGAACCCTTCTTTCAGAAGACTCTCCTGTGTCCTTTGCCTCCAGTTTGGAGTTTTCTCAGAAGGACACAATCTCACACCACAGAAAAACTTAGGAGGAAAAACTATTGCTTACTTCCCTTGGAGGTTTACCTTGAGAAGTGGTTCAGGACTCGCTCTTCAGTTTTGTAGGGTGGGAAATGAGAGAGCTGACTGAGATGGCCTTGGCATGTGGTGAGCTAGCAGGAAAAATGCAGTTTTAACTGTCTCCAAAATGCTGGACAAATGGGGCTGGATTAGATGAATGACTTCTCCTGCATTTACTTTCTCTTTTTTTTTCTGTCAGAGGAAGATTCGTGAGCTGGTTAGAGGTGGTGTTCTTTGCTCCTGTTTAGGCAATAAATTGGTAGGACATTTATTCTGGCTATGGGGAAGTCAGCCTCCATAGAGTATGTCCCAGAGTCTGGATGAACTGGAGATTCAACCTCTTAAAACAATATGCTAACCGCCTGGATATAGGGGAGTCGAATGTCATGGGGTCCTTCAGATTTTCTGATGATAATATTCCAGTTGTATGGAATAATTTTGTAGGCGTTGGGACGGAGTTTCTATGAGAACGGCTCACCAGCATAGTTGGTAGGACTTTCACCTGGAAAATGGGAACACGGTGCCTCAGTCCTGGTATGAGTAAATATTTATCTAAACCAGGTGGAATAAGATCAACAGGAGGCATGAGGAACGTGGCAACCTAAAATACCAAAGAGCATGGCAGACAGGGCAGTACGCTGGAAGATACAATATTCTAGACTCTGTTTAAATTTTTCTTGGTCTCCCACCTCTTCTGCATCAGTGCTCAGTCCTGGACAAAATGGGAAGCTACTTTCTTCTCCCCACTCAGTTTCATGCACTAAGTCTTTTTCTTTTACATGGAGTAGTTTTCTTTGCTCTGTGTATATGTATCCAAAAAAAAGGCATTTCACTTTTATATGAAACAGAAGGAAGCAATCCAGCTTTTTTGTTTCAGTGGGGAAAAGCAAGGAAAAAGTATTTTTGCTTCTATCCCAAAATTCTATATGCACATGGATGCATACCTTTTGCTTGGTTTTGTTTTATTGCCAAAGCAATAAAGCCAGTTACTCATACAGCCCTTGACAGCAGTGGGTCATCAGTTTTCCAAGCCATGCTGGAAGTTGCCTCCCTTAGGAAATTAATGAAGTATTAACCACAGATTTATGTTGCTATAATACAAAGGAGAGATTAGAAGATATGTAAACTTACACGTCTGCAGTATAAACAAAAGGATCAATTGGACTAGCAAGAAATGACAGCTTTGTGTACTAAGAGGGTCGTTACATCAGTAAAAAAAGCTGTCATTTTGCAGTGCCAAGACTTGCTTTTTGGATTCCAGGGAGTGACAGTGTTGGGAAAACATGCTCTTTGTGGGGATGGAAGTTATTGCAGGGAGGCTGAGGCTGGAAAATGAAGGACTCTGCCAGTTTGCCACAACACTTCTTGTGTGAAAGAATTCTTCGCAAATGTATTTTAACTGACTGTAGATATCATTTAAGTGTTGCGAAAGTAAACTAGGCTGAGGAGGAAGAGAGTCTCAGCTGAGACTCAGCTTATTGCTGACTTAATGTAATGTCCAAAATTCATGAAGCATTTTGAACGTGTTAAGTGGATAGAGCAAAGGTCTATCTGATAGACCAAAGGTCTAGATCAAGGCCCTTTGCCACCCCCTCCAGCTGTCCTTGCCCAGCTCATTTCCCTCTTGGCCGCGGAGGTGTGGGGGAAGGCCAGAGGGGAAAGTGTCCATCCCCTCTCCCTGCTCTCTGTGGCAGGCAGATGGTGCAGGAAGGAGTGGGTGGGAGAAAGCAGGAGTCTTTCAGCCTTTCAGAGCTGCTGCTGCTGTTCCCTGAGTGCTGGCAAGCGCAGCCTGAGCAGCCCAGTTTTGATGTGGAGCAGCTTTAGTGGGGGTTAATTTGCCTCTAAGGTCCTGATGGCAGGTTTGGGTGCAATCTAGTTGTCTCTGTGGCTCTGGCAGAGGTTTTCCTCCGTACATGGTGGGCAGGTCCTCTACAGAAAGGCCATCTCAGCTATAGACCACCTGCCTAGGGGCTGACTTATGACCAGCTCCTCCTGGTTTGGGTAAAAAGAAGAACCTTTGCAAATACAAACACAACCTCCCTGTTTGTTTGGGAGGCAGGCTCTTCCCAGTGGGCCTTACTTATTTTTTTCCTCTGGAAACTGACCTTCAGTTGATTATCTATGCTATTATCAGATTTCACCAATAAAAATAAAGGCATTACCTTTTCAGAGATAGAGCCAGTAGCTGTGAATTAGACCCCATTGACTTAATCAGCATTGTTCAGCTTATTTATTTCAGCTGAAAAAAGTCCTCTAATAACTAAGTGCAACTTCTGTCATCTTTCATCCCTTAAAGCTGGAAAAGTAAGAGCAAAGGTAGGGAGGTTCAGGAACAGAACTGTGATTCTGTCACGTCCTTTTCATGAGCTAAGTTTGTTTTCCATGTCTCACTTTGGGAACTGCCCAAGCTGCCTGGATTTGTCATGACATTACCGGGGTGGGGTTTCCAGGCCTGGCAGTCCTGCCCGGGTCCTGCCCGTCCTGGCTCAACAGAGCCAGAATCCGGCCTTGGACAGGCATGGATGGGCAGTCTTCAAACAGGACGTGCCTCTATGTCCTCCCTTCTGGGGTGCCCGAGGGAGGGGTACCTGATAACCCCATATGGAAACTGTGGGTCCCTGCACCCCACCTTTGTAGGACTGAATCAGGAAAAGGTGAATTACACTTTCCAAGCCCGGAAAAAACAGGTACTGATAAGATATTTGCCTACTAGAACAGCAGTGGCAAATATGGGCAAATGGGAAGCTTTCAAAGCAGCTCCTAGTATTTTTAGCCCAGGTTTAGCAAACACTGCTCAACTAATTTAAACCCTTCTTCCACTGTGGGGAGACTGAAGCTGTTAAAAATTATGTCTATTGTGCTAACAGAAATGTTTGAGGCATTAGAAATAAAAGGAAGGCTTTGAAAAGCTAGGCTGATGCAAGATCAGGACTGTACACAAAGGTTAGCACGGAACCTGCCTCACAGAATTCTCCATGCACAGTCACAGGGAAAGGGGATACAAAGATTCGTTGTCACTGATTGACAGCTGTATGTTCAAGGGAGTGATAAAACGTAGCTGTTTCAGCTGGTTTTGGGGGACAGCTTTTTTTTCCTTCCTTCTCTGCATTTCTGGGTAGTGACTAATGGAGTGGGATGAGGGTTGATGACTGGGTGGAAGAATACTGGTGGTCAATCATTTTAATAAAAGGTTAAGAAAATATTGGAGCCCAGGTTATTTCAGACAAAAAATGACTGCTAGCAGTATCTCTTTCAGAAGGTGAGGATTTCCCCGGGTTAAGCACAGCAACAAGAGCCCTGCTCCACACTATTTGGAAATTACCTTTGAATTAATGAAGCCTTGCTTTTCCTATGTCAGGACTGCTCGCTTGGCACAGCTCCAGCAGAGCCAAGAGCTCTACTCTTGTAAAATGATTAAATATGTATACTTCGTACTTAAACAGCAGGCAGGAAGCTTCTGCAGTCACAGTTTAGGATAGCCTTTTTGTTTTTTTTTTTTTTAAGGAATTTCATCCAAAGACTATCCATTAACAAGTAAATTAAAGTTTTAAAGTTGACATATCCAAGAGTTAATTTTGCATGAAGTCAGCCCTTAAACATTTCCTTTATCAGGTGAAAATGTTGCCCCTTCTCTGTCTGGCACTGCGAATTTTTCCTCTTTAGCGGATCTGCTCAGCCTCATGGAAAAAATGATTGTTCCTTTGTCTTTTTAACTCTCCAGTCTCTGTTAAAATAAATGGACTGATTCCACTGTGGTTCAGGGGTTCATCTCTGTGCCTACCAGGGCTTCCCTGCGTGTTGTCTTGTGCAGTCAGCAGAACAAAAATACTCCTGCTTCAAAGGCATAGAGTTTCTCCACTGGAGATTAAAAGAGCATCTCCATTAGTGGCCAGTCCCATAGGGATAAAGCGGTTTTGACTGGCGTTTTGAAGGGTCAGGAATGATTTTAAGCATTTCAAGGGCTGAAGAGCCCAAAGAAAGCTGCTTTCCAGAAGGTGCTCCGTATCTGCTCCTGGAGAATTGGGATGTATTGGGCTTCTCCCATGGGGACGAAAAACTAGAGCTGCCACCACTCCCAGATCACATTTTTGGTGTTGGCAGCTGTGTCTTTTCAGTAGGAGGCAGTGGGACACACGCACAATTCCTTCTTCATCATGAGCTGATTTCCACATTTTCTGCACATCACATGGTTTTGTTTCTACCTCTTCAAACACAGACATCACTCCCATCAGCAGGGCTGGGTGGCTGGGCTCATGCTGAGACATTTTTTTGTTTCAAAATTTCAAGGCACAGGGACAAGCAGAGGGCAAACCCTGTTTTTGAACAGAAATCCTGTCATGATGGCTGTGCTTCAGGCCCGCTGTGCTCTCACTCAATGCCCCAGTGTGTGCAAAGCTCACCTGCTCAATGAATTTCTCTCTGCTCTCCCCGTCCCTGCAGGCGAGCTCATCGGTGATGTCTGGCCCAGGAGAGAGCACCAGTCCTGAAAGCAGCAACCTTAAGTATTCAGGTCAAGATGGGCTGTACACGGGAGTCAGCCTGAGCTCCACAGCCGAAGTGACAGCATCCGTGAGACAGGATCCCTGGTGTGCCCTGGCTCTGGCGTGACCTGGTGTGAGGGAAGCTGGATCCTGGCAGCCCCCAGACATCTGCGCACAGTTTCCTCTGTGGAGCGGTCGCAGCGGCAGTGAGAGTGCTGGCAAAGACCATTCCTCTGAAACAGTTTTTGAGCCTTGGTGGCAGAGGTGTTTTTCTACTTCCGAAAGAGGCTTTGCCAAAGCATCCAGTTCCTCAGTCTATGCAAGAAAAATGTAAGGAAAGCAAATTACCACCGGGGATAGCTAAAGCAGCCTTACACTCTCAAAAAAACCCTTCAAAAACCCCACAAAAAAACCCTTCAAAAAATAAAAAAAAAAAAGGAAAAGAAAAAACAACAACAAAAAAGAAGAGATAAACCCACACCTATTGATAGATTCCAGAAATACATCCTCAACTTACTCAGCAGCGCTGCCTTTCTGATTATATAGCTGTTTTCACTCTCTCATTGTCTTTTCCCCTAAGAATTTGGTGGAAGTTGTCAGTGTCAGGGAGGGAGTAGCAAAGACTTTAATTACCAGAGATAGTGAGAAACTTTTTAATGAGTGTCAGAAGTGCTTACAGCTTGAGTTGACGCAGACTTCTCGCACCAAAAATTTGATGTCTTCGCCCTGTCAGACCTCTCCTTCCGTGCTCTCCATCTTCAGTGTGCCTTGCTCTGCTCTTCAGAGCCCAGGTATGTCCCTGGAAGAAATCACAACGTTTGGTACAAGTCCCACAAGGTCCAACTGGTTAAGGAGATTTTGGGATTGGTGTTTTTTGGTTTAAAATATTTACTCACTTTTCAAGACTGCGATAAAACTTTTAAAGTACACTGTGACTGAGATTTATGAAAGTCCATATTTCTTGGCTGAACTGTGTAGAGTCAGTCAAAATTTGTAAACAGGGTAGCAATCAGATATTTTTCTTCCATGTATACAATAATTTTTTTAAAGAAGTGCAATTTGCGTTGCAGCAATCAGTGTTAAATCATTTGCATAAGATTTAACAACAGTTTTTATACGAATGAATGAATGTAAACATTTTAACTTAATGGTACGTAAATAATTTAAAAGAAAAACTTAACTAGGCATCCTTAGGCTTTTTAGTGCAACAAAAATGCATCCACTTTCTGTATTTCCAGTTGTTAAAGCAAGAGTTTCAAAGAACAAGCCTTCTCTCAGGAAAATTGCCGTAACCATTTGCTCCGAAGTGTTGTACAAAAATGCAAATGCATCCCCGAGGGTTTTTTTTGCCATTGAGTAAGTGTGTGGTGGAAAGAAGCAAATTGCAATGAAACTTTACTACCTAACTGATACATATGTAAATACTACAGAAGATATCTAGGCATCTTGAAAATGTAGGATGCAATCTGTATAGTGTGACTGATGCATAGTTAGGTTGGTTTTCATTGGTTTTTAAGTGGGACATCATTTGGAAGGTTGTTTCATCAGAGCTTTACAAATAAAAGGGTATCGTTTTAGGATTTTTTTTTTTCTGTACAGTGTGCCTTTTCCTTTGTCTCCAACACAATTGTTAAGCTACATTAAAAGCTATGGAAGTGTACCTGGTAGAGGTGGCATGTCTGACGGCTGCAAGGAAGGTCTCCAGCTGAGGTGCCTGCTCTGCCTAGCTAAGTCTGCACTGTGTGCCTTTTCTGCAACTCCCTTCACTACACCTTCTGATGATCTGTAAAACTAAGGCTTCCACCTACCAACACAGGCTCCCCATGGGCACACGTGAGGTTTTTGTGATGGAAGTCTGGGGAACTGAGCCCATGCCCTGTGAGGACTATCATTGTTTTGTTTGCCCTTCACACCATAGCTGAAGGATGTCACCCAGGTTCCCTTAGTAGGCAAATATCAGGGTGTTACCCACTACAGATGTAACTGCTGAGTGGCAGAGGCTTTGAGTGGCAGCCTCCTGTGGCCAAAGGTGAAGGGCAGCAAAAACTGAAGGCCCTGCTGCTGAAAAAAGAAGACAGCGAATTTTAGCTACTAAGGGAAGTAGAAAACCTTTTGGTGGCTCTGAGGACTGGTTCTCTTTATTGCTCAGTTCATTGGGGCCAGACTAATTGCCAGATGTGATTTCCAGCTATGTCAGCAGTGCCGTTGGACTGGGGAAGCCCAACCTCCATACCCATGGAGTGGCTGCAGTGTCTCCCTTTGTCTCTCTATGCCAGACCTCCTTTTGGGGTGAATTGGGGTAGCTGCTTGGCCTCCAGTGAAGCTATGCTGACTTGCACCAGCCGAGAATCTGCCTCTTGGTTTTCCAAACCTGACAGTTGAGGCCGCCTCCTTACACCAGTGGTGTTGTGAGAACTGTGGGAGAAATGTTGCAGCAAAGCCTCAGGAGGAAAACTGATTCTAGCAACAAGGGATCAGGCTGAGCCTTGCCTGGGGTTTGGGTTGCTGTGGCCAGCCAGGAGTGGGGATCACTCGCCCTTCTTGGCAGGGTTGTCATGCCATGCTCACTGCTGGACCACCTCACGTCCTGGCTGCCTGTGGGTTAATGTAGCCAGGTACCCCAGCCCTGCTAGCCCTGGGGCCGTGTGAGTTTGGATCTGGTGATTTACAAAAATAAATACCTATCTAAGTGCAAATTGAGCCATGCAGAGAAACACTGGGCTTAAAAACCAAAATGTGTGGACAAGGTGCTTCCTCTTGAAGCATCTACTGGCTAAAATGCCCTTACTTGTGCTTTTACAAGTGTCAGCACTTAAATGGATAAAAAAGCTGTTGCTAACTGGTGTTGCAGAGTGTTCAGCCTTAGCCAGGGTCAGCATCCTTTCTTGTTTCCCTTTTTCTTCCATTTTTCTTGCTGGGGTGATGTTCAGTGTGCCACTTCTGAAAAGCTTAGCACATAACCCATACCTGCTGGGCGTGTCAGAGCTGCATTGCTCAGTTACCATAAAACAGGAGGTTTAGACCAGCGTGTTCCAGTTTCAGGCTGCTGACCCAGCAGAAAATGTTATCTGGTTGCTGATGCTTTTGATGGTGGCCTGTGGAAGGCCACGTTGCCTTGAAACCCTGTGGCACCTCTTTAAGAGGACTTCTAGGAGGCTCTGCTCCCTTCTCAGCACCACCTTAGTCCAGGGTCTATCTCAGGGTGGTTCCCGCAGGTAGTAAGTCTTGCAGGGGGCATATAAAGATGCCTTATGTGAAAAGCTTCCTCTTGGATCTGAGGATGAAAATGCTCTTTTAGGTGATATCAGGAGGAAAAAAACCCTAGATACCCCCAATATTTCATAGTGAAGTTGTTTCCAATTACTTCTTATCAGCAAAAAAAATCAAGAATGGAATGCTTTGCCTCCTTGGACCAGAAGCAGGGCTTTTATGTTTTCAACCCTCTGTAAGAGTCAAAGGGGGTACAGCACTATGTTGCCTTAGTTAAAAGGTGCTGAGAACCTCAAAGCCAGGTTCTGTGTTATGATTTTACATAGAAAAAGACTGTGAGAACATACCTCCATACTTACCAAATCTGCTCTCCAAATGTACTGATTGCTGGAGATGCTACTCCTAGACAAAATAAAGGTTCCTTTTTTTTCATAATTATTTTGCATTTTAGTCCTGCTGAGCCAGCACAACTCTGAGTGTGTGAGCTGGAGTTTGCTCTGGTTCTTATATTGCCAATATCACTGCTCCTGCTGGATGGCCTGGCCAAAGGCTTTTCTCACTTATCACCATTTCTCTGCAGTGACAGCCCTGGGCTGGGCTGCAAAAGAGCAAAGAAAGAGTTTCACCATGAGTTTTGGTTACTAGTGAGGCTGAACAAGCCAGGCTGACCCCAGTGCATCTTTCTAGTACCAGAATGAAGCTTCAGAGCTGACATTTGGAGATGGGGGAAAAGGCATATGGCCACTTTTCATGTTAGCACCTTTTCTCTGGAAAGAGTAAAAATTAAATACCAAATGTCCCAGGACACTTGCTTCAGAGTCCCTGTATTAGTAGTATTCCTGACACCCTCACCCATAATCATATTTTCTTCTGTTCAAAGTGCTTGAAATAAGATGAGGTCCCTACTGTGGCTCAGAGTGGTATTTTTCAGCATGGCAGTGAGGGTGTGTGCTGGTGTGCTATGAGTAGGTGCAGCTGCCAGGCTTGGGTTGGAGACCTGGAGAACCATCCCAGGCAAAGAGAACCAGCCTTGGACTCCCTTTGACTGCCCAAAGGGAATAAAGGGTGCCTGGCTGTTTCCAGAACTGCAGGTGGGCTTTGTTTCCTGTGAATGATCAGAGGGCAAAAATCTGGGTGTGAAGTGAGGAGCCAAAGTAGCTGATTTTTGTTTCTCTGCTGCAGAGCTAGACAAAGCCATGCATCAGCTCTGTAACATTTGCCATATAGAACTCAGGCAATTTAGTGTCTGTTCCTGCACAAAAATAATATAACTTCTGCTCCCTTCTAAGAGAAGAAGGGATTTTGGAGCGACATCCTGTCCTTGCTATTGTGAGCCTTAGTTGAGCATAGGCTGCAGAAACCCAAAATGGACTTCAACTCTTCCTGTGTGATCACAGCTCCAGATCTTCCTTTATCCAGCTGTCATGAACTTCATTCCTCATAGATCCTCCAGTTCCTAAGTCTGTATACACTGGACATTCCAGGGTTTTGTCAAACACACTGAATTCAGTATTAAAATATAGGGCAAGGGTTGTTGCAGTGGGCCAGTGAGAAGGAAACTGAAGGCTTGAGGAGCATTTTCATGTGCCTTCTGCTCCATATGTTGCAAAAGGCTTGAGGCCTTCACTACATATTTGTAATGTGTTTTGAAAACACTTCTTAATACTTCCTCAAAGCTATCTGATGGAAGTTGGTACATCTAGGAGAGGGGAGTAGAATTTCACAGAATCACAGAATCATTTAGGTTGGAAAAGACCTTCAGGATCATCAAGTCCAACCTTTGATCTGTAAATTTAGGCGCCTGGGTGGACGTGCAACCAAACAAGAGTTGCCAATGTTGTAGCCAAAAGTGCTTATGTACTCCTTGAACAAATAATCAGGAAAATAGTGAGTAGGAGTAAGGAGGCAATTTTACTTTGGAATGCTGCATCCAGACCTGGCATCCACATTTGAAAAGAGTGTTTAAAAATTGGCAAAGGTAGAGAAAAGAATCACTAAAAGGATTTATGAACTGAGGAAAATATCTAGTCTTGATAAATTTACAGACCAGTCTGCTTAGAGTATCTAAAGGAAGAGTAAAATGTGACTGATGTAGTAAGTTCCTTCGTGGAGACAAAATGATAGGTGCTAAGAGGCCTTTCACCTTGCAGAGGAAGACATAACAGAATCTAGTGGCTAGAAGGTGAAGCTGGATTAATTAAAAAGATAATTTAACTTCAGCTGAAACAATGAACATAATTAGTGATGGGAGCAATAGCAAGGGAAGAAAACTAGCGCTCAATCTCTTGTTGCCTTTGCAACAAAGCTGTCTGGAAGATCAGCTTTAGCTGAAAAGTGACTGGGTTCAGGACTCAGCATGTTGCATCTGCCACATCATGATTTATAGGCTGTATTAGTTTCCATTTGGTCTGAAACCATATTACTTTTTGGGATGAGACCCAATGCTGAGATCTTGAATTTTTGTTGTTATTAAAAAAACCCATGGCACTTCTCCTGAGAGCCGTGGTAAACACTGTGGCGTTTTGACCCAGTTTCAGCATAAGTAATTATTTTTTTGCATATCTAAAACGTCCTACTTCCTCTCCAAAACTGTCCTGCATCTTTGCTGTTTCCTAAATACATCCTGAGTCCCATGGAAGAAAAATTTCGAAGCTGAACAAACAAGACTTGAAAATTTGTCCCCTTTTACAGCACAGCACAGAGACAGGGGCTGCTGAGGCCCTGTGGCAATTTAAAAAAATGTCACAGTTTAAAAAAACACAAAGAGTGCAATGAGAGGTTTAATTAGTGCACTGAACCCCAACTGGAACCCTACTTGTTCTTCTCATGGGAATAAATGACACTTAAAATAGTGCTGCTTTTTGTGCCTTGTTTAGAGAGGACCCAGTCTTGTGGCATGAGAGGGAGGGGATGAGCTTTGTGTGTTTGGCTGGTCGTGTGTCTGATCCCTTTGCAGTAGAGAGCAGCCCAAACCATCCGGGCAGATCCTGGTGACCCCCACTCTGAAGGGGTTTTGCACAAGCTTGGCAGATGTGCCTCCCAGGAGCGTCCTTCCTGGCAGGAGAGGATGTGCGTGTTTGGCTAGGGCTCGGGGGAGGGGAGAGAGAAGGAGGCCAGGTGGAGGGGAGACCTGCCCTGCCTCAACTGCAGCATCATGAGGAGCTACTCGTGGGCAGCCTCTGCTCGCAGTGACTCAAGGGGCATGAGGACCAAGAACCTGAAACTGGCCTTCTCTGAGCCTGCAAGGACCTCTGGCAAGCTGCGGATCCCCGTCTTCTACGTGTGTGTGTATATGTGCAGTGTCTTCATTTTCTTAAAATTAGATATTTTACTCTATGCCTTTTTTTCTATCACAATCCACACTTGCCCGTAATTGTTCCATTTTACCTGAATAGAAGTTTATTAAAAATGGAACAGTGGGGATGATGAGCTCCCTCTAGATCAGACAGAGGTGAAAAGTGCCTGTGAGGTCCGGGGACACCCACCTGTCCCAACATTGTGCACACTATGCCTGGGTCTTTCCATGGCTTGGACAAGATATAAGGCATACCCTCTGTTCTTCACAGAGCTAATGAAGTATGTCACAAGATTAATTTGATGCAATTTCATTTTGAACTATTAGAAACCTTTCAGCCTGAAACAGGGTCCTAAAGAAGCAATACTCCCTTCCTTATGATAAGGTAATGTTCTGTAGTTTCCTGTAACTTTGACATGTCTTTTTTTTTTTTCTTTCCAGATCAAGGCAAGAGCCTAGAGGCTGAAAAATAGTATTACTATTTTAACCAAAGGAAAAAAAAAGTTGCTCAGAAGTTTGACTAATAAAATATTTATTCTTATTGCAAGCATCAAGTGATACCTTCAAGGTCTTTAAAAAAATGTGGCTAAACTCAGAATAGACAAAGAATACTTTTACTCTGTACACTTCAGGGACTCTCAGAAAATTAAAAGACAACTTCTCAAAAAAGAATTTATAGGATTAAATGTGCTCTAGGTGGAAGGAGTCCAGCAATGTCTTTAAAGTTAGAGCTGTCACTTTGTTACCCAGTCTTTTGCTTTGCTCTGGGTAGTGATAAAGTTTCTGGGACTAAATGAAAGCTTTGTGTAAGCAGGAAATTCAGGGGAAACAGCTTGTCTTTCTAAGTTTCAACAAAAGTAAGAAACTTCAAACACAGATTCCAGCAGATTTGGGCTTGGTAAACAAGATGCTGATGTCAAAATTTCTCTGTGTCAGAGCTCATCAGGGAAGACATGGATAGGCACTGACAGCTGTGTGCTGACCCCTTCTCCAGTATAAACCAGTCCTGATCCCCCTGCATGCAGTTTTCCCTTGTGCAGGTAGCTAGGGATACAAGCTAGAGCACTTCAGCATTGGGCAACGGGATCAAATCTGTCACACTGCAAAGCACTTTCTTATCTAAAGCAAAGGATTATCACTTCTGAAATGAGCCACATATAAAAAACACAGGGAAAACCTGAAAGAAACTCATATTTCACACCAGTTAGGTACAGAGGCACTGTGATATTGGTGTACACTCTACTTTTCCTGTTCCTGTTAGGCAACCTAAGAGGTGGCCAGGATGCTTCACTTGTGTTTCAATGTGCTCCACTGATGGGGAAACCTATGGGAGTGACATGTTAACCCTGAGGCTTCAGCCATAGACGATTCGGAGAAATCTTACCCTTGCCTCTCTATTCCCACAGATTTACACTGAGATTTTCCATATCCCTCCCAGCCCTAGGTCTGCTTCTGAGACAGCTTGCACTTCGGGCCCAGAAATTCAGTTTTGAGCAAAAAATGTCCTGTTGAAAGGAGACCAGATACTCCCTATGGTTAAAAATAAATGTGTGTGCTACCTAATCAGCATGGGTGGATGGGAGGGAAGTCAGGTAGTAAGGGTCAGGTGGAGCTCTACTGATAAAAGGCATGGCAATGGAAGGCAGTGGAAATATACCTTTTCAGGGAGAAGACTCAATATGAAGGACAGCTGCATCCCAAGAGAAAAGCAGGATGAACCAGAAGCTGTAGTGTGATCAGAACATCAAGTCTTTTCAACAGAAGCTTTGGAAGATATTTAAATTGCTGTTCTAAATTAATGAGTTGAAAGTATCTGGTTTTCAAAAAAAATTCATTTCCACTACAGCCAGGCTTCTTTGACAGGAATACAAAACATTTTGCAGAGCCTCTTTGGCTGAGAAAATGAATTTTTGATTATATCTTCTATTGTAGATTTTCTGATAGCAAACTTCTTATTGGAGCTAAGGGAAATTTATAATTTTGCAAACTGTGTTTGCAGTAATTTTGGCATAGTCTGCTGTTGCCCTGCTTGCATCAGAGAATGTTTATAGACACCCACAGGCATTGTGGCTACATGCTGTCCTGAAGACAACTGCCCCCAAAAGAGAGTCCTCCAGAAGGGCATGTCCTGGCCCATAAAGTCTATATGAGTTTGGGGATGTGTAGAGGAAATGTAGCCCAGATGAAATGGATCATTTAGGTAAAACCCCACTAAGCAGAGAAGGGTCTTAGCTTTGTAAGCAGACAAGGTAGAAGCACTGATGAGAGACAGCAGTGATATCTGAGCTCTCTTAATCATCTAAGCTCATTAGCCACACTGTCTTCAGCCTCATCAGGAGGTGAATGGGGAAAAGGGGAAGCCACCAACACTGCTTTTCTGGGGTGTCACCCTCAGCTGCAGGGTGGCCTCTGACACGTGAGCAGTGAGGCTGTGTCTCAGCCAGCAGGCTTGGACAGTGTGCATCTGGAGAGGGCTTCCCCGGCCCTAGGGAGAAGGGAGGTTCATTTTCCAGCCATAGATAAGATTAGATTCACTCCTCTGTTCTGTGCGTACTGTTCTGCTTCTATGAATTAAACATGCAGCCAGAGAACAGGACAGCATCCTTCTATCAATAAATACAGAGCAGATAATTTAAAGAATTAATGTGAGAATTTCATTGTTTGAAAAGTTAAGCAGTGGATTTGAGGCATGCAGTATGTTTTTAATTAGCATTATTATTTAAAGTGAGCAATACTGGACAGGCTTGAGTTCTCTGATAGCATATTCATTAGCTAATCAGCAGAGCTATTATTTTCCTTGAAGTATGCCCTACTTTGTGGTACTAAAGTGCACACACTGATTTACTGGTAAGGGTAATTAAAGGCCATATCATAAACACCACTGACGTCATGGAATACTGCTCTTTAACCGTCTCTCCAGCTAACCCTTCCACATGGAAAAACAGATATTTTGCAGCTGACCCTCACCTGGTGTCAAGCATTCATTCTCCCTCTTCTAGCATCTCTACAGCTTTGTGAACAAATGGCAGTAGAGGAGGTAGTTTTGCATTTATGGTTTCCCACACCCATGAAGTATATGAATTTGAGAGTCCTTCATACACCAGCCTTTGCAAAAGTCTCAATGCTGCTCAGAAGCTTTGTCACAAAACAGTCTTGTGCACAAGTTTCAAAGGAAAGCCTACACATATCTAATCTATGTTAGTCAGAGGTAAAGCCCTGATGGGGCTGGGGAACTCATCAGAAAATAAAAGCTTTCCACAACACATCCCTTGCACTTAGAGCTTTGCTGAAGGTGGAAATACAGCCCCTGGTGGTATATTCCTTTCAAGTTCTAAATGGGCATCTAATGTATAAGGGAAGGCCAGGTAGGTTGGAAGAACTGTAGCTAAACTATGCATTCCTAACACATATCTCTAAGTAGCTCTACATATGGGCTGCAAAATTTGGAGGATCTTCAGCACTGAAGTCTGAAAATAAAGGGTGCTTTGCATCCAGCTGAGCTGCTGGCTTGTAAATGCTGTAGAGGAAGGTGGGTGCATGAGCAAGCAAGGAAACACCCGCCCAGATGTGGGTTCTTCTCGCCTGCCTTCCCTCCTTCCTTCTTCCTCTCCTTCCCTCTTTTTCTCCTTCTATGCTTCTGTTTCATCCCATGTATTTTGCTTTGCTTCTTCCCAGTGACAGATCTGTTACCCGTATATTTTTGGACAGTTAGAAGAATCAGAGTTGAGAATCAGAAAATCTTTAAAACCACAGCACTGAATAAAACAACTTCCTGACTTTTTTTACACTCCATTTATTAGATTCTTCAGTATAAGAAAGTTGTGTCTGTCTTTACTGAAGTTCATTTAGTGATATAATTCCTGATAGCAGCAATAAGTAGGTCATAAAAACAGAATGGATAATCATCTTTCACTCTTGCTAACGAAAGAAGCAAAAAAATATATATACCAGTAAGAAACAAAATGCAAACCACTTTATTTCAGAATATGGCAACATATTTTTATATTTCAAAGTTATATATTCCTGTTTATCTTAAAGATGCCTGTTTCCAGTGCAGATGACTGGCTTCATTTGTAATTTAAAGCAGTGGCCAAAGTTCTGTTCTGATTATCAATTACTCACTTAAATGAGTTTGCTCTCTGTTCAAATGAAAATTACCAAACACAATGGGATAAGCCCACTTGTCCAGCCAGGGTCCTATCATGTTTTCCTATTACTTTTGAGCTGGAAATTGCTCTATCCTCTCTCCACAGCTCAGACATACAGTGGGTTTATTATCCCCATTTTATGGATCAACAGGGATCTAGAAAGCCTCTGTAGTTTTCCTAAAATCTCACAGGAGTCATTCACTGACAAGACATTTACTGAGTATCTTCCAGATTCTGGGTAATGTCCCAGCTGGGGACTCTTGTAGTATCTCACCTGTGCCAGGACACAGGCAGTGCTGTGTGACAGCTCCTATTAGTGACTACATGGCACGGCATGGTTTTGGTTGGGATCACCCAGCATTTTCCCAGCTGTTGCCCTTGGTTAGGGAAAAGCAGCTGGGCCAGGGACTGGTCCAGGTTTGGATTGTTGCCCTCCTTCTCTGGAGAGCGAGAGCTTAGCCAGAGAGACATAGGATGTGCTTTGCAGTGCTCCTCCTTTAACCGCTCCTCCTTCCCTGGCCCATTTTATTTCCCAGCATAGGTACAGCCACTTGGCATGTATTTGTGGTTTGTGTTTGTCTGCTGGCACGGAAGTGACATATTTCAAGACTGGTTGTTGAAGAAAGAAGAGGAAACATGATATGAAATGTGGATGAGTCTTATGTGACCCTGAGCCAAGCCCTGCCTCAAGACTGGGGATATGTTTTCATGAAGGACCGTGATTCTCTGCCCATGCAGTGTCAGCACAAAGCAGAGATAGGCCCCAACACGTGACTCTTTAGTGACTAGTTTGAATGGAAATGTGTGATTTCTGAACAGATTTATTGTGCAAGCAAAAATGTATTTGCTAAAGATTACAGCAGTGTGTTTGCTCTGAATGCTGAGCCTAGAAAAAAAAAGACTGCCCTATGTGACTTTTCATAACACAGTGAAATAGGGTCTGTGGTGTCAAATACCTGCTTTAACTTTGTTAGCCCCGTCCCGTGGACTGAAGCGCAGGGATCAGGCAATGGAAGCAGAGTAGATCTGGGGATGCAGAGACCACTCTCTGGCTCAGACTCCAGCTCCTGCACCCCTGTGGATGTGGGGGATAGACCTATTTACCCCTCACATAGCTTCTAGGTCTGTGCCAGCAGTGGAATCAACATTCCCATTGTTCCCTGACCTTGCCAAAACTCTTCTCTGCCCATTGTGGGGGGAGACCAAGGAGCTCTTTGGCCCACTGGGGCCCCTGGAGTCCTTCCATAACCTTCCTTCAGCTTCTTTCTGCCATCTCCTTCTCAGGACATCAGGAACCCAGGAGGCTCTGCTGTTGAGAACCAGGACTCAGCCTTGGACCTATAATTAGTCATTATTGCTTCAGATAGGCAATATTATTACCCTTATATTAGTGGTATCACGTTGTATAATTGCGTAGCTGGAACGTTTGTGGAGGAGTTGGAACTGTGATTCTGCTACGGTGACCATTACCCTTGAAACGCAGCAGCTTAGGAGCTGGGTCCCTTCCCCTTCAGAGCTATTTTTCAGCGTGGGTTCATGAGCATTTCCACTGAAGATAACTCATAGGCCACATAGTTCAGCAGGCAACCAACCCTCCCGGGGTTGAGGCCATATGTGTTCTGGGATTGGGAACCATTTGGGTGGAGGGCAGGGGTGTCTCAGGCTTTTTGATGAAGGAAAGTGGATGCAGAGTGCCATCTGGGGAATTCCATAAGTCTAAATTTACCCTTTTTCTTTTGTCTTTTTTAAAAAAAGATTTAAAGTACTCAAGTGACTGATCTGCAACATGCAGACCTCAGTTTGGTTTGGAACTGAGATTCAGACGCACTTGTAGACAAAAATTAAAAAACGTGATCTTATAGGCATACTCAGGGTCAGCTGATAAAAACACTTCTTTTGCCAGTGTGTTGAATCCAGTTACCAGTTCCATCATTCAATTTCCCTGGCAGAAACATTCCTGGGACTTTCTTTTTGCTGATACTCTGCTGCACTGTTTGGAAATAGAAATGCAGCCAACTGGCAAGTTATCTTGGAGTTGTCCTTGTACAAGGGAAAATGGGGCTTGATTTGGTCTGGAAGTCTGCTAACATTTGCTGCCATGGCATTTTTGCCAGTCTTCATGACGCCAGCGTATGGAGGAATGCTGCAGCACATGGATTTGAGGGGGTTTGTTTAGTGTAAGGGCATCTGTAGGAGGAGTAGTTTCCTGAAAGGAACAAGTGGAGTGGTTGACCTTGCACTGATTCTGCTGACAGTTCCTGCTTGAAATAAGGTTGCACCGGTCTAGTGCAACATCACTCACCTCCAGTCAGGGAGTTTCAAACTGTTAGGAGACATAAAAGAGCTATATAAGGAGTAACACATCCACAGGCATCCCTCTGCACCAAACATGGGATCTGAACACATGAAGGCTCTGAAGGAGCTCAGCTCCAGACTGAAGGTTGCAGTCAGTTTATAAAAGAAGTCTCTCAGGTCTGCACATCTTCAGCCATCAGAATTCACATCTAGTTCTGGACCCCAAGTCATGTTAAAGGCAAGAAAATGGAAAATACCCTAAAATAGGAATCAAAATGATCTCCAAAATACTTGTTTTGCAAGGCCAGCAGGAACAGCATCTGCATAGCTGTTATTTAAAAGCATGAAAATCAAAAAGCATTGTTGAAAACTGATTTAAGGGGCTGGGCAGATTCAGGTGCAAGGCAGGAGACTGAATGTTTTGCCTCTTTGCCCTCCTCATGCTTTATGCCTTGGAAACCTACCTATGTCCTGCCTGTTAATGAACATCTGCTTTTGATTGTCACAAACCCATATATTTCAGTAAAATAAATATACCTGATCTCCACTTGGGAAAGAGCCTATTGTTTCTGCTGTGCCAGGTTCAAATATTGCTTTTAAATCAGAGATGGACTTTTTTTTCTCAGTTGCCTAATAGTTACCTTTAAGTGCTAAATGACTCCATCAGGAATTATGCTTCTGTGTTTGGACTAGCTGCAGGACATGGCCTGAAATGTTGCCTTTTCTTAGGTGTCTGATGGGTCCTCTGTTGAAGGACTATCTCCTGGCTATACCAGCTGTTAGAAAATAATTATATCTTTCCAAAGCTAATTCTGTGTTAGACCAGCTGGAGACTGGACTAAATGCAAGTGACAACAATAAAACATGGCCTTACTAAGTCTCTTCATTTTACCTGGTAACTCTGAGCTACTGTCTTTTTTGAAGCCAAGTTGGTTGTTACCATTGATACCATTGTCTATCTGTCCGTGTGACTTCATGCCTGACAAGGGCTCCAGAAACCTGCATGATAAAAAAATAGGGTAAAAAAATATATATGTGCAGTCACCATGAAAGCTGTGCAGGGCCAGAGCTCCTGGTTCCCCAGAACAGATAAACCTTGACATGTCATGGCATGGTGTTTGCTGCTTGGTGACCTGTCAGTCTTATTCTACAGTATGCAAATCACTGTTTCGACACGTGGGATAAATCAGCATCTATTGGTTTCATGTTGATTATTGGACTATATGACCATGACCATTTTTATCATGATTTTGGTCTTGCCTTAAAACAGCACTGCAAGCAGCTGAGGTTCCTCACCTTCACATTTTCAGTCTTTGTTTCAACTAGACTCTGCAATTAGTTGTGAAGTAATGGGGGTAGGAGTGATTTTCTACTTGAGCAAGTCAAAGGTTCAAGACTTAATCCTCCTTATTTATATATTTATTATATCCTACCTAGATGGCAGAAAAAGCATTTAGCAGTTTAATTGTAGGGAAAACATCCGTGCAAATGTACTGGTTGAAACGAAATGCCCTTCTAGTCCAAAAAAACCTGTTTACAAAAAACTGGCTACATGTTTGGGAAGCATGAGAACAGGACACACTTTAAGCACATTATTGTGCTTAAAGTCCCTTGCACACTGACCATTTTCAGCTCAGAATGTTTTGGACTTTCCTAGACATCACAGCTTGTTTATCTAGTAGCTTGCAATGGATCTCTTGTCCAGAGCTTGTCCTGTTCCTTCCTGAGGCACAGGTTGCTGCACCTTCTGCAAGAACCAACACTTCCTTTGGCTTGCTATGAACCCTGATCCTATTTGCTTTATTTCATGGCTCCTAAGCCATCTTTTGAAGATGCTGTGGACAGCTGATCCTTCTCAAGTCAGTTCTCATAGATGACTGTCTTTAATGTCTCAAAACCTGGATCCTCCAAGAGCATGTGGTCCACATCAAATTGACCCTGCTGATTGCTATTTGAAAGGTTGCCCACATGCAGTGTTTTGCCATCAGAGGCCGTGTTCATCTTGGGAGAGTTATGAGAAAACGGAGAGAAGCGGTTTAATCCATAAGGAAGCCTGTGCTGCAGAGCTGTCCTGTTTGTGCACAGCAGGTCTCTCAGTGACATCCAAAATCATCAAGCCAAGAGCACAAGCACAATGAGACTGTCCTACACCCTGAACCTGCCCAAAGGCACAGGTCTTGCTGCTGAGGAGAGCAGTTGGCCAAGGGCATGCCACAGCTCATAAGGAACATGTTCAACCTATGCCTGGACACAGGGCCAGCTGGAAAAAGAGTATTTTTCAAGGATTCCAATGTATATTCTGATATGTCTGGTTGGGAAGAAGTATGTTTTGGAAGATGCTTTCAACCCTCTCTGTTGTGCATTTCCTTTTTGGCTTGCTGCTCACCACTCTGTCCTCACAGGAAGTTTCTGCTTTGCTAAAATTAATGCATGGCTGCCCCCAGGCAAATATCTCCAGTTTCCTAGGTATTGGAGGGTTCTTCACTCACATCTCAAATCTAGGTCAAATTAAGGCCAAATCTGTGCTCAGATGGGTGCTCTTCCACCCCTTTGAGTTTCCACTCAAAGACAGTCCATTGTGCCTAATTTATTTTTTTTTCTTTATCTTTTGCCCTTCTCAAGCATCCACCAAAAATGGATCATGATTGGTGTATAACGATCATGCAGCTGCAAGAATACAGGGACTGTGGAGTGGGCAGTGGGGGAATACTCTGCCATTACTTATTACTTATTCTCAACAACTGAGAATACTTCACAGAATGACTCAGTGAACTGTTACCTCACATTTCTCATGCGAGCAGCATCATGGAAAGGCTAGAACAGCAGCAGCCCTTACCTTCCCCTGCCCCCAAAGGCAAACGAACCATTAATGGTGCAGTAAAGCAGCAGAGCAAAGGTGTGTTTGCTGCACAAGGCTGGTCTCATAAAACTGAACTTTGCCCAAGACCGAACAAAATTGTAAGAAAGTCACAGTCAACAATTAAGGACATGTTTTTTATAAGGAAAAGTTATTTATGACCTTCATCTGGCATTTTATAAAGTTTTAATTTTGTTACACAACATCCATTCCTTTCATGCTTTGGCAGGAGAGATGTCAGGGCATTAGGATAGATGCAATAACCACTTTTTTTAATGCTTACTTGTTATTGAACTACCTTCTCCTCTTTAAAGTGTTTTATGGTCGAGTTACTCTATTTGCATAATTACTGCCACATCATCAGTCAATCAATTTTATGTGCTTCTCTCCTAAACCAATCTAAAATATGATACGTATATAAAAACATCACCCATGATTATACAGACTTCACATTTATTATTGCTTCAGGTCAAAGATATATGATAAAATTACCCTCTGTTATTTCCCCCTCCCTTCCCACTTCTTTAATGCACAACTCTGAACACTTCCTTTAGTATTGTTTATCAGCAATTTTATTTTTCTCTGAATGGGAGACAAAAGAAAATAAGTAATGGAGCTAGTCAAAACAAAGCAAGTAACTACCACAGGCAGCTATGAGGATTGCTCATTTTTACAAGCATGTGGTATCACGAGCAACTGTACACATTGATAGACTTGTCACACAGATATCTGCAGGAAAGACAAAAGTATTCCCGCTTTCTGGGTAAATTCCAGACTTGAAAATTAGTGGTTCCAATGGAACCTGGGGTCCTATGAGAGCTGAAACTTGATGGCTCTATTTCACATCTTGGTGAAATATAAAAACCAAGAGAGCCCAGCCTCAAGTTAGATGATGTGACTGACATAAGTGTCATCAGAAGCCAAGATGAACAAATTCCTTTCTGCATTTTACATATTAGTTATATAGTGTTACACAATTTGTTGTTGTTATAAGTTGCACCAGTTGAATCTTGCCACCGGTCCGTGTACAGGGAGAAAATTCAGAGATACTAGGAATCATCTATAATGAGAAGAAGTGCTTGAGGAGTTAGCTTCCAGTTATGAATTATCATAGAATAAACAATCTGATATGTTCTCCAAAATTTTTTGCTGATCCTTGCTAATCTTCCATCCAAGGTACACCACAACGGACTTGACTTTTCATCCTTCTCACTGCGTACTTACTGAGTATAAAAATTACTTCTGAACATTTGAAGGAAAAATGAAAAACTAGCTTGTTTCCTGCAAAAAGTAAAATATAACAGTGAGCATACTTATCAAAATTTTCGGCTCCAGAAGATCCCAAACAGAGCCAAAAAATATGTAATATCTCACTCCTGCTGATGACTAATTTATCTTGTTCTCCTCGGTGTCCAAAGTATCAGTGCTGTGTTTTTGTGTTTAGATTCAAATTCTAATGGATCAGAGCACAGCGGTTTGAAGTAAATGGCAAAATTCCCACTAATTTTCATGAAACAAGAATTTACATCTGCTTCAGTAAAAGGTTTCTTGGTTCTCACTGCCCTGGTCTGGGTGGTGTGATCCTGTTTCTCTGTGCTCTACTTTAGCTCACTGTTGATTCAAACTCCGCTATTTGCATGGTGCTAGGAAATAATCCAGTGTGCTTTAAATTGGAAAACTCTAGAAGCAAATGGAAGGTGAGTTGATTGCTATTTGTGGTTTTAAAGTAAGTTCTTCGTTGCTGACAAAATTTTTATAGGCAAATAGCGGTTTCTTTTAAGCAGCTTTCATGGCAGCTGTTGACAGCTTCCTTCAGAAAAACCGAGCTTCACCACTGTACAAATAATGTGTTCAGTCTTATCCTGACAGGGACGACATTATCAACAAGCTCCTGTCTTCTGCTTGATAAAAAAGGCGTAATAAAAGAGTCTTTGTAAAAACATACCATGACAAAAGCAGCATGCAAGAAAAGACAAGGTAGATCATTTGACTAACTCATATTGGGCAAAAATTTGGGATAGATGCTTGTAGGTAGATGCTGATCCCTGCTTGAGCTGAGGGACTGGACCAGGTGACCCAAAGGTGCTGTTGTGGTTTAGCCCCAACCTGCAACTAAGCACCACACAGGTGCTCACCCACTTTCCACCCATCAGGGCAAGTGGGAGGAGAATTGGAAGGGTAAAAGTGAGAAAACTTGTGGGTTGAGATAAAAACAACTTAACAATAATAATATTACTACTACTAATAATATAACAACAACAATAATACCAATCATATAATGAAAAGGAAGATAAATGAAAAAAATTAAAAATAGCAAGAGCAAAATAAACCACAAAAAAGATGAGTCATGCAAATGAAAAACAACTGCTCACCACCAGCCAACTGACCAGCCAGCCTCTGAGCAGCTGTGCCTGGTCAACTTTCCCCCCAGCTCAATAAGTTAAGCATGACACCGCACAGTCTATGATGCCCCTGTAGGGTATCACAGCTGGGGTCAGCTGTCCAGGCTGTGTCCCCTCTCAGCTTCTTGTGCACCCCCAGTCTCCTCACTGGTGGGGTGGGGTGAGGAGGAGAAAAGGCCCTGGGGCTGTGTATGCGCTGCTCAGCAATAACAGAAACATCCTTGAATTATCAACACCATTTCCAGCACAAATCCAAACTGCAGTCCCTGTTAGCTACTATGAAGAAAATGAACCCCACCCCAAACCCTTGGGTGCTTCCAACCTCCCCCATTCTGTGATTCTGCAAGTACTTAATCCAAGAGAAACCACTACCTTCCCAGCTGAGCCATATGTTTTTTCCTCTTCCTCAGGCAGTGTTTCCTACCACCTACCAAACCTGCAAGTGTTTCCAGTGGTTTCACAGACCTTCCTGGATCCTGACACTGTGCTCATGTGGCTGTCCCTGGAAAGCTGGGGTATCGTACACCTCTCTGTGCACATATAGCAATGTTCAAACATAACAAACGTGTAATGCAAAGAGTAATCCGTCTTGCCAGTCTTTTCCAAGCATAACACAAGTTCCTCTGCTCTGTTGAGCCAGATTCTCTTAGGCTCCAGGGTGCTTTTTTGGAGTACTCTTTCTGGAGGGCTAAGCAAGAAACTGCATTAAGAGGCTGTAACTCTGCACTTCTCAGAGCTATGGGCTTGGTCTCCTCAGGAGAGAATCCTTGATTTAGGAATTCACTTCCCCCTTCCTGTGAGAAGCCCTGGGTTTGTTGACTTTCCCAACACATTGCACAGGCTATCTATTTACTCAGGCTTTTTCTGAACGGGTGGGTTTCGTGTGGAGGATCTTTGACATTTCCTTGTGCTTGCATTTCTTTGAAAGACATCCCTTTAAATGCTTACAAGTTTCCAGGCTTAACTACTTGTCCCTTATGACTCCTAAAAACTTGTAGATGGACTAAGATAGGGAAAAAAAATTACTTTCCTCCCCACACAAGCCTCTGTACCAGTTCTTTAGCAATTAAGGGAGGAAACCAGACTTCCTCCTTCTCAGTGATGCCAGACGTTGCTGTCCCAGTCCTTGGCAGTGCCGGTGCAGGAAGTGTCCCTCGTCCTCAGGCACTCACATCCTTACAGTCTGAGAAGAAGCTGGCAGATGAGTGCAGCAGGGCCAGCTTTACCAACAGGAAAAATCTCCTGTGGAGCACTTTGGAGATCAAAAAGGATGTGCTGTTATTAGCTGGGCTCTCCACCAGCTGCAGCAGGACAACAGGGGCCAAGGCAGCACCAATCCTCCTGCCTAGGGAGGCGAGGGAGGAAGGATGAAGGGAGCAGGGAAAGGGAGAGTTTTGGACTGAGTTGATAGCAGAATAAAATATTTTTTGAGTTGTAAATCTATTAGATAAACTAATCTCAGGCTTTATGAGATTCCAGATGAAATGCAGGGATATGCCAAGCTTCTCGTTTTTATTTCCAAATGTTGAGTTAATTTGGATCCAATCTGAGCCAAATTTTGCCTTAGTGTAAGCAGGTGCAACTCCACTGGATTGAACAGAGTTACACCCATTTACAACAGGGATGGATTTGTCCTGAAGTGATTTAAATAGGGCAGAAAAGAGCACACATGTTTCCAGTGTTTCATCTTTGAACCATGAGATACATGAATTGAAAAAAAAAGTGTTCTCAATCACTCTCACACAAACTTGTGGCCTAGTAGAAGGCTTTATTTAAACACAGGAGCTTACTATCTTTCCTTCTTTTGTTCATTTGTTGCCACTTCCACCCACTTGCTTTTCTTCCTCATCCTTGCTTTTAATCCTGTAATTAATCTGGTATATTTTTTTTGCAGAAGACATACCACAATTGTGAATGAGGATTTTATTTTTGAATTAACATTACCTAGATATTATCTCATTTCCTTCAGATTTCAGTCTAATTAGATACTGAAATAATACCTAATTTGTAATTTTCACTGCAATTTTTGTGGGCACAGTGTTTTTTCCTGCTCTCTGTATTATTTAAAATAGAAAGCAAACTATAATATTGGGAAATACGTCTCCCACCAAAAACAGTGACTCTTACTTGCTTCCCTGCTCATTTAATAGAAAGGCTGAACATAGAAAGCAATCTTATGTGTAGAAGATAACAAATGACACATTTACTTGACACCACTACTTCTTTTTAAGACAGATAATAGTTATATAACCACAGATAGAGTGAAAAACAGTGTAGATACAACTGTTTCCTTGAAGGGTTTGGGAGGGAGGAGAGTATCTGTTGACTAATTATTTCCATTTTGAAGCTTTTTTGTCTGTCTCCTGCTTGGGATTTTTTCATCCACAACACACTGGCCACTCACTGAACAGTCTGGCCCTTTGGCTCAGGTGAGAGGCAGGATGGTAGGAAGGCTGGATGGTAGGATGGCAGAATGGCAGGGTGGTTGGATGGCTGGATGGTTGGCTGTCAGGACAGCAGGACAGCAGAATGGCAGGATGGCTGGATGGTGGGATGGCAGAATGGCAGATGGCTGGATAACTGCACAGCAAGCTCTGCCCAAGGCATGCAGGAGGGCCTCAGCTCCTGCATGGTTCTCACAGATCCAGCAGCAGCTCTGGGGGCAGCTCTGGAGATTGGTACCACCTGGCTTTTTTTCTGCAACCCAGATATTCACAGCTCACAGCCTCTGCCTGCTGCCCCGTGCCCCCTGGGTGCGTGCAGGACGGCTGTGCGTTATCCGCTTCCTTCCTCCATTGCCCCCTGCCACAGCACAGCCCAGGGAGCCCCACAGTCCCATTAAGGAAGGAAGCCACTAACCTGCTGCCTTCTGCCTCTGTGGGAAACATTCTCTGAGCCTTCAAGGGCTTATTTTGTGCAAGGGCGTAGTGAAAACAGAAGTCCATGCATTAGGTTGCCTATTTGTGCCTGGTAGCATGTTCTGACCAGAAGGTCAGCTATTATTGTAAAAGTAACCATTTTTCACATTTCAGCATGTCTGTGAGGAGCCCAGAAGTGTTCAGCATTACAGTCAGGGTGCCAGCAGATCCCTCCCTGCCAGTCACCTTGGCACAAACACCCACCTGCTCCAACACCAGGACAATTACACCAGGCAGGTCTTTGGTCAGTCCTTGGCTCAGCACTTCACCAACAGTGATGAAGATGTAACTGGGCCTGAGCAAAAGCTCTGGGTTTACCCAGAGGAAAGAGAAAGATGCACTGTCCCATGGGGATGGAGGGCTGTGTGAACTGAGACACTTTCTCTGCTCTGAGGTCTCCTGTGGCTCGGCTGACCCAGGCACTGCAAGCCTGGCCACTGGAACCAAGGCTGACCCCTCCAGTCCCTCCCACTCCTCCAGGCAGCACAACTGTCTAGTGATCTGACTGGGCGAGAGTCAAACATCTCCAGAGCTTTCAGAGGATACTCACTGTTAATTCTTAACAGCTAGGAAAATATGAACCTTCATAAAGATGCACATGAGAACATCTTCCTGACGTTCCCACATGACAAGATACTCTGTTCACACTGTAAATCCAGTAATTTATTCTCCTTAAATTTCAAGTAATACAGACAAAGTAATATAGATAAAAGTTCCAGTGTCCCTGAACTCACAGCAGCCTTTTTAGCAACAATAGCAGCTTTGGCTACAGAAAGTACTTTAGGTTCAGGCCTGGAGGATGTTAAGCCTCATCTTGCACTTCCCCTTCAGCCATCCCTTTTGTTACTCAGGTTAATATTCTTGGCTAGAGCAGCTCATGCTGAAGGAAAAGGAACAAACATTTAGTCTTTTAAATGATCAGCCCTATAGTTGCTTTTTCTCTACTACTGCAAAAATTTTACCTAGTTTGCATTCAGCATAGGGCTTAAAAGAATTCTTATTTCAGGCTCAAATGGATCAATATGCTCTTGCTCTTGTCAGTAAGACAAATCTGTGCATATGCCATATCAAAACAGTGTTTAAAATGAACAGAAATAAACTCCAATAGTTATACAATTTCTAGGTTTTCTTGCTGTAAATTTATTACATTTGAAATAACAAAAACTTGCAAGGGGCTGGGCAGGTATTCAGAATATGATATTTATCTGCTACCAAAGTTCCTTCAGGATAAGTTTTCTTTTAGAGGGTTGGTTGTTGGTTGTTTTCTTTTTAAATTGTTGTTTGTTTGTTTCTTTCTTTCTTTTTTTCTGCTGAGTTGGTACATAGAGACCTCAGCTACATCATTGTTTGAAGGATAATATAAGTGATAGTAAGTCCTTCCCACTTGGAATGTTAAAATGGATTTGACAGGCAATGGTCCAGGCTCACTTCCATCTGTGACACTCTTTCAAATGATTCATCATCTTGAACATGAAAGTAACTTGATGATGTTATGACTTTCCCCTAGATAAGACAGCCAGTTCATCTGAAAGCAATTGCTCCAACTGACTGTCATGCAGATGCCTCAACAGTGACACTGGGCATTTGCATTTTAATATCTTTTATGTGTTTTTTACAGGCAGTGGGATCTCAGAGCTGGGCAGGATGCTGGTGTGGAGGAGCATACAGTGTCTGCAACACTACCACACAACATCCTTTGTTAAGTAACTAGCCTTACTGCTCCATTTATTTTTCAGCCTAATAAAGCTCAGTAATTCCCAAATTTCATTGATTTTGGATAAGTTAAATAATACAATTTCTTATCAAGTTGTACTTCACATTTCTATTAATTCTTCTAGGAAGCTCAGTAGAATAAACTAATAGTCTGACAAACCTTGATTCCTATCTACAACTCAATGCTTCAGCGACCCTGCTTTGGCCAGGAAGCTGGGCCAGGCAGCCTCCAGGGCTCCCTCCCAGCTGATGTGACTCTGTGAGTCTAAAATGTGACTCTCTTAAAATGCACAATGCTTTTGGCACTATGCAGGTCTTTTCTGAAACCTGTATGGATTTGGTTTACACAGCTATCAATATTTTTTAAGGCAGTCACATTAGCCCTCCCCTTCAAAATTTAATCCTGTCACCCAATTTGGCTCTTGCAAAGAAATACTTCCTTTAACATCTTCTAAATGGTTCATGCTTTTACTTCAGTCACTGCTGCCCCTGTCACTTTGAGGTAAAAGCCTGTCAGCCCTGAAGTTAATATGCATTTATTCTTGTTTCCATTTTTCATGTCAATAGTGCTTGATTCTCTCAGAGACATGCAGGCTTTGGGGTCTCTGTGGTTCTTAATCAGTATCTAATTAGTATCTAGTCACTGGGAGGAGACTCATGGCTTAGGAAGGCAGGGGGCACAGAGTGTCTCCAGAATATCCAAAAGTCAGTTTTGATACCCACCACTATACACACATGCTGCCTTCTCCTTCATTCAAACCATGCTTTATAGGCAGAGCAATGCTGTCCATTTCCTGTGAAGATGTGCAAAGCCTGTGGCTGGATTTTCTTCCCTTTAAACTCAGCCAAAAAGAGCAGTTCTCACTTTGCAAGTGTTGTCCAGCTGATGGGCACAGGCAGAACAAGGAACGTCTCCCAAAGCAAAGTGTTTGCTGCAGGCTCTGGAGCATGTGCTAAGAGAGTGATGAATTCCCGTTTCCTTTGAGAGAGAACAAGGCAAACTCTGCTTTTAAAAGTACTCAGATCTGTTAAATATGTGCACAGATATTCCATTTCCTCTTAAATAGATACTGATAAATCAGTAGGACACAGGCAACAATTCTGATACTCCAATAGAGCTGTCACAAGTGAAAGAGAAATTTAATCTCATATTTTCATAGATCTAATCTATCCCATTCCTCTAGTTGCTTTGAAATATCCAATTACATCTGACTTAAGAAAATTGGAAGACATTTATTACCATCATTAGTGGCTTGGGTTGAAATCAGCTGTGAAATTGTGTGCACATTAACTTGCAGAGACCTTAGCAAGCCAGAAACCCATGGAACAGATTTTCTAAATGGCTGCAGACCTCTCTTTCTGGATACAGAGCTGCCGACACGTATGGCTGGCCTGGGCTCTGGGGCAAGGAAAGGCACAAGAGAAATGCTCAGTCCTCTTTTCCAGGCCCTTTCTTGTGTCTCTGCCCTGAGCTGAACCATCTCCCATCTTCCATTGGAGAGAAGGAGATTGAAGCTGCCAGGGAGGGATCAATCTTTGTTACTTAAAACTGAGTTATTAATTCTGCAAGTAAGAAGGTAAATATAAAAGACAGACCAAGTTGCTAATTTCATTGCAAGCACAAGTTTATAAAGAGGAACTCTGAAAAGGGGAGAATGTGAAAAGATCTCATTTTCTCACACATTTCAAGACAGCCAATGAGAACCATCTGTGAAATATTAGAGTATTATTTCACAGCATCACTCAGCTGTCAGGTATCATACTTGTTCATTATCAATTGCTAAAATTCCAGAGCACAGTCTCATTGTGGCTGTGCTTCCATCCTTCATCATTTACTCATTAAGCTGCAGTGTTTTGTTCTTCTCTGCCAAGTGTTTGCCACAGGGAATTCTCCCATTGTGATGCCACAGACAGCATCATGTGAGAGGACTAAAGATGTGCCCAGACATCCCCACTTATAGACAGCTGCAGGGGTAGACAGGTGAATTTTTAGTTTTAGTAATTGTTGCAACAGGAAAAGCAAGACACTTAGCAATAAGTAATTATCAGGGGTTGTTTTGAGTATTGCCTGCAGGGTGAAAAACCAGTTACATACCTGGGCGTTTTGCTGCAAGAAATGCTTTCCAGAATGTTTTCCTGTTAATCTATACTAATGCCTGCAGCATTTCACTAATCAGTCCATGCCCACACCATGTCCTCTCCTATTTATTCCATGTCTCAGATATCCATCTGTTGAAGGAAAAAAAAGTCCTTTCACTCTCTCACAAAGGTGTTGGGAGGAAAATATATTAAAGATTAGGAGGCAGTGTAAATAGTGCAGTTACTGATCCATGCAAATCCCTCAGGAATAGAGGACATTTTTACACCTTCATGGATTTATTTTTTAAGAAGCTTCTCTTTTTTAAAAAAAGGTCTCACATTTCTGTTTCACTTTACTGTTGGTAGTTTGGCAGTGTCATTAAACAATGTAGATAGTTAATTATTTTTAGTCAAGCAATGTAAAACAGCAATAAAATTTTCAAAAAGAGACCTGTTTTAAAGGTCGATGACCTCATATAAATTGCTAAGTGTCAATAAATATCTTTCAACGCAGGTGGAACAATATTTGTATGCTCATGGACAGAGTTATAGAGTTTAGCTTGCTCAAGATCATTAAAGATCTCATGCTTATGGCTGCACAATAAATGTCACCAATGCAACTCATAAAACTATGCCCATTCAGACTTGATTTTTTTCTGAAAAAGCATTGCTGGTTTTGAAAATTGAAAGTCATTGTGAAAACAGAAAGATTTTCATGTAAAGAAAAAAACTGGCAATTGTCTTAGTAAAATTTTATTTTCTTTTGATTTCCCTGAAACATAAATCCTGAATCATAGAGCTTTACACTTTCCCAAACAGAAACAACACTGTAATAAGCATCTTCTTTTGGTTTTGAACTCCTGGAAGTAAGTTATTATGTGACTGCTTACTAAACAAAGAACACAGAGGAAATTTCTAACTTAAGTTTTCTCACGTACTAATATAATCTCTTGGACAGAAATTACTTTTCTGTAAGATGCATCTATAGCTGCTACCTGTTGTGCCACCAACAGAAATGTGAGAGGAAATACATCAGATGCTCTTTCTCAAGGACTTTCTAGCTTCATCCTCTGTTTGGATGCACACCTGCCAGGTGATCAGCATGCGAGGTCTGTATGAATGGAGGAGAACATATGCAGAATGATCTCATTGGTATTCCACATGCAATTTCAAAGCTAAACAATGTGTGTCTTTTATATATGATTCATCTCCTAGGAATTCATGCCTTCATGGCACCTTTTCTAAAACAGGAAATAAATATGTGTTGCTAAGTTACTTTCATGCTTTGAAAAATCCCACTGCTGTTTCTATTGTCCACTTTGTGTTCTGAAGGCTGTGCTCCATCACAGGGATTTTTTTTTTCTTCCGTAATGAATACTTGCTCTTTTTACCTTTGTCTTAATTTCTGGTGAAGGTAAAGTCACACAGATTCCCTGCATGTTTTGCCTCTTAGACCTGTACCAAATGTGCCTCACATTGTACCACTTTGCTGGGAAGTGCCTAGAAGATGCAGACAAAAATTCTCCAGGCACAGACAAAACTCCTCTGGGCAGCGAGGCACCAAGCCAGTGCTGGTGACCTTATACTCCTTGCTGGAGCACTCTCTCAAGAACATGTCGATGTCTGGGCTGGGACACTTGATGCCCCAGCCAAGGCCAATGCTTTTGCCTAGCAGCTGAAGTAATCTGCATCTCAAGGATCTACTCCCCCATCTTTCCATCTTCAACTTGATTGCACATAAACTTTATACAGTATGCAGTTTATACAGAGTTACTTCCCATCTGTATCTCTTAAGAGCAGCTGTATTAAGGTTAACTAGCTTAGGAGTCATAAATAGGAATGGCTAATGTGATTGTACAAGCTTCCCCACAGATCCTGGTCAATATTGTAACTCCGACCTGTAATGCACTCTCCCTGCAATTCCAGTACTGGGCGTCTCTTAAGCAAATACAGCTAATCACTTCAACAGGTTGCTGACTTTTATGAATTGAATTGCACAGCAAATAGCTGTGACAGTGTGTACAACATTGCCAGACAAGAAAATAACATCATTATGTAGGGAAGAATGTTCCCCAACTCAAGAGAAGAGAGAAAAAATGTTTTACGCTACTTCTTATAAAAGAAGGGTGTTACTTGGGGTTGCTGCCTGGGGGAGAGGGTATGGGGATGTGGGAGGGAGGTTTTTGTTGAGGCTTTTTTTGCATGTATCTGGGAAGTTTTTTTTTTTTTTGCATGTATCTGTAATGAAATGGTGGGTCAGATACACAGAGTGTACATACATAGATTCTGTCTCTCCATTTTCCAAGATGGGGACTTGATGCCGAATAATGTGTGATGGTGCAATTAAGCTAAGGCAGATAACAAGAAAATCATGCAAGATACTCAGCCACCTCTGCAGGGACAGAGGTGAGACTACTCTGAACAAACCAGATGCATGCTGAGACAGTGACTTTCTCCCAGGACCCACATGGGTTTCAGCTGCCTCCCCCTCACGTTAGCTTCCACTTCTGCCCGAGCCTCGCAGACTCAGGGTGCCTTTGGCCCTGGTACCCCAAACGGGCTTTAATGGCCAAGCTAATTAACCCAGTAAATGAAACATCTTATTTCATCAATTCTACCTTTGGTAATCTTCTCCCACTTACACTTTCCACCTCTTGCCCCAATTAATTTCAATGACTTCAATTTTGTCACACCTGAAATACATTTGGCCACATCTTTCTTGCAAGGTGCAGACTGAACTTACATTATAGTAATTTAATTTTCTCAAGACTTTGACATAATTACCCAGCCAAGCCAGCTAAGCTGTAGGTTGCTTTGTGCTGTACATTCAAAGAGCATTCAGAGCAGTTGGAATACTCTGGAAATCATTTCCCTGCAATTTTCAGGAATGTAATACAAATTCTTGGTGAAATGGTACATTAGTCACATATTACACAACATGTCTCTCTCTAATAACTTATAGCAAATTTTAGCTATACTAAAAATAGTAGTTACAGCCCTCATTAATTATAAGGATGTTGGATAGTAAATTGCTGCAAAAAGCTTTCATGCCAGGAACTGCAGCTCCCATGTTTGTATTTGATGTCTGTATTATAAGACAAATAATGTTTCCTCTTCCAAAACCACAGGCCCTGGCCAGAATATCTGGCAAAACTCTTCTGAAAAAGATAGGAGACAGATCTTGAGGACACACAAGCTCCAGGGCTTGCCCCTGGTTTTGTGTCACTGGCTTTAGCAAGCTCATGAAGCCAGATGCATGGGGCTGCTGGTGGCCTTTGCAAGAAAGATCCTGATAATGTTGTAGAGAGCATGACTCTGCAGGGAATCCATTGCTTTCAGGAGGTTATTTTCAGCATGTGGGACAAAGGTCATTATAATTGGCAGCACTGCAGTGGGGTTAAACCAGCAATCTTCAGGAGAATTGTGTTTGGAAATCTGTTTGCAGTGTTGAGAGAGATGATATTAGTATACAGAAAAGTGACTGGTGTGAAAAAAATGAAATGGGAACAACAATCACATTCCTAGAATATAAAGTTACACATCCAGAGCAGCCTAAACTGACCTAAGATAGACCTGGGCCACCTTGTTTTCTCACAGGTTGGAAAACAAATCAAGTCAATAGTATTGGGTTGGTCTAGCTCCGTGAAGCAGCTTGGCAGAGAGCTGGAGGAGAACCTCCTGAGCTTGTGTGAGGCCAAGGCTGGGGCCAGGCAGAAGAGCAGCATATGGCAGTCCTGGTGCCCTCCCTGAAGCTGGTGAGGCCTGCCCACCCTTCCACAGCAGTGACATCTCCCAGGCAGATGGCAGTACAAACCCCTTGTCAAATACACCCAGGGAAAGGTCCAGCAGCACACAAACACAAGGGAATCCTTTTTCTCCTGTAGAAACTCAGAATGAAATGGTGGTACTTGTTTCCCCCAAGAGGTAATGAAAGGGTGAATTCTACAGGTCTAGGGAGGAGTTAGAGAAATTCTATGCTGTTCCCTGTGCACCAGCATTTTGGTGACAGGCCAGGGTCTGGTGGGATAGCTCAGACACTGCCCTGCTCATTGACACCTCCTTATTCATTCTGATGGCTCAGTCTAGTAAATTGCACACAAAAATTCTGTGGCTCCTTTTTCTGCTTAATTCAGCTTCTTCCTATGTCTCATGACATAGGGGTCTTTGGGGATGAGTAGGGTTCCTCTGCAGCAGCAATAGACCAAAAAAACCAAACCCTAACCTAATACCATTACATATGATTTCCTTGCTAAAATACTATAGTATAAGCTGGTTTAATAAGGCACCCCATGCTTTATTGTGGTTGAGGGCTAGATCCAAAAAACTCTCTTGCTGCATTATTCTTTGTCTCAGATTTGATGGATTTTTCTCTGTGTATTGGGGATTTTATTTCTGTTTGGCTTTGTCACCCAAGTACAGTAGCTACAAAATGCAGAATTCCTTCCCTTCCCTTCCCTTCCCTTCCCTTCCCTTCCCTTCCCTCCTTCCCTTCCCTTCCCTTCCCTGGAAACCTGTCTTTTTGTCTTCGAAACCCAGAGGTCTGCGATATTAAAACAGGCTAAGCATTTGCAAAACAAGACCTTTTCTCAATTGAAAGTAGTCAGAAGGCACAGTTCTGTCTCAACATGCGGTGCAGAAAAGACTGTAACACTCCAAAACCCACATCCCATAAATCTCTCAGTTAATTGCCAATTTCTGCTGGGACATTAGAGCAACAGGACACATTCATGGGACATCCAAAGCTGCCTCATCAGTTTTGAATTCTCCCATCCCTCAGCTCTTTTAAACACCAGGAGCCAGCTGAGAGTTATACACTGTGAAGTTTTCCAGCAGCAAGTGTGCAGCTGAGCTCCTCCTGCTCCTTACCTGGGCACAGGGAACATTCCCAGACTCACTCCAGCGGCGGCGACTGTGAGTAGAGTAGCTTTGAGGAGAATTCCTCAAAAACATTCACTCAAGGACCACTTTGGCTCCTTGGTTTCCCGCTGCTCTCCTGCTGCATCAGCAACTGGGGAGCACTGCAAAACCACTGCTTCATGAAGGCAAAGGATCTGGTGAAATCTGTTGGATCTGGCCCTTGCAAATAAGCAGGGAACTGCAGCCAGCAGGAGGGCTAGGTCCTGTCCCCCTGCAGCATCACACTTCGTTAGGTGCTACCAGCATTAAAGCAGGGAATATATGATGAAAGAGCTTCCAGGCTTCTTGAAAAACACTTCCCAGAGGAAACTGAGTGCTCCTGAGGGCCAGCAAACAGGTGTTTGCTTTCTCTTTTCTGCAGCCTGGTACCAGGGTCCAGCATAGCACATAGGAAGCTACTTCCCTTATTTGGTCTTCCAAGATTGACCAGATTAGTCTCCTCATCCAACATGCTGAACAAAAGTCATTTGCGTAACAATTCTTGAGGCCAGCATTTACTCATCCCGAAGCTGTTAACCTCGACCTTACTGGATCTGTATCCCAACCTGAGAATCCTGCACAGGCTAGTAACAATAGCAAATCATGTTGTCAGAACTTCTTTAACAATTACAGCTATTTTCATGCTTTCTGTCACTTTACCTGTCACAGGACTTAAGTGCACCCTTTCCTGGTTCTGCCTTGGACACAAGGTGCCTTAAATTTTTAAACATAGGAACCAAATAAGCTGGCTTCTGAAAAAGGAATATAAGGGCTATCTATTCCCTTCACCAAGGGAAGATAGCTTGGTCCTTGGTGAAAATGTCCCTTCTGACGTGGCCCTACCCATTTTTGCACAGTAAAGAGCCCTTTTCCTCCCTAAATGAGCAGAGTAGGGAGGGTACTAAAGAGGCAAGTCACCAGAAGAATGCAGAGAAGTCCCCAAAGAGCTGTGGCCTGGAAATTAGGCAGAAGATATCTTGTAGCATTGTTTGTATGGTTGCTGGGTTTCCCTTCGCTGCAGGGCATGTGGAGGCTTTTCATTTTGCAAAAATCAGCATGGAGCATCTGGGGTAGTGGCCATACCATTTAGTAGTCCCTGAAATAAAAAAGCTTTATAGAACCTATTTATGTTGACTCTTTAGCCATCAGAAATCATGAATTGTGATTCATTTATACCCTTGTCATAAGATGACCACTGCCTCTTCCCAGGCAGTAAGTTATAAAAGGGTCATTCTGCAATTTGTTGGCATTTACCAAAGCAAAGTAAATCAGTTACAAGCTGATGATGTTAAACTATCATTGAAATGAGATCAAAATCATTATGGGCGAGACGCTGCCAAGTCATGTTGTTATGCTGAAGTGGCATCTCCAAAACGAACAAAGAGATCTCAAGCTTTTAAGCCTGAAATTGTGACATGGAAAATATACTGAGCTGCTAGAGACCCATAGCTGAAGAGCTGCAGGCACCCAGCTTCAATAGCCCTCTGTGGGGGTAGCAGCACTCTTATCACTGACCCTAAGGCAGATATCTAAACTCCCTGGGTGGCAGGGAGGTGGTGGATTAAGTTTTGGATCCACCTTGGGCAAGTGCTTTCTGTCCACAGGCATCTTCCAGCCCAGCATGGAGGGATTTCTGGGCTGCACTTGGAAGTACATCCCTCATGATATGTTCAGTTTTAACCCCTAATTCTGCATTCTGGGTTCTATCACTACTACTCATTACCTGTACTTGTGGGCACCCAGGTCTGGGTGCTTGCCAAAGTTTCCTAATTGCACTGATCGAACACTATTCTATGAATGCATGTTTTAAAAAACTTCACTTGGTGAGTTTTGTATCTCTCCTTTATTGACTTTTTTGTGAATGATCTCCTGGTAGGCAAAACAACACTTTGTAAGCCCATACTGCAGTTCATCCACAGCACAGCTCACATGTTATCCCAATGAGCCCTTGGGGGGGATGGAAATCCACTGGAGAAGGATGCTGGGAAAGTGTCCTTTATTCATAGTTAACTTCAGCCAGGGCGAGGCAGTTGGAGAGGCTGGAAACAAGTCTTGTGACATGTGCAGAACATTCCCTGCTGCTTGCTGGAAGAAATCTGCACTTACTAGAAGGAGTAAGGGACTCCTGACTGATGGAAGAACATGACTCTGCTCTCTGCTGAACTTTCAGCATTGCAACTGGTCTGCTTTAGAGTCAAAAATAACTGTCTTAGAAGTGCTCTAAGACATGCATTTCTTATTACCACCTTATGCTACATCAGGAACTGTGGACTAACTTTCTCCTTTACTTTGTCCTCTCCAATCCTGATTTCCCTGAGAAACTAAGGCACTTATGATGCCTGTTTCCATTTGCCCCATCTATCAGACTTTTATCGTTTAAAACCATTTAAAGCAATTAATGTTTCTGCTTTTGCCATAACAAACAGCTTACTTCATGAGCTCATTCATGGAAACTAAATTAATTTTAGAGGCTAATAATGACAGATAGAGTGTGTGTTATTTTTACTGAAGGAAAGATGTCAAATTCTAGGCTTACTGGTGGTGCTTACATCTGAGCTGAGCTTGGGTCACAGCCACTGTATGCTGGTGAGGTTCCTCTGATGCCATGCCAGTTTTTCCCCAAGGGAAATTGGTCCCTCTTTTTAGGTAGGAGCATCTGCCTAATGTGCTATTTATAATATATTTCTTTCACAAAATGTCATTTAGAGCTACAACTGCATTCAGAAATGCAATGAATGAAATTAATTTTTTCCTACAACACTTTAAATGCTTTGAAAATGATTAAAATGTGAATAAAAGGATCCTTGAATACATTAATGAAATTAAGTCAGCATAAATAAGACCACATAAAAATTCACTGGTTTCAGTGGCATTTAGACTTTGATATTGATATTGGTATAAGCAAGAACAGAAAGAGTTTTCCAAAGTTTGTAAGGACACCATGCGTAAAACTTAATGCTTTTCAGACATTGCAGTTACGTATGCTTGCCTGAATTCTTCTTCTATAATGGCCAAGCCATTAAAAGGAGACCTTTCCTACCCCTCTAGCATGTAGCAGCATTAATAAATCAAGTGATTTCTTGCTGGCCAAAGTAAGTTAGCCTGAAAAAAATGTGTGTAATATGCAGGTTATATAGCTGTGATCTTCTTTACACTAATAATATGCTTCTTTATACTGCATATGTATTAGTTGTTTAAAGACATCACAAAATTAATATTCTTTTAGAAGACAACTTATGGTTGAAAAAATGTAGCAATAGCCATGCATGTAATATGGTTTAACAATCTTAAATATTCCAGACAGGAAAAGTTTTTTGTCAAAGTCTCTGACAGTTTAAACTTTAAAGCTTCAGCAAAACTTTTAAACTTTTAAACTTTGAACCTGTTTGAACTTCATTTGATTTATGAATTATTAAATGTACCACTGAAATTCACCGTCTTTATTTTCATCTAGTAAAGATTTTTTGTTTAAAAGCTACAGATGAAGAGTGGGAACTAAGGAAATGCAGCCTGAGGAGATTATAGCCCTGTTTTATCAGAACAGCATTCCTCTCAGCTGTATAAAACAAAACCCCAGTAAAATATTTAGAAGTGGGAGAGATAAAGGGCTGAAACTGGTATATACAAAAGGGTGGGGAAAATGAATGCTAAACTGGAAAGCCGGATTAGGCAAGATTTGGAAAATGAGATACCTCTAAATTAATTATTTAACTCTTCCTTCACGTCCTGATCCATTTTTCTACGTCAGGATTAAGAGAAGGGCAGCACCAGGTTAACAGTGTCTTTAACATGAAGTCGAGGGCAGTGGGAAAGAGGAAGGCATTACTTTAGCGAGTTGCTCTGGAGGAAACAAATCTCTGGAAAGGGAAATGCCCTGAATGGCTCCCAGAGTCCCACACCGGAGGGCTGGCTGTAATTTATGTCCCAGCTGACAGGGAACCTACCTAAATCACAGCCCTGACACCATATAGGTACAACTGGAGAAGGTGAGTGGTTGGTGCCTGTGCCATAGCAGCATTCACACGCTCCAAACCACAGCTCCCAGGTCTCGTCCCAACATGGTCTGGGCACTGCACGATGATCTTTCCGAAAACCTTTTGGAAAGGCTGCCCTGGAAGAGGCACCCAGGGGGTGTGGCGGCAGTCTGTGCACAGGCAGCGGGTATTTATAGCCTGTGTCTGAATGAGCCTGTACAGATACAGTTTATCTGGGAGTGTTAGATACTGTCTGCATCCTGATGATCCCTCGCTAGCAGGATAAAAGGAGAAATAAGTAGAAGGCAAACCTGCCCATTTGCAAAAGTCTGTTTTTTGGGCTGCTTTGGGGTATCCTTAACAGGGCCAGATGAGTTCCCCAAGGAAGACACACATCTCCCTGCCAGGAGCAGAGCTGAGCTGGATAACTGTGTGGGAAGGGGGCAGGAGAGCAGCATGGGCTGTCCTGCTCTCTCCTGCTGGGCTACAGTACCGGTGCCTTTGGGAAGGCAGCGTTTGTTCAGCAGCCACCAGGAAACACAGGTTGCTCCAGCCCTCCTGTACATCTTCCAGCAAGTGTTGTCACAGGGCAATCACATTAATAAGACCGAAGATAAAAGGGATAAAGCACACAGGGAAAACTGAATGAAACTGGAGCTGCATGAGCGCTGTAATACCCAAACTTGGCAAACATGTAATGTCAACAACCTAAGTTACAACTGAGCTTATGAACCTGCAGTGAAAGAAATAGAAGACAAAGGTGAAAATGGGGAAAACTGGGGAAGACGGAGGGTAGAAACAAGGTATTCCTCAGCCTTGCGTGCAGCCATTACAATAATCCAAGCAGCATCCAGCATCAGGTTATGCACGGAAAACAAGGTCTTAAATGGGAGAGAAACTTGATACATGAGTATTTTTCTCTAATAAGGAGCATTTTGTCTGTTTATTTCCTTATATCTCATTCAGGATGATGTCTTATTACATGAGAAAAACTACAGTGATTTTACCTCCTCCCAAGTGGAGCACAAAATCAAGGCTATTCACCAGTGAGGTGAACAACACTGGGACACTGCACATGGACAGATGCCCTACGACGTGTCTAAGGAAGGGAGAATCAGGAGCCTTGGGATCTGATTTAAATCAAAGCACTTAAATCTATCTCATTTTGAGTGTGTTTTACTGAGGGGTTGCCTTTAAAATAGGACTACTTGACATTTTTTTTTACTCTGGAGTGTATTTACTTAAAAAATCTGAAAAAACTGGAAAGCTTATGGATAAGGAGAACTGTAGAGAATTGCAAAGCCCGGCTATGGGGCACTAAATCACAGACAGACAACTGTACCAGTAACCACATTATTTCTGTAGGGGCATTCATGATTATAATGGCTACAATCACAGAACTGGGCATTTGGCACACATTTGCTGACATTTCCTAAGGAGAAAAATCATAATGCCATTATGTTGCAGTGCCAGATGAGTTTGCTCTTTTGTCCCGAGCCAGAGATTAGAGGCTTTTCCCTAGCATATATGTGCAGAGGTTCAGGTAAATCAGAAAGCACTGGACAGCCTACAAAAGGTGCTGTGGTTGCATCCCCCACACAATTGAAACTCACCACCCCTGACTCTGTGGTGTTTCAGAACCAAGCCACCCAATGTGGTTACCAGCCTTCAGCAATATTGTTTTAAAAACATAATGCAGGCTTGAATGCTGAGGACAGTTTCTTGACTTCATAGAAAATAAAACCATTCAGCCATATGCTGAGATCCAGGCGAATTGGGCAATACTTGTTTCCCTCAATAGCTATTTTCACAGCCGCCTGCACCTGGCCATGCCAGAGGACTGACTGCATACACTATGGCAAGATCCTCTGTGGCCATTTGTTCCAACACATTTCTCTTGTCCTGTCTTAAGGGATGCACCAAGACAACAGTAACTCAACATAGAGGCTGAGTTTAAAATCTCTGTCTTCTACAGAAACTGAGGAAGAGGAAAAAATTAAATAATGCCTGGCTCCAAAGCTCAGGAGATTGGCAACCTTCTCACCTCCCAGTGTGGAAAAGCAGCTATCTCACACGAAAAATGCATTTGCAAAACCAATACAACACTACAATGCATTTCGTGAGCAGGTTCAGATAAGGCTTGGGTATAAACATATCCCCTCCAATTCCCAGCTGCTCTGGGATCAATTTCTCTACTAGCAGTATCATCCAAGGTGGGTCTACAAACCAGCATCAGAGGCTTACAAACTGATCAATGCTACCTTAACTGTGTAGGGTTTGGTGGTTCCATTGCTAAGGAGCTACTCCACGCAGTTTTACCATAGTGCTATTTAAGAAATAAATTAATTGTCACTTTGGCTTCTCTGCAGCCTTTCTCTGTTTTGTGCACAGTCTGAAATTTCCTGACCCAGCCAGGGGCTTTGAATCAGCTCTGAGGGAAATAGGTCAGACCAGAGTCCTGGTCTCTTGCTAAAAGCAAGCCAGTACTTCAGGAAACAGCCAGACTGGAAAATTAAAACAAAAAAAGGAAAGAAAGAAGGAAAGGAAAGAAAGAAGGAAACAAGGAAAGAAAAAGAAAGAAAGAGAGAAAGAAAGAGAAAGAAAGAAAAAGAAAGAAAGAAAAGAAAGAGGCTTTTCTCTGAGGATTTTCTGTGAAATCTGTGGCAAAACCCAAGGAAACTGTGTACATCATAGGCATTTAAAAGAAATATTTAACAGTGGAATTTATGACTCAGAGAAACACATTTTAACAGTTCTTCCCCAGCACAAAGACAGAGGAAAACACACAGTTGGGGCAGGTAGAGAATGGCTGCTGCTGGACTCATCCACTCCGGTTTCCCCCTTGAGCTGCAGCAGAAGCATGGATAGCAGGGATCAGACAACACTGCAACAATTTGGAACCAGCAAGGCTGAAAGACTCTGACTATGTGAAAATTCGACTTATAAAGTCCTTTTTTTTAACTCTGAGACCTTTCACCCTGTGTTTCCTTTGTATTTGATAACTGCGTAAGGTCTTCTAGGGATCTCTTCCCGTGTTTCTTGCTCAAGGAAGCTGGCACCCACTGGGACGTGCCCCCAGCAAAGGTGATCTAAGGCACCCATGGGTGCACAGAGGGATGAAAGGATGGGGTAGGAAAGCAAAGAGATCAGCGACATCCAGGGCTCCTGGTTCCCAGGGTGATCCGGGCACCCCACCCAAATAAGCGTGAATTTGGACTTCAACAGGGTGCGGATGGACTGGCTGGGAGGGG
>VXBC01001372.1:1145881-1161949 GCA_013399945.1 Ploceus nigricollis | reverse complement strand
TCCTTTTTTTTTTTTCCCTACCCCCCCCAGAAGGGGATGTTGGGACTATTCCATCAGTGTGGTATGTCTGTGTAAACATCATTAGCTCCTATGAGCTGACACGCTGGAGATTTTCATTTCTTCTTACAAATCGCTCCCTTCCACAATAAAAATACCATGCATATTAGGCTGGATATGTTCGGAGGGAAGATGGAGATGTTTATTCTCCTTTGATCTCTCACAAAGCAAAAAGTCTTGGCAGAAGAATAGCACTGGAGACGGGAGAGGGTGCGGGTCTCCCAGAGGGCGCTGGGCAGCCTTGGGGCTGCGGAGTGAGGGCAGGTCCGATGGCCTCGCCACGGGCACAGTGGGATAAGCCAGAGCTGTGAGGCTCAGCACTGCCTGGGGGCACCATCCCAAACTCCTGGCGTTCAGCAGGGCTCTCCAGAGGAGCTCTGATGCTCTTAGTGAGGCAAGGCTGTTTGCGAAAAAACTCATCTCGAGAGTACTTCTGAAGAAAAATCGCCAGATTTTGGGTTGGTTTTTTTTTTTTTTTCCCTCTCTTAAATTCTCTGGGGTGTCCAGCTGCCAGTGGGGTTACTCCACGCAGGGAGCTCTGCACGCGCTGGGCTTGGCTGGGCTCCGCTCAGCAGAGCAGAGCCCTGTAGAGCCCAGCAGAGCCGAGCCAAGCGTGCTATCTCCCTTGATCCACTCCTTATCTCTGGGAGCAGTTGTAGAAGCAGAGAGCTCCAACAGAGAAGCTTCCCTCATCTGCTTCCCTCATCTACTTCCCCCTTCTGTCTGTTTGCCCTGGCAGAAAAGCAGCACTTTAGTAACCAATAGATGTCCACACCCTTCTTCTTCTGAAGCCCTCTTCATTTCCCTTGCCTTGATGCCTTGGTAGGTATTACTTGCTTCCCTCTCCTTAGTCATATTGGGGTGAGGGGGAGCAAACTCGGTGGGATGTTCTCTGTGGAGCAACAATATATATGTACTTGCAGCTGATTTTAGTATTGCAGGTTTGTAGGTGGTTCTTTTTTTACACAAAACATGAAAATGGACCATGTTAAGGGCATAGAAGTCTGAAAGAACAAGGCCTTTCAAAACAAGACTCTGAGATGTGCTGGGCTCGTTTCTCCAGCTGTGCTTTGCCCGGCTCACCAGGAGAAGGCAGCAATCTCCACACAGCATGTGGGAGTCCTCACTAGCCTTTGCGGTGAGACTTCAGCCAGTTTTGCTAAGTCCTACATCCCAAAGGCAGTTGTGGTCCAGAGATCCACCCAGATCCCAGACTTCTCAGGCTTTCTCTTTTCGCTTTTGGTAATGTTTGCTTCTGCCTCTTTCTAGTGGTGTGTGTGTACCCAGCCACATGAACAGCCCTAGCCTGAACAGTTAAGGCCGTTCACAGAGGCCAGGAGTACGGATGCAGGTCCAGACTCTGCTGTTCCCACCTGACACCCCTGTGTGAGCAGGCAGCCCTGCTGCTGGGCCGCTGCGCACAGTGGTGCCGGCTCAGTTGCTAGCACAAAGCTGGCAAACTCCAAATGTCAGCCTCTTCCCCTCCACACGGCTGATGCCCTTCCAAGAGCATGGATCGCGAGTGCTACCGTGCAAATCCATTAGTCAGACTGCATTGGGTAATCTTTCCTATTTGTCCTCCGGCGTTTTCTTTTCGTACCTCAAGCCTTCTCTTCATAAATCTCTGGGATGAAGGTGTGGGCAGAAACCCCCCTGTTCCCTTGTTCCCTGTCCAGTCCCCCAGTTCATCAGCTCAGTAGCTGGGTAGGGTTGTGTCAGAGCATTCAACTCCTTCCTCCCACACACTTACAGTGATTAATCACTGAGGGCTCAATGAGAGAGCTTTGTTCAGATGCTGTCTTTTCCCAGACAAACTGAAGTAATTTGTATCAAGAGCAACTCACGAGAGGCTTTTCACAGGTCTCCACATATACGTGGTTGTGTGAAGTGGAAAATCCATGGCTGCAAGATAGCAGGCTGCTACTGCAAAGGAGTTTTGCTTTCAACTCTACCTATGTATTATATGGCCATTATGCCATTACATGGTATTTCATGGCCTTCAAGACCTCCATTTTAGAGAGTCAGCTGGCTAACTAAGGACAGCATTTTGCCTAATAAGTGTCAAAAGTCAGAGGTGAAATGGAGTTATCACTTTTCCAGTGTCTGAGAATCTAGCCCTCATTCTTTGAATACATTTATATGCCATGTGATTGCAGCCGCAGGACCGATAGGCCTGGAGCCCAAATCATGACCAAATAGTGAAGGAGTTAGGAATCCACATTTCTCAGCCAGACATGAAAAGCTGGAGTCTTTCAATCTGTGCAGAAAAATAAATGATGAAAAAAATTCATCAATTAGGCAGAACAAAGTCATGAATTCAAAAGCCTTGTTTAATTCAGGTTTTTCCTTTTATCCAAATAAGTACAAATGGAGATTTCAAAATGTAGTTCTCTAACCACCCAGGAGAAAATGCCCATTTCCAGGTTTGGAAGATCTGTTCTCATGTGGCCAAACTTGTGACTCCTTTGAAGATTTTCTTAGAGGATAAGAGTAGTCATTCCAGCATCCCTAATACATTAATTGTGTAGATAATGCTAAAATTTCTAGGCTGTATGATTTTAAGACATCTGTTTTATAAGACCAGATGGTTTTCTTCCATGGTAGGGCATGGGCTCTGACTTTACTAACTGGCTCTTGCACATCCCGCTGCTGGTGTCAGACTGTTCAGCCCACTGAGTGATCCCACGGGTTAAATGCCTTTACAGCAGTGATAAGATGTCAGTTTTTCGGTGCTGGGCATCCATGAATGACATCGTGAAGAAACAATGTACCCTCATTTTTAACACCAGAGATGCCTGAATATCTAAAAATTATCTTGAGTGAATAAGAAGTGTTCACTTTTTTTTTGTTTGTTTTGTGGCTTCTGCATTTATTCAATGTTAATAGCTTAACAAATAGTTAATTAGTAGAAGTCTGAAACAGTAAATTTTTAAAATAGTATTGATGGAAAGGCAATTTAAAATTCACTTATGCTGGCAATCACAGGAAAATAAAACAATATTTAGTTTTTCCTAACTTTGGCTCAGTGAAATGAGCTGCAAATCTTTAGGCAGACTAATGAGATCAAATCTTGGATCTGCAGTAGAATCACATTTGTTGTGATTGTGATTTGTTGACCAAAGTTTCTTAAAAGCATGCAGAAAATGGTTTTTAATAAAAGCTCTTAAAAATCTCATAACTCACAAACAGAATTAGCCAGGCCCTCTAGAAAAATTATTTCAGTGAATTCTTTGCCTGGACATAATTCCCCTTCTCCTCCTCCTCTTCCAGCAGTATTTTTAAAATGAACAACCACAAATTTCTTGGGTTTTCATCTCCAGAGGTTTGAAAAAGAAGTTCACAGAAATAAGTGCTTTTTTCTCCTCTTAATTTTGTACATCACTGTGAATTCCAATATAATAAATTGTGATTGAAGTGGGGTCATCAGGCAGAGCATCTGTCATTTCTGTTCCCTAGATTAGGAACCACTGGCTGTTTCTCCTGAAAGGGTCGCTAGTGTGAACTTCTCAGGCAGTGGAAAGTCTTGTGGGCAGACTCATTGTGCTGGCCACAAAGCAAATTGTAAAGAACTAAGAAGGCTTTTCGCAAGGCCAGCAATCAGCACGTAGCTTATGGAACACAAAAATTATGGGACAATCAAAAACTAAAATGGAATATTTTGAATGTGTTTTTTTTCAAAATTATAAGAACATATGTCAAATATGAAATCTAATAAACTTTGCAATGCATATGTGAAAAGCTACCAACTCCCATTTAGAGACCTGCCTTCCAGTGACACTTTTCTTCAAATCAATGTATATGCAGAGAGGCTGTCGTGCCATTTCCCCTTTATATTCTTTGAAAACTTTTGGTTTGGATAAACCATGTATTGAATTTCAGAAATCACGTAGCAAGACAATGATAGGCTATGCGAACTTATCATCATCATATGCAATTAGCACTGTGATAATGGCTTTTTATATTGCTGAAATAGCATCACTGCTTTGTGTTTACTGAGCAGGTATCAAAAGCAAACCTTAGAAATATGGTGCAGCATATCCCATTTGTAAGGTAAAACCCCATAAATGATAGGGAAAGAAAAACTGCACTTTTCACATCTGCCTACCAACTTCTCAGGGCAGCAACTGAGATAAAGCAAGCAGGAGAAAACTGCATCCATAATACCAGGGTGTGCTTTGCAGATCTGGATGAGAGACTTTCTTCATGTTTCATCCCGCAGATGCACAGTCAGTCTAAGTGCTCAGCTGGAAGTGGGAAAGCTCTCTGTTGCAAGCAGATCCCTTGAAATGACCCCCACATTGTCCATGCTTGGGAGCTTTCTGCAAAGATCTTACCCCACAAATGCTGTTTTCCCCAAAAATATACATGCTTACTTCCTCCTACTTGCAAATGATGCCGAGAAACATGCTCAGGCGTTAACATCAGTTTGACTCTTTTGGGAATTGATGAATTCACTGCTTTGGTGCAATTGCTAAATACAATTTTCTTCATACCATTTACATAGGGGCATTTGTCTTGCCCCTACGTGACTCCGGTCTGATGTCAGACTCATCAGGCTCAGAATGGAAATATAAAGTGGTGGTGGTAGCATTGTTGGTGATGACAAAACTCGTCCTGTGCACTTTGAAGGTGGCAAAAGGGTTACTTTTATTTTCATTAGCAACATTTGTCAAGGCAAGCATTACTTGGGATTGGTGACAGTATTGTCTGAAGTCAGTTCTTTGGGCCCCAGTCTCAGTCTTCTACTTTGCAATGTCTGGTAAGACCTAATCACTGGTGCAACAATTTTTAGACATCCCAGATTTCCCCATTAAATGGTGATAATTGGTACTTTTCGGGGCAGGCAGCGCTCAAGCACCTAGAAAACAGCTGCTGGCTGATACCCTCCGTGTGTGTGGTGATTTGTGTGTCCACAACAGCCCCGGGCAGCACTGCACCCAGTGCTACTCCAGTCCCAGCAACAGTGCTGCTTGAAGAGGTGTGACTTTTTATTTAGCTGCCCGGACAGAAATGGTAAGTTACTCACCGAAACTGCTCCTACCCAGATTCCTCTCCAAGCTGTTATCTGGACTGCTGGCTGCAAACACCAGCACACAAAGCATGGCTTGGTGATCATCCTTCTTCTCCTAAGCTCATCAATTTTTTCCTCTGTAAAATTTTGCTCACATCTAAGGCTGTTTTAACATTTTAACTTTTAAGATTTTTCACTTCTTCATGGAAATCAGGCAAATGTCATATGCCAGCTGTAGTCAGGTGACATCTCCTCCTATGGAACTTCCCTGGCATGGCAAGGTCTGGGCAGCAGAATGAACCCACAGCCATGGGAGGTAACAAAATGCCCCAGAACGGCTCTGGGGCTGTTTCCTACTGAACTGAAAGCTGCTCTTGCTGCTTCACAGCATGGTGAAGGTGCAAACACATGGATGTTAAAGCCAGCTGGCAAAAAAGTGAGGTATGATGCAAATGCGACACATCGCTGCTTCTCTGTGTGGTGTACCAGAACAGTCAGGTGGGAATTTAGGCTTAAACTCAGCTTTCATTACTTTGCAGTGACTTATGGTGCTTTTAATGAAAATTTGTTTGATTTGAACTTAGAGTTTCCTGGGTTTTCATTTCGGGAAGCATGAGAATTACTCTTTTGAGGAGGACAGAATGTGTGTTGTTATAAATGGCACTTGAGGATGACACACGGCAGCCACTTTTCCTCCCTCCTGCATCAGCTTCCTTCTGTGGTCTCAATGATGGCAACTTAATGCTTGTTAAAACATTATTTCCTGAATTGTTCCAAATGTTGTTTCCCAGGGGAAGAAATACTAAAATAAACAGAAAATGCTTCTTTTAAAAAACACAAACATTTTCAGGCAAACAAACACTAAAATCTGCCACGTTTGATTATGCAGACAATGGAAAAGGGAACTGATACAAAAGTTTAGACTTAATTTTAAGCAAAAAATAGTCCTGTAGAAGGGCTGTAAGGTGTAAAACAACAGGTTATCTCACACTGTAGTAAGTCCAGGTCCAAGTAGAATTATTTGCAAAGGGTATGAAATGCCTCTGCAGTTAGAATGAGGTTTTTTTCCACAGCAGAATCAAGGCAATCGTCCTCCATCATTAAGTTTTTCTAAGTTCGCACAAACAATTTCACTGCAAGTACAACACAACCTTGAGAGAAGTCCTGGAAGAAATCCGAATGTCCAGTTCCCAAAACAAGATTTCAACATGCGTCACTTCCCTCCTTGGATTATTTTGGCCAAGGGTGACAGGATCAACCAGAATTCCAGGTTACAGTTCATTAGTCCATGACAGCTAGATTATCGCTGTCTGCAAGTGGGCCAGTTCTGGCCATACACACTAGGATCTTTTAAACACTTCCAAGGGTACTTATCTTGATGCAGTTTTTTGTGCCTCTGAACAGCAATAGAAGCAATTAAACCTGGGCTGTAGGTGTAATCAACTAGTTAAAAACTGAAAATTTATAAATTATAAATTCTGCCTCCAATATGAAATTTCAGATGGGCAAAAGAAGGTTCTTTCAAGTCAGGCCTCAGAAATACACTTTCAGACAGAGCTGAGTTATTTCATACAATTTGGCTTGGGTTTGTACTAGGCTGGGGAATCAGAAAAAAAATGTGCTTTAAAATCATCCTGAGTTAGTGAAACAAATTACCAAGAGAATGGGTGACTAGTCACTGGGAATGCTTTACTCTGAGAAATGGTGAGTACTCCATTGATGTCATCAGATCAAGGCTGGACATCTTTCAGGAAGGTTTTGTGTCAGATGAGAAGTTATTGAGCTCAGCTTGTGATTATTTCTACATCTGAATTTGGAATGGTTGACAAGGAACCTGAAAAAGTGATGACAAAATGTGAAAGCAGGTTAGTGGGGTTCCTTTTTTCATCTCTCAGTGTCAGTTCAGCTCTCCACTTGCTCTCAGCGCTGCGTTGACTCAATAGTGCTGACAGCAGTAAAAAACTCGTTTATTGATTGTCAATGAAGTATCATTTGAAAATGCAGTCTTCAAACAGAAGAGGAAAAAGATGATTTTACATAATCATCATGGCTATCACCATGTGTAGCTGCACTGAGCTGATCCAATTGTCTCTTCTGTTGTTGTTAAAGATGTCTTATTTTTAAGGAAAACTGTTCCCATCTTACAAGAATTAAAGCACATCCTGGAAAAGAAAATGTTGACTCAGATAAGGAAAAGACTGCTGGAATCATCACAGAAAGAAAATTCTGTATTTTATTTAACTCTTTCGCCCACATTCCCATGGGAAATGTGTAAAGATGAGAAACAAAAATATTAAAAATATACAGAAAATTACAAGAAAAGTGAAAAGAAACAGAAATTATTTGTGTATTTGAAAAATACCTTGAAATGTAGGAAGAAACAAAGTTTTACCCCTCATTATCCCCAGGCATTACTCTGCAAAAACAATACAAAAACATTTCAGCCTGTTCTAGCAATGACTTTGTAGGGCTGACCCCCACACTGAAAGCCAAAGCAGTGTCTGTGGCTCAGATAAGAGACAACAAGTCCTATTTTGAAGGCAGCCTTTTGCAAAGGATGAATTCTACTGTTCAGATAGATTCAGGTGTCCCTGTCTAAGATGAGACAGACACTGTAATGTCATCTCAGCAGCAGTGTTATGTCTGAGGATGCTCTTTCCTAGTTTTGGGTGTGTATCACCCTGGTGCATATCACCAGGTTTGTTGTGGGGCCCACTGGGTACAGCACAAACTATACCAACAAGGCAAAGCTTTGCTTGAAGGGTTTTAATGGCTTTTACATTTACACAGTTTTAAATATGCAGACAGCATGGAAGAATGGCATTTGCTCTTAGTGTCATTTTCTGTAACAGCAGGGCAAGTCAGTATTCAATGACAGAATAAAAAGCTGCAGAGTTAGACAATAGGTGACACATGGACTTTGTTTTACTTGGTATAACTCCAAAACTGTATTCCAGAAGTTTCTGAGTTCTTCCAGTCTTAGTGGTTCATGCTGACAAATGTGCTTGGCACATGGTTAAGAGATATGATTTAGAGTCACACCTCTGTTACCAGGTCTCCAAGCACATCAGCTCTCAAAGGTGGACTCATTTCTTCATTTCCCTGATGCAGACAGGCTATAAGAGCAAGATAGAACCCTGGGGTTAATTCCACTGAAAGAAGTGGCCCAGACCTTTGTGGTCAAAGGCACAGAAGCTGCATGGGCTGTCTGACTTCAGGCAGAGGAACTCGCCACGTGCACCAGAAGCATTCGAAGCAATACACAGCTATCATGACAGGCCAGGCTTCCAGGGATGTGTGAAACATGTACCTGCTTCAGGGGAGATTTAATGTATCTGTTGATTCTAGGAGGTCTCAGCCTAGTCCTTCTTCACTGCTTTGTAGCACATTGTGAAAGCCCACAGGACTGCCCATGGTTCTTCAATTGTGTGTTTTGTCCATGGTCTTTGCATCATCCCTGCCCAGAAGAGCATTACCAGTGAAGTAATTGCCTAAAGCCAACAGCAGGGTTTGTCTTGTCTTCCATTTATTGCCGCAGATGACTCTACACACTCAAGGGAGTTTTTGTGGGTGAACAGGACCTGCACAGACCATGTTAATTCATGGAGATTTGAGGAGTTTGTATGTCTGAATGGAGTCAGAAAACTCAAAATCTGGGGTCCAGTCATCATTGCAAAATACATGGATGGAAAATATATTTTAGATTTCAAGTGTAATCTAATGCTCTAATGTAGCTTTCAGAACCATGTTAACATAAAGCCCATAGGTATATAATGCTAGGGTAACGTTCTTTACACAGCATTTATGACTGCATCTCTGTTTTAAAGCATGGTGGGAAATTATTTACTTCCTCTGGTTCTCATTCCCATTGGAAATGTGTGTGGAGATCCCAATGCATTCAAAGGACGGTGCATGAGATCCCAACAGACTCAATGGATGTTACACGAGAGCTACACAATGGAACCACCTCACAGAGGGCTGCACAAAACAAGGCCAGGGTGCTGCTTGATCTTAGTCCTCTCCTGAACTAATTTTTCTCTTTTTTTTAATGTTTCTCCTCCCACAGCTTTGCCCTCTTTGCTTTCTGAATTCTTACAGGTACTTAAATATTGCCTTTGGTACTGAAACTGGGCCCTGATCTTATGTGAAAAAGAAGGGGAACCCTCTGAAAGAATAACCCAATTGTAGCACCAGATAAATTAGAAATGCTCTCTGCTGTCATTCAGCAGACCCATGTGTAGACAGCAAATTTTCACAGCTATTAAAAAAAAAAGTGCTATTCAGTGCAACCTTGCCATCTGGCTCCTAGTGCTGGATTCCACTACAGTGTGCTTCTTGAGATTACACTCATCTGCCAGCCTCCCCCTCACCTCCCAAAGCACTTAGGAAAACTCTTCTGGGAATAGAAAGTGAATTATTTTTTTCCAATCACCATGCAGCTAACTATACATGGTAATTAAACAAGGAGACATTCTCCTTCTGCCATTGGAGGCAAAGGTTTTCTTGCTAGTCATAAATAATGAATGCTTATTGGGAAAATGAAGCTGAATGAATTGGGAAAATTTACTGAATAAACTGGTATATGTTATCATTCTGATGGCCAGGCAAAGATAATCAAGTATTAAAACAGAAAACAAGGATAAAATATTCAGAGCTGAGGCTTCTTACCCCATCTTTATGGATGCAGTTGTTCCAGATGATCACAAGCATCTTTAAGCACAGGAGAGAGGGGGAACATTTGCCTCTGATTTAAACAGCCAGCACATTGCACTGGGAATGACTGTGGTTTGCTGGGAGACCTCACCTCCTACAGACAAAGGAGTAGCTTTAATAATCCTAATGCCCTCAGCAAACTTCAGTACAAAAGTTTGCAGGATGAAGCCTTAAGAGCTGGCAAGGTGTGTGGAGCTTTCCTGTGCAGTTCCTGTGGTCAGTCTGGGAAATAACAACATTCAGGCAGAGGAAAGTGCTCTTGCTTGTACCAAGCACCGCCGACTTCAGCTGTGGGAGACCTGCAGAATGCAAACTCCCCAGGGGCACCCACTCACTTGGCAGCTGCCCTCTCCTGTCTGCAGTCCCAGATGACTCATGCTCTCCTCACGCCCTCTCTGCTGCCTCCTCAGTACTCCCTCCAGGCTCCAGACAGTTTGCTGAGCTAGAAATTCCCAGCAACACACCACGGTTCATGCAGTTCTGACCCCAAAACTGAAATTCCCAGATGGCTCAAGCTCTTGTTTTTTCTGATCTGAAGGTTTAGATCCCTGACAACTCAAATGCACCCAGCCTTTTTTTCGCATTCATTTAAAAAGCTTTGATAATTTTCATTCACCTGCAGCTCCTGTCTCAGTGTCAGGACTGCCAGCTGTAAATGACAAAAAAACATCATAATACATCTGCTCCTAGCTCTGTTCCACTCTGTAGTCATGATGCTTACTTGAAAATATAAGGAACTTTTAATTTAGTGTTTTGGAGCCTTAGAATAAACCAAAGCTATGCTTCCAAGACTTTAAAACTCAAACAAGCCCCAAACCAAAGAAACCAAAGATTCTTAAAAATTCCCAATACTCCTGGATCTTAGCATTTGGTTAACCATTCAGTTAACAGGAAATTGGAAATTTCTCCTTAGTTCAGCTGCTTCTCATTCAAGCTTAGAACTACATAATAATTTGGGATCCCAACTTGAATCTAAAATTTGATGACTCCCCCTAGCTTTCTTGGTGGCCTTCCAAAGCTTTCTGAACCTAAAATTTCTTATGTATAGCTCCTAATGGAGGAATTCCTCACTGAGTCCTAAATTCTTGCTTGGGTTTTCAGTTGTCTCCAGTTATTGCTCCCGAGACTGAATTTATCTTATTTCATAAATAGAGGTCTCTACTGGCTCCTGCTCACTGGTTGATTTTCCTCAATAGCTGACACTCCCCCATGGTTTTGTACTCTACTTCCCAATCTGCCAAGTAATAGATAACATGTTATTCATAACTCCATCAGTGCGTTTTGATAGACCAGTTCATTGAATGTCTTTGGTCCTGCTGATGTCACAGATCTGTTAGTTTGTCAGGCAAACAGTCTTCCACTTGCCAAGACTTCAAAGTTTAATGATTAAAAACCCATTAGGAGATCTATATATCCTTGAATTATTTTTAAACTGCTCCTTTTCTGAAGGATATAAAGTTTTATGAATTTACACCATCTGTAACTTTGGCCTCTGGCGAAATGAACTGCCCTAGTGTGTCCATTTTATTATCTTGGTGTGTTTCTAAGCTCATTTTCAACATCAGACTCAATCACCCTTAGCATTCTGAGTCTTCAAGATTATCCTAAAAAACCACCGACTTTCGAAGTCTGCAGAAAAGAAAGCCCAAGCCCGCTTGATGTAGTAGGGTTGGAATTCCCCCTTTTTCAAACAATTTAGCTCCACCAGGCTCTGCCATGGCCTAACCTCAATCACTACCAAGCCCAGCAAAATGCAGTGACATGGAGTGGACCCAGGCTACAGGTAGCAACAAGAATGAAAAATAAGGGTATGACAAGCTCTGGCTCCTGCTGAAGTCTACCCTCCCCACTTGCACAGCTGACACTTTTCAGTGTCCCTCAGCTAGCTGTCAGCATTGCTCTTTCTGTGATACCCCTGCCTACATGACAGCGTTGGGGTAGAGCAGGAGCTAAGAGCAGAGACTGGACCGCTGATAGTCCAAACTTGGCCCTGGTCTGGTGCCCTATGATTCACTCACACACTATTGTTGCCTATTAATAATATGCTTTTTCCAAGACACAGAAAATGAATTACTCATAGATAAGACACTGAAAATGAAGTCTTGTCAGCAGTGTATATTTAGAAAGTGACTGCGGGACAAATCCAGGTCAGTCCTCCATTCAATATAGAGTTAACACCTGAAAGGATTTGCTTGCTACAGGGGACAGTACCCAGGACTACTCATCACCTTTTTCTCTTGCCATACACCAGCTATCTGGATCCATGGCTGCACCTTCATAAAAAATTCCACAACATGGAGAACAAAGCAGAGAGGTGAGAAACCAACGCTTTTGATGTTCTCATTCTGACCATGGACAGTGAGTTTCCTGCAGTAAGCTAGGAGTTTCAGAAGTTTATTGATGCTTTCCTGGACTCCTGCTCACCTCTCTTCCTTCCTCCATTGCTCTCATGTTCCTTCTCTCCTCCTCCAGAAGGGCAAAGAGGGAAAAAGGACTTCTGTGTCTTCAGCAGAAGACATCTACTGAACTGATTTTCCCCAAATCTTATGTATGGGTTGAATTTCAAAAGCAGCATCTAAGGAGCTGTTTTGTCTTCTCAGAGGACTCTAGAATTTCTATCAGAACCCTTGTCAGGGATCACAAGTCTATTTTCATCTCAAGGTAGAGAATTTTTCAAATTCACCTCTTCTTTACTAACTTTTGAGTCATGCCAGGTTGCATCCAGTATTAAACTGAATTTCTGAAGGGTCTCAGGTCTGCATAAAGTCTATGCATCAAGGCAAAGGGTATGTGAGCAAATGTAGTGCCCATACTGGTAGATCTTCTGGGCTGATGGTGCATTGAGATTGTGGTGGAAATGTGAAAATATCAACTGGCCCTCCAGATTGCAACTGGGGACACACTTCAAGTCAATATAGTAAAGTATTAATGCTATTGAACAAGGTATTTGTAGGATTTCAGTGAAAAGTCCTTTCTAAGTGTTTTGCCTCTTCTGGGCCAGAAAGATGAACTCAAAATAAAAAATGTAAAGAAAGGCAAAGAGGGCAATCAGGGAATAAAGAGCACTTCTTCTGAGAAACGACTTAAAGAGCCGACTTGGATGAGTGGGAGAACTCTGAGAAGGGGAACATTTATATATAAATGCAGAAGGTAAGTACCATGAAAGGGGAACATCGATTTAGACTAAGTGGCAATGCTACTCCCTTTGGCAGTAGGACCAGATCCCAAGTATCTCAGACTAGGCCAACATGATAGGAGCAACTTCAGAGTAATTTTTAAGTCCAGAAGTGCTGAGTGCCTGAGCCTCAGCTGAACCTCCAAGTATGAAGTGAGTCCTGCTTCTCCTCACTTCCCAGCCTGCCCATCCATCTCTGTGTATGGTAGATTTTGCCCACCAGCAGCAACCAACAGCTTTCTGCTCCTGACTTCTGGCCCTTCAGCATCCCATTTCTTTCCTTTACTGTGAGTGATGGTGACTGATCATGACCTCACTAAGTCTTTATATCCTGAATAAACATACAGCTTCCAGACTAGCCAAGGCAGCCTGCTGTCCTGTGGCACTGGGGACAGCTGATCACTCTGTTTCTTCAGCCCCAGGTGTAAATCCTGCTGATCCATCACGTGTTGCAAAAATTAATGTTAAAAGGCTTTTTTTCAAACATCCCTTCACAAACAGTCAAGGTAGATGGTGTTCTGCTCAGCAAATAGCTTTACATCCATGCCGTGGCATAGCTTCTCTTTGTACATGACAAGAGATTGACAGTGTTTTGACATTATGGATTGTTATTGTGACAACACCTAAAAATGACAGTTGGTTTGTATCCCAGACAATTTATAAACATTAATTGCAGGAGCATACAAGAATCATGTGCTGTATTTACCAGAAAATGTGAAGAATCCTTCTAAGATCAACATGCTGTGAGTAACAGATTCCTCCAGAAACAGCCACAGAATGTAATAAGAGGAGTGTTTCTGACAGAAATGCAATCCCTGGAAATGTCCATAGAAAGTAATGTAGCAAGGCTGGGAAACTGTCTATTTATGAGTGAAGTGTCTTTCCAATGACAGTGGGAGTACTGAAACTTAAAAATAAAAACTACATATAGAAACACCTTACTGGAATGTATTTTAATTTAACTTCAACTAAACTGGGAATTAATTCCTGCTGCTTCTTTGATGTGGCAATAGGCAAGTGAAAGAATGTTCACAGTTTATGCATTTATCTCTGGGAGAGGCAACCCTGAATTCCTTGTGAAAATAGTCTTATTTTTGCAGTGGGAAATCCTTTTTCACTAAATTTTCTTTTCCTGGATTTTCTGTCCATCTCATGCTCAGAAAGATCTAACATTCATGTAAATTAGAGGGACTTTCACCTACCCATGGCCAGTTATATGTATGCACATGCAATGCCAGCTCCAGATGTTGAGCCTGGGTGCTTTGGAAAGAAAGGAGATGCAAACCTAGTGCTTGTGAACTGACAGGGCAATCCCAAGAAGTAAGCAATACTAGGCACACAGACTTGTCCTAAGCAGACATGAGCTCCTTCTGTGACAGAATTATTATTGGAGTCCTTCCTTGAGAAGTTAAGACCTTGAGCTACAAACATATTGAGACACCCACCTGCCTCTTCAGTACCATGGGCAATACCTTGGCACCTCAACAGACTGTTGCATCCGAGCTGCATCCAAACCCTGCAGGTCCCTGGATCCTTCAGATGCCTTGATGAGCCTTATGTCCCTTGTCTTGCTCCATTTCAGGTGACACAAGAGCACCTTCATGCAAAAGCTGTCCTAGAAGAAGCTGTAAGAAATTGATGGTGATTTCTGTATCCTCAGCCAGTGCATCCAGTCACATTAACCATCCTCCCCCTTCCATTTCTGCTTCACAGGGTGGAAAAGAGGGATGTCCTATGCAAGGACCAAGCTGACCAGGCTTAGAATACAGAGGATTTCTGCCTTGGGAATTCAAGATGGGGGAGGAACCATCTTTGACTAAGTAAACCACATCATACACTCCTGTCCCGCTTCTTGCTTCATTTTACTCTTTGCTTAGGCAAACACTTGAGTCTGTTCCAAAAACTCTTTATTGCATGTGTCTGTGTCTCCTTTTTTACACAGGAACACCAAGCACTGATTCATGACTTAAGTGTAAACAGGACAGACACTGCAGTGTCCCTGAATCTGCACCAACTTTCTTTGTTTTCATGTCATCCAAGGCACACACCTTATTTTTCACACCTGATGTGACTTTAAATAGTGGTATTCAGCTTTTCCATATACAGTGGCACGGATTTTCCAGGGTTACCTGTCCAAACCTCCACCCCACAAACAGTGCAATAGCCTGCCCATATTTGTACATGCAAGATATTTTGGAAACATTGACCTTACCATGAGCACATGGCTCTGAGGAGCCCCCATGCAAAGGTGGCACGAACAAGCTGCTCCTGTCTTTCCCAAAATTTCCTGGGGGGCTGAGTGAGGAGCCAGCATGTGTGAACAGTCTGTGTCCACTCAGAAAACCTTTATTACCATTCCCAGGTGTGACTGATACTCACCTGGAAAGATGATGTGGTCCCTTCACAGCAATGACCCAAATGTCCTGCCTTACAGTAGCCCACCCCAGCCCCTTGGGCAGCAGGCACACAAACCAGTTTTAGCACTTGTTCTCAGCTGTCAGCACCACTTCAAATTACCCAGATTACTTCAGATTCTGATTTAGGCAGGCCTTGGACTTCTGTCCTGAGACAGAGAATAAGGTCATTTTAGCTTTTACAACACAGAATCGATTTTAACCTGTATTTTGAGACAAGCAAGGAGACACTTTGTTCAATGTCTCACTTTTCCATGTAAACCTGTCCCTCCATCCCAGCTGCTCCAATACTATTTTTGTCTGAAAAATTCATACAGAGTGAGGGAATTTCAGGTTTCTGCTCAGTGGATTCTCAATGACCTCCAGCTGCTCCCTGGTGTTTTGGTGAGAGGTGTGTGGTTATAGGGTACTAATTAGTCCTCCTAAACTGGAGCTCCGTGCCCTGCTTCCGCAGGGGAGCACTCAGGCTGTGGTACAGCCCTGGGGAAAGAGTGACAGGGGATGGCAGTTACAAACCTGTAATTTCATCAAAGGTAGAGCAGAAAAAAAAACCAAAATCCAACAGCAGGATAACAATTTCTAGTGTTCCCTCTTCAAGATCTCGCTGCCACCAAAAAATTATTAACCCCGGCGATTAAGTTAACATCTAAAAGAGTGCACTAAAGCAGTAAAGACGGGCTAGTCGCTGGCGTACTGTT
>VXBC01001372.1:1108007-1145828 GCA_013399945.1 Ploceus nigricollis | reverse complement strand
GGTGTCAGGGAAAGGAAAATAAAATTAATAAAGGGTAAAGGTGAAATAAAGCTGTAATAAAGCCAGCCCTCCTTTCAGGGTGAACAAAGAAACCAAATAGCATCTCTCTCTGCTTGCAAACTCCTCTTCTGGTGCTGGGAAGCTGGGCTTAAACAATTCACTTAGTTAGAATAAAATTCAGTTTCATTCACACCTCCACCCCGGTCTTCTCAGTGGGAGTGAATTTATTTGCAGAATAAGAATACAGGCTGTGATTATTTTTCTTAGGTTTGTTTGAATTTTTTCACCTTGAAGAAGTTTGCTTCCATTGATCATAGAACTGCCAACACACCCGTCCAGCAGAAAAAATTATGAATTTTTATTCTTTTTAGCAGCCTTCACATTAAAGTCACAGCAAAGCAAACAGATATGAAATATAAATAACAAACAATGCCCAGATTGGAAACTTTCTGGAGATTACATTAGACCCTGGCAAGGCCCCTGACTCTGTCAAAGAAGTGTTATCTTGAGATTGTCAATGCATGCTTCAGGGTAAGAGTGACTTTGTCCCCAGAGACCCAAGGGAACATAACAAGTGACATCAGTCATATTTTGGAGACTGCAGAGCCTAGTGTCGCTAAATGTCAACTAAATCTCTGTACATGGCTCTCTTCAAAGAGTCATTCCTGAAGTGCTGAAAGGTGAGAGGGGCTAACTAAGCCAATTAAAGAAACATTTTCTAAGTAGGGGAAGGACACAATGATGTACAGACCAGGTACATACCTATTTTGTTTTCCTTCAGTTTCCATCAAGACCAAAGTGGGTGGGAAAAAATGCCCCTTTACCAGAGGTAGGACGTCGACTGACAAAAGGCAGGAGGCTTATGCCAAAGCAATGGCCATTTCTTTTTACCCTAGAGTTGATGTTCTGTCTGTTCCACCTCAGCATTCCTCATGAGCCAGAGACAGCACACCAGAAACAACACACCAGTCTGCCCAAACACAAAAATAAAGCACTAGACAGGCTTCTTTGGGAAAAGTAATGTAACATGTGAAGGAGTAATTGCAACTGGAATTTACAGGAATGCTAGCAGTCATGTCATCAGGTCACATCCTGATCCTACTCGCTTAATTGTAAATAAAGAGCAGTCCTGGGGATATGCCAGCTATGGCAGCTCCTTAGGCCTTTATTCGTAAATCCGATTTCTTCTGAAATAATTAAATGGAGTGACATTTTACGGTATTAAAAACAAACTTTTGTATTTTCTTGGTGAAACCAGTATTTTTCCTTTTGCAGAAACTGACTCATGTAAAAAGTATCCACAAAGGAACCATGAGAATATACTCAGGGATACAAATAGACTGGGCTTTGTCAATCAGTCCCCTGCCACTTTACAGACAGGACAACATTTAGAGCAAAGCAATTGCATACTTTTGAGCACCATGGAGGCAGAGGTGTTCTTGCAGGTCTAGCTGAAGCAGTTGATGAAACAAGCCCTTGTCCTCTGCCCCTGCACGGGGGGTTACCATTTCCACATCAGGGCCTGGTTGGACAAAGGGAAAGTACATCCGGAAAAGCCACCAGCTCTGCTCAATTGAACTAAAGTGACTTTGCTGACTTTGCACTGAAGCTGATTAGCACCAGCTCTGTTCATTTGGCTCAGCTGAGGGCATGGCAATCCCCCACCCAAAAAGCAAAAAGGAGATAGGCAGTAATATCTAAGTTTAGGAAAGCCCCTTTTCGAAAAAATAATGCATCTGAGCTTTAAGAGAAGAATTTGCGCACCGCATCCTTATCTGGGATCTGAGTTCAAGGCTGTTTTATCTCGGGTGTTGGTTCAGTTGGGTGTGGAGATAAGTCCAAGCTGTGAAGTTTGAATCTGGACCAAATTTCTCCATGATTTGAAAGTGTTTGGTTCCATCATTTTGGAAAGCGCCTGTCGCTAGGTCTTTTAAGCTTAGCAGCAGATATAGACATACTAAAAACAGAAATAAACATTAGGAAGTCACTGTAGCTGCATCCGGCTGAACCCTCAACACTTTACAGAGTCACTAATTTATAAAGAAAGAAGGAATAATAAAGCATAAACAATAACTGAAACACATCCAACATTTCAATCAGCACAGTGCACTCACTGCGTAGCCGCTATAAATACATTCTGCTAATGCAGGAAGTTTGGGGCAAAAACAAAAGCATAGGCAATTAGCTATACTTGTTGCAACTACAAGACATTTGACAAGATATTGCTTGATACTTGAAAGCATATAATTAAAAAAGAAGATCTCTATCAAAACTGTTTAGTAGAATGACTGTCTGTCTGTCTATCTATCTATTTATCTATCTATCTATCTATCTATCTATCTATCTATCTATCTATCCCTGTGGCAACACCACAGCATTAGGTATAAACTATAGGTTATAGGAGACTTCAGGCAACACAAGAGATAACAGAACTGGGGTAGAAAGTAGAAAATATGGAGAGAGATGAAAGCTCTGTTTAGTCTGTACACACTGTGAAAATAAAAGATAGGTCTGACATTTGGAGACATCATTTCAAAGGGCCCTTCCTACTACTACGTTCATAGAAAATCTGGCTTCTTGTGATAAACACCTGAGAAGTTTGGCCTCAAACCTGCAAATGTTAAGCAAGGGCAAAAAAACTTTTAAACATAGAGTTTGTTCCTGAGCCTGTTGAATTCCATGGAAGAGTTTATCAACATTGTCTGGCTTTTGTTCAGGCTTAGAGTCATTATTACAATTACTGACAAGAATGCAATACCACAAAGCAAGGTTTTGCAGGCGAACCAGTGCTGCTAATCTTTTTGCTGCATCTCAGCCTTGATTCTTCTTCTAGGGATAACTTTGCTATGCAGTCATCTTGTTTCTCCTGGTTGACAAAAAAGTCAACTATTGGACATAACACTCTTTATTATGTTCATTTTACACATATATTGGCATCATCCAAACTCAGTAGGCCAGTGTTTGGCTTCATTTTAAGAAATGTTAAAGTGTTAAAATTCAGCTGAAACTGAAAGTATTCAGACTGAGGTTTTTTTTACACTTCGACAGTGGGTAAAAACATGAATGTGAATTGTAGCAAAATAGCAAAATGGAAGTCTTAGGAGAGGAATACAGTAGCAAACCCAGCTAATCTCCAGTACGACAATCTTCCCAGGACCATAATATTTCAGGATCTCATGAGCTTTAAATAATTTATCCTACATTCCTAGGAGCTAGGTGAATAAAAGATCTGTAGGTGTCAGGCATTGCCCAGGATGTTTGTGGTTGAACCTTGGTCTCCAAAGCCCTCAAGCAAGGCTCTCATTCTAGACTGTGCTGTGAGAATCATGGAAGAAGTAAAAGCTGTGTCTCACTGCTTATTTTTACTTTAGGTTAAAGCCAGGGGAGAGGGAGCTTGCAGGGTAGGACATGACCAAGGCCAGGAGGGCAGGAATTATGGAAAAAGAATGATTGGAAACCTTAGAGAAAACCTAGCACAAGTATGCAATATTTTTCTTTCTGTTTTCCTTGCCTGCATTTGAAGAGGGGTTGAGTGTTTCGTTTCACTGTGTGTGGAGCTCTCCCCATGCTGTACTTTCCTCTACAATGATTTACAAACTGCTCTCCTCTGCTTCATTCTCCTTCTCGGGGAGATTGCCAGTCCTGTCAGCATTATCCTCTGACACTTTGGTCCAGAAATATTTCAGGATCAGACATGCTTTCCTTGCTTTTGCTGCCTGTATTTCTGGAAGGTTGATGAACCAGACAATGCTTTGTACTTGATAGTCTGATGCCAGTGCTGGACAGGGATGAGTTAGCAGCTACTTAGTCTCAGAGTATTGTACCAACCTCACTCTACAAACAGTAGCAAACCTGAAAATCCAGGGAAACAGGAAGCCTCTTGAAGTGCAAACCATTCCCTTATTCAGACCTTCTGGCTGTAGCTGCTGATGGAAAGGAATTTGCAGCAGGAATTGTAGATCAACCTAAATCTCCAACTAAATATAGTCTTGCACTGGCTGGGGGGAAGGAGAGGAAATATGGCAGAGATGAGGAGGGCCAGGAGTGCTCTTAGTACACAACATCCATGTTGAGAGCAGCTAGGCATAATTAATTAATGATGAGTTTTAATAGTGGGGTTTATGTGTTTAGATTCTCTCTAAGTAAAGCTGAAACATGAGAGATTCTGTATCCAAAAGACGTGTTACATAGCTGGGCATGTTACAAAAAGAAAACACGTGTGAGTACCAAATATTACTCATTGAACAAAAATAAAGCGAATGAGTCATATAAAACAACTCTACAAACAAAAGTTGCAAAATGCCTGGGAAAACTTAAGTAATTCAGTTGCTAGGGTCATGTGGTATTCCTCTAGCAGGCCTGAAAAACTTATGGGATGGCAAGGGGACCTTAGTGTGAACTGCAGAGGAAGAGCATGAAGTGTAAGGGCTGAGTGTGCATGATAGGGTCACCTTTTCCCCACAGAACATGAAATAGCTGAACAATGTGATTTCAGCTCTCTCATCTCTTAGACAAACTTGCTTTGCAAGGAGATGTAGCCAAAATCATGGACTTCCTGCAGTTCTTGGGCAGGAGCAGGCTCAGGGGAAGACTGGAGAACATGGGATTTTCATTTTAGCTTGTGTCAAAAGAATCAGGAACATAAAAACTGATTTCATTTCAGCAGAATAACAGAGTACCACCAGAAATACTTTTGCAAAAATGTGATTTATGACTGATGTTCATCTTGACAGGACTCAGCTCTGTCTAAGCCTATGCATCATTTGAAGCTACTTCCAGTGTCAGTGCAGGGTCTGGAGAGTGCTCAGGTCTAGTGAAGAGCAATCTTCTCAATCAAACTTGAATCTGGGATGGCAGGGTTTCAGAATTGGAAGACCTCCAGACTCCCAAAGTTTTTCACTGTCTCTCTTAAGGTATCTTCATGTATCATCTCCCCTCTGGTGTGACCTCACCAACCTTCTAAAACTACTGTGTCCTCCTGGATTGTGGCAGATTCATTCTGTGAGAGGTGGTACTGGAGCTGCCAGGTAGAGTGCTAAAGTCCAAAGAGTTTCTGAAATGCAAACCCTGCCTTTACATGTACATAAGAGCTAAAAGGTACTTCCATCTCTACCATTTCCATGTCCATTCAGAAGAAGGGAAAGCTCCCTCAGAATCCTCATGAAGTCTAGGAGACTTGAAGAGTGAATTTTGAAGGTTTGAGCTAGTAGGGTTGGGTTGAACTCGGAACTAGTCTGACTTGTACATCACTTCAGTGTTTCAGCTTGTCTTCTATACGTCACACAAACATAAACCCTCACACCAGTGAGACACTTGGTTGGAATTACACTGGAATTGAGACTGTCTAAATTTAAAGTGCCAGAAACTGCAAGTCTAAAGTTCTACCTTACACAAGTAATTTTGCTGGCAACGTGATGCTCACTATCTGCTACTGTAGGCTGCTTAATGTGACGCTCAGCTTGATGCAATGGTATGAAATATAGCAAAGGTGACAAAGTTATCTCTGCCCTTGTTTATTGCCTGAATTCAGTTCCAGTGTTTATAAGACAAAGAACAGTATTCCAAAAGCAGGGGGAAAAAGATATTTAATTCAGTAGTGCATATGAATAATACTTGAAAAGACAAATAGTGTTTGGTTTAGTTAATATATTGCTCATTAGTGAACCACAATACAGACATTTTTTAAAAGACTGCAATCACCATGACAACCTGATAACATTTAGTCACATCATTTCCGAATACGATTATCCTCCTTAAAGACTTTTCTTTTTTATGAAAACAAAGGGCAAATTTCAAGTCTGTGGTCTGTTCTTAAGATAACCTGTAAGTTCCCCCTTTAAAAAGTGCGGCAATTCAGTGGGAAAATGCAAGGAGAACTAAAAGAAAGATATACCTGGAAGAGAGGGAATATGTAAAATTGTAATCCCAAGTTCAAGGAAAACCATGCTGTCCTACCCTGTAAGATCCACACATAGGGGGTGATTTGCACACATAATTTAAACTTTATGTGTTAACTTTAACAGGATCTTCATCATGGTGTCACAATCCCATGATGGAATGAAGGATCAGCACCGACTAGGCAGATGTCACTGCAGGAAAAAAGGAGATGGAGACCGAGACCTTTGGGGACACTCATCCTTGCAGTCCATTAGTAGCACAGCAGGGAAACCAGTTGCTGGTTCAGACCTGAAGGATCTTCTGGGCAGGACTGTCTGGTCTTCAGACTGACTTATCCCTGAAACTCTGAAAGACTTGAAATGCCTCAGGGTGCTGGGCAACAGATCATGTTGGGGGTGCAGAATGTGTTGTGATAATGGGAAGAGCGGGGAGGATGTTTGGTCTTTCTGCTGTGGGCTGGAACTGCTCCTGGCAATGGTCACACTGGTACCCAAGGCAGTGCAGCTGTGGGTCTATGTGTGCAATGCTAACACAACAGAGGCAGGCCAGCCCCCCGTAATTTGCTCCTGGAATGAAGGGAGGTCACATTTCCCTGTTTTCCTGAGAACATTACCTACTTCATTTTCTGAAGCAATCTACTTTAAGAGCACAGTAGCCCATGTCTGCTTGCAGCTAACATAGCAAAATGACGTGGCTTGATAAATAGGTTGAATTTTATCGGTAACCTCTGCTGTCTTACACTGATTTACTATCATCATCTCAGGCACTGCCAAATTATTATTTTATTGGGAAGGAAAATAGAGGTACCACAAAGTGACACTTATTCCTGAGACGAATTTGGCAGGCAGCTGTGATAAGAAGGACTCAGTGGCCTGAGTGTGATCCTCCCAGTGGGACTGCTGCAGTGTGAGGATTCCCTTACTAGGATACAGCGGGAGCGGAGCCTGAAGCCCCCTTTGGCAGGCATCCATGGCATCTCGTTAGGTTAACACTTTTTGGAGAAAATGTTTGCAAGCTTCACATGTGTGCAAACTTGCAATTGGACACGTAATTAATTGTGATTTCCTGACAGAAATTGTTACAATTAGTTGGTTAAGCACTTCTGCTTCTGGTCCAGGCAAGATGACTGCCAGCAAAGTCACTGGTCAGGAATTTGCAGAAAGCCAAGAAGAAAGCATGCAAAGGCCGTCAAAATAATTTGGTCTGGGAGTCTGAATTAATTGAATTAATAGTCAGAAGGGAAATAATATATTTTTATTGTTCAGATGAATATAGCTAGAAGACCCAAACCCATTACTTGAATTCAGAAAGCTTTGGATTTAGGGATTCAGCTTGATTTATGAAGACATTAAATCAGTTGTCTCAAATATATTTGATACTGAAATTTTGCACCATTATTTCTGACTTCTCCTACACTTCACCAGGCAAAAAATACCCCCAGACCTTGTTTTCATGGGAACTCAGGGTGTGATTCCCCCTTGAAGTCGGTCAACATTGGTGCAGGGCTGAGCAGTCACTCCAAACTGCTAGCCTGCTTCATGCCTTCCCTGGTTCCTGGCTTTGCACAAGAATGTGTGGGATGAGGAGATTTCATAAGGGCTATTAATAATGGAGGTGATCTATAAGACCTTAACCATTATTATCCTGACTGCAAAACAACCCGGTCAAGAGCTTGAACATTAAAGGAAAGCAGGCAAATGGTCTTGAGCACAACAGCATTGCCAGAGTTCAGGATGAGAAGGGTCTTTGGGGAGCCCAGTCTGAAAAGCACGGATCTCCAACAGGTTTGATGGGTGTTCTGCAGAACTGCAGACGTCTTGTGGGTGCTGGCCATTGCTCCCAGACTGATCACTGCTGGCAAGGCTGCTTAGTAGATGGCCAGCCCACCAGCTTTCTGTGACAGGGAGAAAACACCTGCAAATATTCCTCTTACTGCTTTGTATGCTTTGTGGAGAAAGCATGGCTCTGCTCAGATGGCTGTTGTTCAAACACAGAGCAGTTTTGGCACAGGGAGCATTTGCAGACCCCTTGCCTTCAGGTTAACTGGGGAGAGACACCACAAAAAGCTACAGACCTCCAGGTTTTAGGGGCTTCGGTGTGCCCACAGGTGTTCTCAGTGGGATCACGCTGCAATATGAGCACAATTAAACCATAGCATGGTGTTTGTCAGAGACAGTGGCAGAAGGCAAGCAGCAAACAAGGTGCTGTTTCCACTCCAGCCTTCCTTGTAGGCCCTGGCAGGCTGCTGGAGTGCGCTTCCTGCCCAGCACTGCTGGCAGTGGGATGGTATTTGGGAGTGTGGGATCCAAGGCAATGCAGCACCGCACCAGGCACCAGCCTCCTACCTTTCAAAGGGATGCTGAGCTCCACTTGGCCCTCTGCACGGTGGGAGTGGGAAAAAGTGCCGAGCTTTCTTATCTCTTATTTCATAATTTTATTGAAATATTGTGACTGATTAAGTACTTGAGAATGACTCTTCATGCAATTTTGGTTTTGCAAGCTCCTTAGGGGCAGGTCCTTGTAAGCCTGTGTTCTCCATTTCAGTGTGAATAAAGGAGGCTATTTTAAACCGGTCTTTAGGAATAACAATTATGAAAACCCCATAAAATTATTCCAAATTCCCCTCCATATACTCTAAATGCTGTCACACTTCTTCTGTTTTCAAATGATAAAAGTCTTTGTTCCTTAGCTAAGGACAAGGATCCAGCCCAGAACTACACATTTCATAGCAGTTATAAACTCCTCAAGACAAGTGGCTCTAATGGAAACAAAAACAACTCTGTAATGGTAGCAGGTGCAAAATGAAACAGTACATTAAAAATAGCCTGGCTGCATTCTCCAGTGACATGAGTTCTACATGCATATCACTCCAAAATAATCCATTTATCCTTTCTCCCCGTGGTTGCAAGAAGCCAGTCCGTGCTGTGAATCCTGAGGCTCTGCAGGCACGGCTGTGAGAACTGAAGCAAAACCACAGCCCGCCAGCCAGGCGCTCCCCTCTGCCTTCCTTTTAGCATCAGAAGCCAGTTTTCCCTGGCTTCTTCCTGCTGCAGGTGGGGAAAACACTTTGACAAGCCAATGCATCTCTTCAGCCTCTGATAAGTGCTGACTTTATTCCTGGGAGTATGAGGTTAAGTTAATTTGCATTTTGCTAAGCATGAGTTTGGCTCTGGAACTGATTCTGTTGCAGTGTTTAGTGATCACAAGCCACCCTGGAGTATTGAGAGCTGAGCAATTTTCTGTGGAAAAAGAACCATATTTCTCCTTTAAATTGCCAGCATTTCAGGAGCAGAACTCAGCTTTCACAGACTCCACCCAACCTTTCTGCAACTTCTGCCTGCCATTTCTTCTCTGGATCCAAACCTTCACTCCATCCTAGGCTTTCTTTCTTTTCATTAGGACTGATTTGTGGTGTCATCTGGTGACCTCACAGGATATATTTTAAGAATTCATCTCCATGTTTGCATTTGCCAGTCAGATATTTGAGCCAGCTGACTCAAAAGCAACAATGAACCTAAATGCTGCCATGGTGCTAAAATCATGGAAAACAGTCTTAGAACCTACGGATGCATTTTGTGGGCAATCACCCAGCTTCATCCAAGTGAAGCTTTTGTTTGCCCTCTTCTTTGCTGAGGACTCCTCTGGGTCTTGCTTGACTGCAAGAATATTCATTTTGTTGATGAGAGGAAACATCTGAAACAAAAACTTCCAGGCAAAATTAAAACTTCCAAGTAGTTCATCCTCATGCTAGTTGTTAGGCAATGGGAAGAGCTAAAAAATACCATTTTAATATTGTTAATAAAAGCAGCCCATGGAAGTTGAGTTGCTGATCGCTCATATTCATTCTTTTTCCCCTGGGTTGGCTCTCATGCCAGATTTGTTGATCTCAGCAGACAAGGTTGCAATACCAGAGAAGACCCAGAGTAGACAGACTGAACTGCAGCCCCAGTAATTTTTGTGGGGGCGGGGTTTGTCTGTCGACTTCCTCCTGCAGTCCAACTTGTGTCTCTGCTGCTCAGTAGAAGGTCTGTCAGGCCATGTATTCAGAGGATGTCAGTGAAGTTCATCTGCTGACGGCTGAACATTATTTTATCTAGATAAATGTTTCACAGGGCATCTTCCAGCAGCTTCTGAGCTGCAGTCAGTGAGCCCGGAGATATGAGGCCCTTATTGCAGTTGGTTTATATCACCCATCGTAAATCAACTCTTCTAGCGTAACTCAGTGTGTCACAGCTTAGTGCGGTCATGTTATGCAGACCTGGGTGACTTGCTGTCACAGGGACACACCCATGAGAATGCAGATGTCCTGGGTGCTTGGGGACCTGCTCCCGCCCCTGTCCCAAGGCTGCACGCAACAGAGATGATGTCCTGGCCAGCGTGAGCAGGTCACTTGTGGAGCTCCATGAGGGGACACTTGCACCTGCTGAGGTTTACCCATAAAGAGCAAAACCAGCTATTTTGCCTAAAATAATATCGACCTTTCAAAGCAAACATGCTGGGACCCACAGGAAGGCCTGTTTGACTCTCCAGTAATCGACTTCTCTTCTGTGTGGGGCTGCTCTCCTCTGATGGCTGGACTTTGCCCAGTGAATTCGATGTTTAGGATACCCTACAGCGGAGAGGAGAAAAGGCTTTGCCTGCCCACCTGCTGTGGTCAGCCAAGCTCACCTGCAATGCGTGTTTTTCAGATGCTCAGGAACACCACAGAGTCTAAATCAGGAATTACATTGATAGAGCCAGTCTTGTGCATCAGCACTTGCAGCCTTCTGGAGGCACCAGCAAAGTGACTGGGGACACTGGCCAGCACTTTGTTAGCCAGGCTTTATTGGCAGATGGTTAACATAGCATAGCCCTTCCCCATGGCTGAAGAGTTCTGTAAGCTTGGAGGCCTTGCTCATACTCCAAATCCATGCTCTGTTTATATTTTCCTTGTCCTGAACAAAAATTGGCCCCATTGTGTGGGAGCAACACTGGAAAAGAAAAACAAGAAACATTCACTGAGGGAAAATGGATATTGTGGGAGCTGAGGAAATGCACATACTTTGCTGATTCCATTTTCTGATGATGTCAGAGTCAAAGAATATCTCTTAAAAAAAAACCCCTCGGCAACTTGGAATCAAAAGCTCTGTTCATCACAGTCTCTTGTTAAAAGAAGAAATGTAAACACTCTCCCTTGCCACCCCTCTCTTCCCCCCAACCTCCAAGAAATTAAATCTGGCTCCATTTGGATGGGCCCTCAGATGGAATCAAGAGTATGTCTCCAGGGAGGGAGGCGTTAATGTACCAGGGGAGGGATGGAGCGGGGGGGACAGGAAAATTTGATTGTGCTATGTGAAATGCAGGGATTCAAGCTGCTGCTTCTCATGGAGGCTGAAGAAGGGCAGCCTGACACTTTACAGATTGGGTGTAATACACAGGAAATTTGTCCTTTCTGCCAGAGCAGTCTAGGGATAGGGCTACCCACACCCCTCCCCAGCCACTTTGCTTGGCTGGTAAAAGCTCAGGAGAAAAGGGTTAAATAAATGTTTGTGATATGATAAGGTGCTTGTTTATTCAAGGGATGACAGATTATTGGCTCCCAAGGCAGGGTTGAAAAATAGTACAAAGGAGCTGGCGTTCCCTGCACTGATGTGATTTCCTCCTAAGGTTTTGCTCTTTGGTAGGAACAATATGCGCTGGGAATTAAGAGGGATGACTTTATTTCAGACTGGAACAGACAGACTAAGAGCTGTTTTCTGGAGTCACTGACTCTGTTTTTGTTTTCATGGGTTGATTTTTTTTTTCCAGTTTTTTTTCCTTTCAGCTGAACGACTTCTCCCAAACTCTTTGGAAATGGGGTTATCTCTGATCCGGGAGGAACACCCAGCATGGCAAGCTGACTAGAACACTTCAGATTAGGGGTTTGACCCTTTTACTTTGTACATAATTTTCTATTTTATCACCACGTCTCTAAAGCTAGCTCCTGCTTCACTGCCCTTGGATAAGAGCTCAGGTCCTTGCCGAGGGCTGCTCACAAGTCAATAAAAGCTGGGCATTACAGCAGAGCTGACGGCTGCCAAAGGACTACATGCACATCTTGCAGACCAAATTCTCCTTTTTACAAAACTGCTGGTGAAATCCAGAGCAGCCTTCTTTTATTCAAGTGCATTGCACAGGCACTGAGCTGCAGGGTGCACCCAGCCAGGTGCCTCTGTGACTGTACCTCTGGGAGTGATGATGCATTGGGAATGTCGGGCCAGGCTCCTGCAGTTAACCCTGAAGACTGGAGCTTGGAGCAGATCCTGGACACATTTTACAGATAAAGATAGAAAAGGTGCCACTTTGTGCCCCAGTTTTAGATGCTCTAAAATTGCCTTTTATTCCCCTCAGGTATGAGCTGGGGTGAGCTCCCCCCTCCACCACAAAATGTGTTATTCCAAGGGGCTGGGGCGGATGTCAGGGAGAGGGCACCACACAGGGTCAGGGTCTTCCTTCCTGACCGTGTCGCTGCCTGGGGCCAGCGGTGATGGCAGCAAAGGCCTGACCACTGCGAGAGCTTCTGCACACGAGGAAGAGGTGGGGATCTGGGGGACATCAAGTGTTTCCCATCACTTGTGTCACCCTGAAAGCGATTCGCCGGCCAAATGCCCGCAGCAACAGGATGACGCTCCATCAGCGCCATCGGCCAGGAGAGCTCTTCACATTGAAACTTCACATTATTAGGACAAATACACATTGTCTGGTCACAACACATCAAAAAGCGAGGGGAGGGTTTCTCAGCAGCGCGAGACGTGTGTGACAGCTCGTCGGCAGGGACGGCAGCAGCGGAGATGTGGCTCCGCTGACATCAGCGCCCGGGCTGTCACCCGGAGGCGCAGCAGTGATGTTCAAGCTGCACCGGGCTGGCGGAGCCAGTGCGCCTCGGGTACCGCGGGAGAGCTCGCTAGCGGCTGCTCGTCTGGAAAACCAGGCAGCAGTTCCCATGATCCTGGCGTAAATGACAGTTAAGCCACACATTTGTTTTCAATGCTTGGATCTGGCACTGGATTTCTTTTTGAATGAAAACTATGCCAAACATCTTTTATAATTTTTTTTCCTCAAGCAAGTATGTGAGCAATCCAGCAGCAGAGTGCCAGAAACATTTGCTTTCCTTCCTAAGAAGTGGGGTAAAGGAAAAAAACACCAACCACACACGCACAAAACAGATTTTATTTAAAGGCTTAAAAGAGGCCAAGTCACTTTAAACACTGGTAGGACTGGGCTATTGAACTCTGCTCCTGTGTGTATGTGTATGTGCAAGGGGAGAGTAAAAATGCATATGTTGGGGTATGCATGGAAAGACTTTAATGCTGCCTAGTACTTTCAGGTACTGCGCTGCCTTGCAAATAAAAGCATAAATACATGCATAAAATTAATGAAAAAATTTACAAAAGGGTCTGAATCAAAGCTCGAGGCCAGAATTTGGCTCTTGGAATGAGAACTCTGACTCATTTCATGGGTAAGCCCAGGAGTAAGCTATGGAGCTAGCAGATCCACATGTGTCTTCAGTGCTGCAACAGCGTGAGCCCAAGCAGCAAAAACACTGCTCCTAAAATCCTTGGAGCCGTACACAATCATGGCAAACAAAGATCAAGCAGGGGTGCAGGCTGCACTAGAAGGTGGATTAGTGTTCAAAGGCCGAGTCAAAGGAGAAAGGAGATAAGGTGAACAGTGTCATACCAAAGACAGCTATTAAATGTAGTGGTAATCTGCTGAGCCACAGCCAAACCTTTTGCCTTGTTGGACATGAATAACTCAGGGACAGATGGGAGCTGGCGGTGGGGGGAAGGGGGTGGGTAGGGTATGGAGGAGTGAAGGTCTGTCTGAAGGCTTGTTCCTCAGCATTTCTAGGCACACAAAGTGCCCCTCTTGTCTACCCTGACTGGTCCTGCTGGAGTTGCTGTGGTACCTAAGTCCCCCACCTTGCAGGAGGCTTAGCTGAGCATTTAATTTGGAAAGCACTCACCATTCCCTGGTCACTCAAGTATGGTGTGTGGGCACCTTCCCAGCCCAAAAACCCAGAGAAAAGGGGTCTGTACTTCTTGTTTCCCCTACAACTCCGCACTGTAACATTTGCAAATGTAACTTTTCTGTTCCTAACAGTATTTAATCATGAATGGTTAAATAATTTGTACTGGCTTAAATCTCCTTTGACCCTCCTATTAAGATATTTCTTCTTAATTAGTATTCAGTTTTTAATATCTTAAGAGGAACTCATTGTCAGGTTTCTGCTACAATATTTCATTAGCCTCTGTTTGGATCTTGTTTCTTTGTGCAACCTTAATAGCTCTTATGATTCTGCTACGTGTCTGAACAGTATTTTACTTCCAGCCTCTCACTATCTCCTTCTCCTATACTTTCTCCTATGCTGCTACAATATTTACTAGGACTAGGAGGCCAGATCATCCTAAACCCAAGTCCTGTGCTTATTTGCATATCAATAAAAAGGCATCAGTATTATTTTTCCTATACAAGAGCATCATATAGCCTTTGAAATGCCACTTGTCCCCCTTCACCCCATGCCCATGTTGTTTCCATGGGCAGTTTACTGTCTGGTGTGCTGTGGATCAAGTGCTAAGGAAGGAACATTGCCTACATTTCCCAGAGGATTGTGTTTGGCAGTTTAGAGCAGGTATTTCCAAGATCTTTTAGAGAGTTGTCCCTAGTGCTCCAAATCTGAGTGGTGGTAATGTTTCCCTAGTTGTGGTGCAGTGCTGTCCCTCTCTGTGGAGTGGAGTCAGTTCACACCAGGGGCTGAACTGGTTTGAACAAACATTGTAAAATATCCAGCTCTGCAATGTGTCAGTAATCTCTGCCAATAGAAATATTCTTACACACATCCTTCAGTCCTTCATCTGCCATTTATGTTTATCCACAAAAAAAAAAAAAAAAAAAAAAAAGAAAGAAAGGCAGGGGGGGTGTTGGAATTTTATTACATACACATGCTCCTTCCTCAGCCTATATGAACAAATTATCCCAAAGCAGAAAGCAACAGCTCAGGATGCACATAATTTCTCCTGTACATGGAAAAAAATAGTGCATCAATGGGATTGCATATTTTTAGGTCCAGCCTTTGTTTTCAAGATGCTCTTTCATTTTGTGGGTCAGGTTAAGTCAAATATTTCCATTCAGTGCTTCACAGAGAACAGACACCCTCTGGCTGCTGAGCCATTTCTCTTTTTGGACATGAAGTTGGTCTTCAACCAAGCCTGGGTAACAGGTTAACAGAAAGTCAGGGGAAGGTCTTGTAGGATGCAATAATTCTTTGCTAAGAGACTATGTGGAACCAGAGGAGAAGGAGGTTATGTCCTGAGGCTGTGTCTTTGCACCATCCTCAGTCCCTGCTGGGGGGACCATTGGCTGAGGCTGAGCATTAGACCCCTCACCCAGGCTGCTGGCTGGATTCTGAAACCAAAACCTGGCTTGCCAGGTTTGCAGAGTCAAAGAACATGCTGGACTATGAACCCCAATACCCAGCCACATCCAGGGCTGTTTCATTACATGGGGGAAGGAATCAAGGGAGCTCTTGACCCAGTCAGTCACCATATCTCCAACTCTGGTCCCCACAGGCCAATTTTTGCAGCCCCAAGGCCAGTTTCACCACCACCCTGCACCAAAACAGTGCCACTGAGTGTGGCATGTGCCCTGTTTGCCCCTGCCCAACATGGCACACAGGCAGTACACTCTTTCTTTGCTTCAGTCACTATCATGACTCATAGACCTTCCTCCTCCCTTATACTCCCCAGCCAAGGGATCACACACTGAAAGCAATGATAGTTTGGTTGCTGATGCAGTTCTGTGATGATAGGGGTCACAGCCAATGAGATTTTGATTTTGAAGAGGAGGCAAAGGCTGCTGTTTACCTCATCCCCCAGCTGCTGACAGCCACATGGCTTCCTGGCGCTGCCTCTGGGGTGATGCACAGCCTCCACTTCCCCAGCACGACTTTGTCCCCTGAGAGGTGTCATTTTGCCCAGCACAGGGGTAATTCCTTCAGTTACAGGGAAGCAATCAATCACATAGGCGTACTGTCCCTAGCTTGGTGGCACTGCCTGTCTGGGAGCACCCCCAGTTCCTCCTTCCTGCTCCCTGCCAGATACAGACAGCTCTTCAGGAGAACTAATGGTGCCGCAGCAGCCCCAACTTCTGGAATTTCCTGGCTTTTCATAATCTTAACGTCTCATTAGCGTTTATTTGCAGATGCATATCCTTGTTCACTTCTCACACAGGCTGCTGTAAATCACTGCTGACTCTGCTGCAATCACTGCCTTCACCTCAGAAAGGAAAGGCCAGTTCCCAGAGGCAGAGGAACTGCTGCAGAAGCAATGTCTTCATTGCCACAGCCTGAGCCTCCAAGCTAACTGTGCCATCTCCAGAGGCCAGAGTCAAAGGCAGCTCCTCATTTGAGCTTTCCTTTCATCACCTTGTCAAGCACTGGAACAGGCTTCGTAGGGAGGTGATTGAGTCACCATTCCTGGAGGTATTTAAAAGATGTGTAGATGTGACACTTGGGGACATGGTTTAGTGAACTTGGCAGTGCTGGTTAACAGTTGGACTTGATGACCTTATAGGTCTTTTCCAACCTAGAGGATTCTATGATTCTATGATCTCTCCAAACCAAATTCACAGAATTTCATGGACTTGCCCTTTGCTAGCTTCTACTTGGAAGCAGGGCCACCATATCACCTTTGATTGGAGCAATGGATTCAGCCTGCCCTTTGATAAATGGAAGAGGTTTTGGCAAACACTTTGAGCAAGCAAATACTTTATCTGAATGCAGAAAGAAATCATTAATATTATAGCACTAGAACGGCGTGTGTCTTTATTTTTAGCTGAGTAGGAAACAGTGAGGTTAGCATGGTTATCCCAAGGTTGAAGATCAAGTGGCAAAATGGTTAAAGTGTAAACAGGATTGGAGAGAGATGAAACAGGGAGCATTTGTCTTCTCCTTATTTGTTCATGGTGATCACTTATAGTCAATATTTTTGCTATGATGACAAAGCTGCATTTTAAATAGAGATTTGTGTTTGATGAATTGGTCTCCAGTTATTGTTAAGAGTACAACATTGTTCACTCATTGCACACAGTGTCAATTATTGCATCAAATGTAGATTATCAAAATGACAGGAAAATCTCTTCTGCTGGAGAAAACCCTAACCAAACTCTTTAGTAGGATTTCATCTCCTCTTCAGTTGGGGGCCCAAATACCCAACAGTGGAGGAGAGAGGCAGAGGCAGAAGAGATCTCATTGATCACTGCCTTGAACTGCAAGTGGTTGTCATTTTCCAGCTCCACATTAAAACTTTCCTAAGGATCAAACTTTTCAAAAGATCCAAAAGACTAAAGCACAAGCCTGTTGGCCAAGCTACATCCTCTTCCCCATGCTGCTGCTGAAGCTTCCCAAGATTTTGCCAACCCATTCCCTCAAGTTCCTCTGAGAGGGTGGCCCAGGTACCTGGTGACCGCCTTGCCACCACCCCTTCATTCCTTCCCATGTGGTGGCCAAAGCTGCCCTCAAAGAGGCCCTGGCACAGAGAGGTGCATCAGCCATCCCCACCTCCAGCATTTGCTCAGGATTCAGACCCTCACATTACAGCCAAGCCCTGCTGCTGAAAAGTGAAGCTGAACAGGAGCCTTTTCTACCCTACAGAATGGCCGCCTGGTGCAGTGTCCCAGCTGCTGCACCCAGCCTGTCCAGGCAGAGAAGGATATTTGCCTCTTATGCTCCTTGGAAAACATTCCTCAGATAAAACTGAGTTCATAACTCATCAAAATATACTAAATTACAGGAAAGCTGTAAAAAAACAAACTTATAAACTGTATGCAGATACAAGATACACTGAAAGATGCAACCATAAATCAATATACACCTCATAAGAAATCTTCCTATACTTAATGTGTACAAAATATGAAGCAAATAAATATATATCATTGTATATTCCTACAGGCTGTTTTGGTTTGGGTTTTTAATTTTTTTTTTCTCTCAGCCTGAGATTAAAGCTAGCATCACAGATTTATTCTAGTGGAAATGCTGATGTTAGTGTGAAGTGAACTCTTTCTTTGTTTATGTAACTCCAGGTTTTCAGCTACTTTATCAAGTAACTACCTCGTGGTATTTGCTGGCTGGCAGAAAACATTAACTTTGTTCCCCAGCTCTAGTTACAGTCAGGATGATACAACAAGCATGTGGTTAAAGGGATATTAAAGCAGCAAAACTGTCCTGTGAGGGTTCCTGTCTCCAAAGGTGGCAAACCCTGCTGTTGGTCTGTGGGATAGATGTTCCACAAAGGAGGAAGAGGGAAAGTGGGAGTTAGAGACTCTTATTTATGCAATGCTTTCTCTTTGAAGAGACAATGCCTTTACTAATATGCTTTCATTTTTGGTTGGCTGCGAAGTGGTCAGGCAGTTTGACTAGATAAAGGTTGCAGGTCCCTTCCAACAAGCCATGCTACTCTATTCACCTTCTTCTCTTCTACCTTGTGTTGTAGCACAACAAGATCTCCTGAAGCAGGAGAAGAGTTTTTACTTCCATGTCTTTGCAGTGGCAGAGGTGGAGACTTTGCTTTTCTTTGCCACCACATCACCGAGGCACTGGAAATGAGGACGTGTGAGGGCAAGTAGAACACCCGTGTTGCTGAAGGTGACCCAAAACACTGTCCATGCTCCCACATGCATCCTGCCACACCCTGTTCACAACCCTACTGCATTCAGCCCAATCTGGACCCGTAATTAAGGATGGGGTGAGTGCCATGGGCCAAAACAACAGAAGAGATGTTCTGAGTGCAGTGAGTGGTTCTGGTTCACACTGCCCACCAAGATAACACGCACGTCCTTTCCATTCAGGTTAGAAGGGAAAGTGTTATAATTTTTCTATGCAACAAGTACAATTCCTGCAGAACTCTGTTGCCTATTTTAAACAAGGGATTAGCAAGCACTGTCAGGCCAATCTCACACCATTTTTATCAACATTTATGTAAAATCACCTTTCATGTGTATATTTATCTAATCACCACTTACTGCCCCACTTACTCAAAAATATTTCTTTCTGTTTCTGATTTTAACATAATTTTCCCATTTTCTTTTTCCCCCTCTAAAACAAGAGGTTTCTTTTTTAGTGGGTTGCCTACTAAAAACTATGAAATATTTTTTCCACACCTTGCCAAAAGTTGTCCAAAATGAAACAGTGACAGGGTCATGTAAATCCAGATATGTCATGGCTGTAAGGTACTGGGGAGAGAACCCTGTCTGTAAGTGGGGGGTATGATTCATTTGGATAACAATAGAGTCCACTGCCCTTTTCTACCAAATGTTTTTAGTTTGCCTCAAATAAGTCATTGTCTAACTTGTATAAATCTTTCCATCGTTTCTTGAATTATTGTTGGATATTTGGGAAAAATATTTTTGGGTTTTTATATTGCAAAAAAAAAAAAGCTGATTGCAATCCCTTCCAAATAACACTTAACTCCTTGACACGAGGTCAGCAAGAGGGTTCGGAGCGTTCTTGTGTGTGTGTGTGTGTGTGTGTGTGTGTGTGTTTTCTTTCTAATCTTCAGGCTGTTCCCTGAGAGACACATTGAGAACTGGGGCTTGTCTGCTGACATGTTTTACACAGCTGATCCATTAGGATCCTGCTCTTCCTAGCCTCCCTGGCACCGCTTTGATCAGCGACATGTTTTTTTAAAAAAAAGGGGGGGAGAAAAAAAAAAGAGTAAAAGGCACTTCTCTGATCAGGCATCCCTCCCCTCCACTAAATCATCCCGGGCACTTTAAAGCCATAGGAAGCACTGAGGGACCCTTCAGCTCTGGGAGGCTTCACGACAGCTCTATGCTAAAACATCTAGACATGAGCCAGCAACATCTTTTGCCCAATGGCCTCTTCTGCCCGGCTCTGTGATTAACCTCTTCCCAGCCCGTTGGGAAGCCCTCTGCCATGTCTGCCTTCCCAACAGGATGCATTCCAGAGAGGCTTGGTGCCCATCACACACACCAGGCATGAAGAACAAATGCCAGCACAGCTTTAGTTCCCTGCCTGCTTGCAAAAACTTGCCTCACGTGGAAAATTTTGCTGCTGCAGGATATTGTTTCTGCCTTTTCATTGGAGTGGGATGGGGGGTTAATTTAATTTTGCTGAGCAACTTTACAAAAGTTGGTCAGAAAAGTGTATGGCTGTGGGAGGTCATGGTGAGGGGGAAAAAAGAGAAAGGACACTATGAACAGGAATGGGTTCAGATGCGTGTGCTTAGCCTGCCACTCTTCTCCAGGCCAGATACGTATGAAAATGGAACTGTAGAGACAACCTCACAATATATCCCAGCCAGACTAACACCTGACAGGAGGCACCAGGGGCACAGAGATTATGGACAGGCTGTGGATGATACAAAGAGGGTGAGTGATGCTCTATCCACGTGGAAGCACCCTCTGACAGCACACAGGGTAGCCGTAGCCAGGCTGTGGCCGTGTCTGCACTGTAACCCCTCACAGCAGATATGCACAGTGTCAGGCAAGACCTCACCAGGGGGTGAGTGAACCCTTGTGGGTTAATCCCACTGGCCAGTGCTAGGACTCTCCTTGTCCAGCTCAGCATGGTATCTTGCTCTGGGACAGCTGCTCTGATTGTACTGGGAGGCACCCAACGCAGCAGTGACTGTCAGCACAGACTGCTGACAGATGGCTCCACTTTGCTTTGTGGAAAAGCAAGCCCTGTGTGCTAGACACCATTTCTTTAGCCGTCAGGTACCACTTTGGAGTGTTAAAATCCCAGCATTTTCTTTGGGAAAGGAAAAGGGGGACTGTTGTACAAAGGTCCCTAGCAGTGAGTGGGGAGGTGAGGGCTGTCAGGTGTGCTGCTGCTGTTGGACCGTCCAGATCAGCTCTCTTCTCATCCCTCCTTTTTAATATTCATGAGCCTGGGGGGGTCTTCACTTTGATCACTTGCTGGGCAACGAGTAATAAACATCTCGTGGTAGGGAGGAAGGAGACTAACTAACAAAATATTCATTGCTGTCTTCCAAGACAAAATGAAAAGTCTTCACCATGCTTGTTCTTTGCCACATTGACACCTCAATAGGATGGAGAGCAAATGAACCCAGGAAAATGTGACAGTTTGAACCCTAAATAAGTACTCTGTGGTGTTCAGCAGCAGCAGGCATAGTGCCATGGTGGTGCTAGCACATGGTGGTACTGATTGCTCCCCCTTGTTCAGGTCTTCAAAGTCACTGCAGTTTGCAGGAGATGGAATATATACCAGACATTGCAGAGATCCACATGAATTGTCCACTGTTCAAGGAAATCCCCTAAACTACATTTCTAGCAGCATCTCTTCTCCTCACCCATCTCACCCCCACCCCAGATTAATTCCTTGCCTTTTTTGAGCATTTCTCACTGACTTGAGTGATGAGAGGAACTTTTTACTCTGAATGTCCAGTGTGCCCTCTTTATTTGGTTTATAGAACAAATAGGGATGGTGTGATGGAAGATGTGCTTTTGACAGCCTTCTTGAAATTGATATTTTGGCAGCACAGAAGTTGAGGAATCACTGAAATGTACTTTCTTTTTTTCCATACTCCTGCTGCTGGCTCATACATAGCTCTGTGATTCCCACATCCAATTCTGCAAAACATCTGGGTATAGCAGCTTGTCTTTTAATGCAGATTTGAGAGCATAAATGATTTTACCTTTGGCTTGAGGCATTTGCAGGAGTTTGAAGGTGCTGTTATTTACCTTGTTTCAGGGAGGCTTTACTATGTCAAATATTGGTAGTGAAATTTCCCCTATTGTTCACATTTCAACTTGAAATCCCTGCAGCCTGGTGGGCACCCCTAATCTGCATCCCCACCACCCCATTTTTATCCTACAGGTCCTCTCTGACATGGCACTTGTGTGCTTTGTTAAGCAGGCCAGGCTTTAGAGAGAATTTTTAAAAAAGCACAAATCCAGTCTCAGTTCACTTACACTTCAGTCCAGACTGTGGCTGGAGGAGGATCTCTTCAGCTCTAGGTTTTCCTCACAGTATAAATCCCTGTGACTGGATCCCATAAAACAGTCTCATAAGCTCCCTAAGAATTTGTCGGGATGCCAGGTCTGGCGTGCCTAGCTCTCACAAAATGGGGTAGCTGAAAGCAGCAGAGTGAAAAGAAGCCAAACACCTTAGTAAAAGCAAGGATTAAGGAGGGGGGAAGCCACATTAAAAAAACATCCATTTTTTTTCAGGCCATTTGCAGATAAATGACCTCCATTCTTCTAATTAAAGAAAATGTGCAATTAGCTTAATCAGATCTGTGGGAAGAAAAGCAGTCACTGAGTCTCAAAAGGCAGGTTCTGAGAAACTGCAGCCAACTTTTCCTGGGGCTGACTGGAGACACTACATCAGAAACAGCATGAGCCCTGCCAAAGACTTCTTCCTGTGAAAAATGATGTTTCAATTTAGGCTCCTGTATATTGTTTTCCTTAATCTCCTTCTCACTTGCTTACTCACTTGATCTCTCTTGCTCTTTGACACTCTGAATAGAGGCATGAAGAGGTATTGCCTTGTACTGATAGGGGCAATGCATCCTAATTTCCCAATGAAGCAAGGTTGAGTTTATCATCTCAGTTCCCCATCAGCCTTCATGTTCTTTGTGATCCTTGAAGATTCACAAGATTCAAAAGCATTCAGGGGCTAGAAATTAGGACTTTCCTTCAGGAAAGGAAAATTGGACTTGTGCAATGGGGAAAGGTCTTGAAACCCTTGGTGCTTGTGGGGGTGAAGGTCCTGAAAGGCTATTGGAAATCCTTGTGAGGAAACTGGGCTCAGAGATCAGTCCCTCTTCTCTAAAGACAAAGTGGAAAATTGTGCAAACTACAGGGCTGGTGCCCTTAACCCTTTGCCAGCAACCTCCTCTGGCTTAGTCCACAGGCATTCAAAGAATAAAAAACAGTGAAGGAAGAAACACACACCACATAAGAAGAAAAAATGTGGGTTTAAAGCATTATCTATTCAAGTAAAGTCCAGTGTTCTTCCTAAAAGTGGGGAAAATCCCTTTTAGTCAGGCAGAGCAAAGAGCCAGTCCTACAACAATCTTGCCAAACCCACAAACTGGGCTGCAACTGGGCAAATGGGGACACAACTAATTATCAGAACAAATAGCCCTTATTCTGTCCATTCCTAATCATGCATTTCCAAAGGGTATTTTCAACTGACTTGCTTTCAGTCATCTCTGTAGCCACACAGACGTTTTATATTTCTCTGAATGTTGCTCCTAAGTAGTGAGAGAGGGATACAAAGTCCATCTGTCCTTCCCTTCCAGGCCCTTCCACCCCTATTTACCTGAAGAGGCTGGTATTTGGATCAGGGTTTGCTGGCTCTGCTGCACTTTCAGTGCAAGAGACGAAGACCACATCAGTGGCTATGGCTCCTGTTTCATTCTCTTCTTCCAGAACAATTCCTCAGTGTCTGGCCAGTAATCACCACTTGTTCGCAAGTGCTTACTCCTCTTCATGCCCACCTGCAGTTCTGCTTGTTGTTAACATGCCTCACAAGACCTGGGCTGATATTTCATATGAGAGTTCTCCCTGTCACAGAAGTTGATAATGTCCTGGTTTTCCCAGTTCAGACATCCCTTTTCTGTCCTGTGGGAGTGACATCAATTAGTCAGAGAGTGACTGGGTTTTGTGGGGAGCACAATTCCATCCTTACATCTGTATCTGCAGGTGCAGGTATGAACTGAGGATGTGCCTGATGAAGTGCCTCTAATGACCTCCATGTGCTGGCAAAACTCTGGTTGGTCATATGCAGGAAGTAAATACCCACAAACCCAGACTTCTTTTCTGATTCCCAGGGTATTTTTGTTTCTAAACCCTTCTGTCCCAAAGGTTTTCAGTCATTCTTATAGATATTTTATAGAAAAAATATTTGATTTTGAAATGTTCTTGTGATCTTTGTTGTTTGAGATTTTTTTCTTTAACAAGTAAATGCTTGGTTTTTCAGCTATGGCTTGAGTTTTGTTTTTGCTTGTTTGTTTACAATTTTCCACCTAGAGAGAAGTGCAGTTCAAAAAACCAGAAGTTTCTTTGCTCTTCCTTTCTTGTTGACTCCTAATTTTTTTCCATTGCTGGATAAGGGGAAAAAAGTCAGGGTTAAAAATAAAGATGGGGGCCTAAAATATCTCCAAACCAACAATAGGAAACGGATGTGTTTAGTTTTTGGTTGGGTTCCAAAAATCTGAAGGAGGTAATACTTTATGTTAAAAATATTTATTAGCTCGGGTAATGAACACATTCAGATAAAAAGCCCGTTGCCTGAAGTGTGAGGCAACAAATAAGCTAAACCTTGACTATTCTACATCGTGTAACAAATGCTTTGGTGCAAAACTAGAACCTCTTGACCAGACAGGAGGGAATAATATGCAAGTCTGTGTCACACAGCTCTGCATGCTGCAGATGGGATGGATTCAGCTTTGCTTTCACCCTCAGGTTCACTTCAGGGAGTTGTGGTGTACATAGTAGGGGCTGCACCCAGTCGTCGCCACTGATTTTTAGCAGCCACCAGCCTGTGAGGTGTCTTGTGAGAGCAGGGTTTTTGCCTCCATCCACAGGTCCCAGAGGACCCCCGGGTATTTGCCTGGTGCAGCAGGGCCAGTGGGCTCCCCGCCAGCAGCTCCAAAATGTCGAGAGCTGGAGGCTGGCCCAAGTCTCTGAAAAACCCCATCACTAACATTTCTGACAAGATAAACTGCATTTTGAATGTGGAGATGACCTTGGTAATCAGAAATAAATCAGTAGGGTAATCAAAATTGATGGGTAAGTCAAATCCAGAAAATTTATATACTGGAGCCCTATAGAATAGCTTGGAAATCCCCATAAGTACGGTCCTGGCTGAAATTTTGGTCCCTTTGCTGCAGTAATTTAAACTTTTCTATTTACTTTGGCACTTCTCAGTTCAATGACTTGGCCTGATCAAAATGCTTTGATATGTCCAGCAAAAATAAAAAATATAAAAGTCCAAGGGTAGTATCTTGGTTTAGGACAACTGTGAACATGAAATTTAATCCCTGGCTTTGCAAGAGGGACTCTCTAAAATGTACTGGAGGGGAAAGCAATTAATACTGCATTAAAAAAAAAAAAGAATGGTCCTTCCTTTTTGCTTTGCTTTTCAATGTCCTGTAATTTGGGCCAAAGCAAACAGTGCTTACGCCACTACTGATGTTCGAAGTTCATGTACTGCTGCTGATGTTACGTACATTAACACAGCAGTCACTGGAAAGGAAAAGCAAGTGTAATTTGCCCAGAGCATGGACAAAAGGGGAGTACAGAATGAAGCTGGTCCTCCCATTACTTTATTTTATTCCCTGCTGTTAATTGCTTTCTCAGTACACCCTTGCTTTTGTCCTTTTGGCACGCAGGCTACCATCACACTGCACAGCTACCAGAGTCGAAATTGCTCCAAGACTCATTATCCCTTAAACAATCTCAGCTCTGGAGGCGCTGCTCTGACACTCTTCTAAAACCTATTTACTGGCTACAGGGAAGCTAGTCCTGCTTCATATCAGTGCAGGGAAAGTAGAGTCAGGCCAACTCTCTGATCTTCTTGAGCCTGATATGTGGTTTACTCTGCTTTTATATCAATCAAGAATTTGGCCTCGAGATCTCCACACTCTTGGTTTGACCTAGAGTTAAAAAAAACCCAAAAAAACCAAAAAAAAAAACCCACTTCCAAATCTGTACCTCTCTTCTCTGCCTTTCCTTCATCCTATCCAGACCCTACTGCATACACTTCATGTCTGCAAAGTCAACCAAAGTCCTGGACCACTGACAGGCCATTTGTTGCTTTCTATTACACTTGGTGCTTGAATTTACATATATCTGTCTTCTTAAAAACATTTTGGAGAGAAGCATCACTTTTTTGCAGCGCTGGTAAATATTTTTCCACTGAATTACTCTGAAGTAAAGTTTATTTTAGCTAACAAGAAAAGATGTTCTTCATGAAGCCTGCCAGGGATTAGTTTCTGTTTTTCATTGGCAAAATAAGCTTGAGAACTGTGTATTGAGATTTCAGTGTCTGCAGTTGTCATTTTGATGCCCAATATTTTTGGTTTTTTCTAAGGGGCTGTTCAATGCTTGAGTCATATCTTCAGTGCCATAACCCCACAATCTTCTTTCAAAAGCCCTTCAAAAGCCAATTTACCACCATGGGTTCTGAGCAACAAATTTGACATGGCATAACATGGCAACTCCTTCAGAAGTTCTGTGAGGAGTTTCCATCTCAGTCTTCCTTGCTTGGGACAATATATTTGAACATAATAAACAACATGGGACAGGCTTGTTATTTTGTGACCAGTCTGCTTGCAAATTTTTTAAGCCCTTAGAGATGTAAAGGTAACAGTGCTTAACTTGAGCAGCTAACTAACAAACAATACCACCAGTACTAACCAGCCAGCAAGAAGATAAATAGCCAGGTAATGAGGGGCAGAATTGGGAGAAAGATATCAGAAGAATTACAAACTGTATTTTTAGTAGGTGTATTGAAGATGGAAGATTATTGAAGATCAATTCAGAGCAGTCACGTAGGGGCCCACATGTGAAGTATCAAAGGAAAGGAACTCAGTTCATTGATAAGTGCTGAAGATGGAAGTTTACTGGCTAACAGAAAAGCTGGAAAACAGCTCAGGAAGACGTTAAGGGAGGTATGGAGGCACATCAGAGAAAAAAGTCTTTGTTTCCATACCATAAATTGCCTCTATTCCCTGGTTTCCTAACTAGAAAAGACCCCATGAAACAAGTTGTGCTAGTGGGAAATGGCACAGCNGGAGGCACATCAGAGAAAAAAGTCTTTGCTTCCATACCATGAATTGCCTCTGTTCCCTGGCTTCCTAACTAGAAAAGAAAGAAAGCACAACTAGAATGTTGTGCTAGTGGGGAATGGCACAGCTGGGCCATATGAGCATGCTGCATCTCAGTCTGAGCCATCCAATCATCCTTCTCTGAGCATGGGGAAAGACTTCTTGATGGTGCTCTGGGGAGAGGACAACCTCAGCAGGAGGTCTAGCTTAGGGATCATGGATGAGGAAGAAGGCAATGCTGCATCTGCTTATGCTGAAGGAGTGACAGGCTTTTGGGAAGTGTGATAGAAGAGCCAGAAGTAGAGAGACTTCTGCTGCTCAGTGTGGATGATCTGATGATGATGATGATAATGATGATGATGATGATTATTATTATTATTGCAGGAGGACCCCTGTAAAGGGGTCTTCTTGCACATAAACCAGGTATGGGTTCAGCTACTGGACATGCAAAGGTTTGGAATCATCTCAGCCTGCTGTCTCCAGAAAAAACTGCTGCCTTCAAGCAACCAATTAGGATTTTCCCATTTGTACTTTAACCATTTCAAATCATTGATTAAGGGTGACATTTCACCATCTTCTTATTGTTTCCTTCTCTTTTATTACCCTTCACAATGCAGACTACATTCTGATGTCATATATAATACTTTTCTACACAGAAAAAATATCAAGGCATTTTAGGTTGCTTTTTTTATCTTCCAGATACTTATCATCAGTTTAGAGAAAAAAAAAAAGTAATTTGATGGCTCAGGACTTCGAGTAAACCCATTCCTCACTGCGGTACCCACAACTACAAATGCAGCTTATTTGGAAATGGAGTGTACAGCAATGCACACATATTAAGCAGTTCAAATTCTGGTCATGTTCAGACAGCAGTTACTGCCATAATTTTCTGGCTTTGCATTAATTCATTGAGCAGGAACCTTGGCTTGGTTGTAGCATTTTTTCTTGTCTGAAAGATGATCTGGTGAATAGAGGACAAACATTGGAACTCCTCTGTTCTTTCCTCTTCCCTCTTGCACATACATACACATTTATAGGTCTGTTATATATAGATGCCAAACACACATATACACAGGACATATACACATAGAATACATATCTGTAGGCACACAAATGAATCCTCACACTCTTTTCTACAGCCAATGTATGTGAAGACTTGAAGGGGCAGTTTGCTTCTCTGCCATACTCTTTTGTGTTTTCATTTCCAATAATCCAGCAGATGCCCTTAGATCATGTGAAGGGGAAATAGCTGCATCAGCTGCTTCTAGGCAAACAAAATAGGCTTTTGTGACTATAATGTAATGTTTTCCTTGGAATACATGGTATTCCAGGCTCTCAAAGGAACATACTCTTTCTTGGAGTTCAGGTAAAGTATTATCTATCAAAAACCTAAAATTATCAGCAGCAACAGCAAGGAAATGAGGCACACGCAAATAAATGCAGTCAGAAACCTGGCTCTTACCCAGAAGGCAAATGATTTCTGCTTTTTTTAGGAGTTATGTACACTGACAGTGACACTGTCAGTTCACACATGGTAACACAGCTCCAGCCCTAAGTGGCTTTCCAAACTATGGCAGGTCTTGAGGGTTTGGCTGCAGTTATGTTGGGCTGGAAGCATATCAGGCCAGCCCTGGTGCAAGAGGCTGCACATAAAGCAAACATCTTGTCCCCATGTGGGAAATGCCAGAGGACCTGGAGAGCAGGAAGAGGTGCCAGCCACATCTGTCCCCATGACACAATAGGGTTTACCATGCTGTTAGAGCCAGCCCATGAGCACAGCACCATGTATGTTGTAGCTGGTGCTTGCCTGAGACACTCTGGCAGCTTCTTTGCTGCCAGGTTACACTAGCTAGATGGAAAAGGCAAATTATTTGAATATTGTTCCAAGTGTGCCATGCAGGAGTACCTTATACCCAAAACTTGGGCTGAAAATAAATGAACCTGGGAGACACAATTTTCTAAACTCTAAAAGTCCAGGAATAGTCTAGAACTGTTCATGTTGTCACTGTAAATCACAGAAATCAGAGTTTTCTGGTCACCTCAGGTAGAAGTTTACACTGCTGTGATCAGGTGGAAACAAAAGTAAAACACCTGACAAAGTTATAAAATTAACCCCTACACCAGCTGTGAGGCAGCTGAGGGGTAGTACCTGGTGGTGCTGGCCAAGGTAGAGCTGGTCACACATTTGTAAGAGCAATTGGAGAATGCAGAGAGCTGATTTTAAAGACAGAAAATAAGAGGGGCTGTCACCACTCCAGCTTTCTAGGGGTGGCAAGAAGGCTTCATAGTTCTTGCCCTGGGAAGTTCTGCTGCTCTGGGAGTCCATCTTTGGTATGATACAGAAATTATCCTAAAGGAAGAAGGAAAATCTGCCCAGAAAACTGTAGCGTCCCTGCATGGGAAGGCAAGGAAAGCTTGAAACAGTAAAATCTTGTTTGCTAATGACAGTTCTGAGAATAAAAAAAAAAAAAGAGTGGAAAAAAAACCAGAACCCCTCCATGAAACACTGATTAGATGCCAGTTCACATAGCTCTTCTTGGCTACTATGTATTATTTTCTGCATATTATTTATTTCTTTTAAAGACTAATAGATCCTATTCTTGACAGGCGCAAAGCCAGGAGGTGGGATCTTATCCAGTATTTTCATTTTTTAGGACACAAGAGGCAATGATTGTATCAGAATATTATTTGTCTGCCCAAATCACACTCACTGTGTGAACCTCTGCAGAGGATTTCCATTCTCGGGAAAAACTATTTTGTCAGACAAGAGGGCAAAAGAAACTCTCCTCATTCTGGCTAAGCCAGCTCAGTTAGGACAGAATCCCTTTTCCTGGGCTAAATCTCCAGAGCTAACCTTCCAATTTCACTTACAGCTTTTTACCCAAAAACACCTACCCACAGAACAGATTGGACCTAGGATATATGAAATAGCTGAGTGCTGGAACAGCTGAGTTATGTATAAAGTGGTTGACAAGGTAAGGTGAGAATCAAGAGAAGGCTGATGGAGCAGAAGTGTGGTTGAGTACATCTGATTTTCCCTCACCACATGGGAAGCATGGCTTTCACTGAATGGACTTTCGAGCAAACAAATGTCAATTTGTATCTAAAGAAGATTTGACACTCTTAAATATGGAGGTGTTTCAAGAAATATGGGGGAGATCTGCTGGGCAGATTGGGTTCAAAGCTTCCATCCCAGTCATCCTGTAAAGCCCTAGGGACTTTCAGACCAGTAATAGAAGCCTACAGAGATCTTCATGTTCCTGACTTTGTCTTCTGGATAACATTAAAGCAGAGGCAGTCCCAGAAGGCAGGCACTATCCTTAGCCTTGTGCTTATCTCTTTGTGCACATTTTCTCCACCACTTAGCGTTACCAGATCCTGACTCATAAGACTGGCTTTGCTTTTTTATGAAGCTACCAAAGGGTCCTGGCACTAGCATGTGTGTGAGTGTCCTGATAAGGGCATGACAGTGTGTGGGAGGCCAGAGGTGGGTAATGCCACTGGTATGTTGAGTGGGGAATTAGTCTGCCTGTACAGAATGACATCTTCTTACAAAACCTCTCCGAGACAGAGGCCGAGGAGAAAAAGTAGCAGTGACAGTTCAGAATTCAGTCCACCCTACCAAAACTTTCCATCCTCATGAATGGAGCCATTCACTGCATTCTGCTTCTCATTTTGCTTCTTCATCTTACAATACAGAACTTCCTCTCAGAGGAATAACTTCTGTCGTAGCACAGTCCCAGTGATGTCAGCGGAGTTACATCAAGACTGATGTTGATCCTCATGTCTCATTGCCAGAAGGTTTTCTGGAGTTAGACCCTGAGTAGCACAACTCTGAGAAATATTTGCATTGCTTTGGTTTCCTCTGAGATCACAGAAAAAGGATTGAAAAATAAGGAGAAGAACCCATGAAAATGTTGCAGTTGTTTCTGCACAGAAGACTTTAAAATGGAAACACATTTTATGGAATTTTTCACACACATCCTCCCTCTCCCTCAAATTTCAATGTTCCCTTTTCTTCTCTTCTCCCTGATTTTGACATATTTCCACTGAGTGAAATGAAATGAGAAATAGCCAGGGGCTTGCTCTGACATTTTCTTCCCCACCCCATCCTTCTGTCCACCCAGGCTCTTTTCAGTTTTATTTTTTAATTTTGTAATCATATGGAATGGGAATGGGAACTGTAGGCTGTGTGTACTCATTTGCTGTAATCCACCCATTCTGCTGTTCTGCTGCTCCTTGCCACCTTTCTTATCATTCCTTCAGCATTTTTTGGACCATCTGAAGCTGAAAAAAAATAAATCCCTTGCCTGCAGATTCACTCTAAATTGACAGGGAGGGGAAAATCTGGCCCCAACATCTGACATCAAGAGCTTTATGGACTAGTCCTGCCTAATTTTAAGGGATTTTATATAGCAGAATTGGAAAGAACCAAGAGACACTTAAAGCAAATGTTCTGAAATACCAAGAATAACAAAGCACAGGCTTAATGAGTTCCAAAGTGTATGTCTGCTGTGAGTAATGATGCTTAATCCTGCTGCAAAATAATTCCTTTATATGTTCTTCTGGTTTTTAAAAAATGCATCACTGCTGCACTGGGGTCATAAAAATTACGAATATGTTTTCCCATGGCATGAAGCCATAGCATACTGTAAGGCATTGTGCTGGGCCATTATACACAGCCTGTAATCAGAAACAAATGTATTAAGTGAGATGATGTGATGTTACATGAGAAAAGTGAAAATAGAGCAGGGAAGTGTGATAGACAGTGACTTGGACCACAACATCAGCTCTGAACAGCACTTTTCTCTTCAGAAATCAGAGCCTATGCCAAAAGAAGCTGTTTCTAGATACTAGTCTAGAAAAAAGAGACATACTTCTTGCAAGAGGGGGGAAATAAAACTTGTCTGAGAGCTGGGGTAGGCAAAAAAATATACCGAATTTCCTGTTCAGAAAGAGAAATACTGCCATGCTGCTGAGGATGGTTATCTGTGCTTTAGCACAGGCTTGGTAGTGGTCTCAGAAAAGCAAAGAAGCCCCCCTCTCCAATCCTCCACATTGCAAGTTTCTTGCAGAGGTCCAAGTGTTGTCTGTGACCTGGTGAGATCTACTGCTGAAGAAAGTGCTCTCATTCCTTTGGAGTTTATATTTCTGAGACTTTGCAGCAATATTACTATTATCAGCTTAAAAATTAAACTTGACTCACATTAGGAGAAATAGAGCAACTCATTTGTCTCTTTGCCAATGTTTATTTCCTAAAAAAAAAAAAAAAAAAAAAATCTGTTTGTGACAACTGCTTTCCTTTTCAGGAGTATACCACAACTCTTTGACATCAAAGCTGGATTTTAATTTATTGATTTAACTTTGCAGAGCACAGAGCAAAAGGTCAAGTAAAATGAGACTCCTTTAGAAAAATGATAATTGCTATTAAGAAGTGTATGGGTCATTTGAATGCTCTGACAGTCCATTTCCAAGCCCCTTAGAATGGGCCCTTCAAAACTCCTGAGGCTCAGCCAATCCTACTCTTTGGGAGATGTGAAGACTGGGCCATAACTGCAATGTACCTGTGGGAGCAGTCTTCATCCCAGCAGCAAAGCAAGTTATGCTGTCTCCCAGGTGTGGGGAAAACAGTGGTCCCTAAAATGAGAGATGTACCCAGAATGACCTCTCTTCTATGCACTGACATTTTGCTCTGCTAGCTCTCCGTGAGCTGGGATCCCCAACACACAACATACAAGGGTTTTCATCAGCCACAGATCCCCTGCAAGCCAACCTAAATGAGAGTGAGACCATCAAAACGTAGCATTGGAACAGGCTGCCCACAGAAGTGGTGGAGTCACCATCCCTAGAACTATTTATAGGTCACGTAGAAGTGGTGCTTGGGGGTATGGTTTAATGGTGGGCTTGGGAGTGCTGGGTTAACAGCTGGACTTGATGATTTTAGAGGTGTTCTCCAACCTAAACAATTCTGTGATTCTATTGTACTGTGAGGACAGTAGTTCATAAATTATCTAGAAAGCAGATTGCTTGATAGTACTGCTTTCTGCATTCTCTTTTTCCTTAAAACTCTCTGGTTTTATCAACAGAGTAGAGCACAACAAAGAGTACCACAGAACCTGGATAAATAAATCCTGTCTAATTATTTACATCCATCTCAGGAATTGTCTCAGCAGTAATCTTAGAAAAGGTTTGGATACACTGAAATCTACAAGACAAGTGGTTGCTGCTTCTATGCCTTCTAACACAGAAACAACTGCTCAGCAACAGAGGATTTGCTCTGGAATGTACAAATAATTGATAAAATCAAGAGAATTACACCCTTTATAATTGTAAAGCAGGGGTTTTCCTTCCTAATTTCTGGATCTTGGATGAGAAATTAATATCTTTGCAATGAAATAGAAGTTTCTCAATATTTGATGCTTCCAGACTGTGCAATTCAAACACATATTTATGAACCACATCAGTGAGCCAGGTGACTGCGTTGCAAATCCTTATGTGGCAGCATTTGCTCCTTTTCTATCCCTGTTTCTCCTTTATGAAACAGTAGGGCTACTTTAGTCCATAAACAGACACTGTTAGGGATTTACCATAACAGAAATCTGAAGGACACTCTTTGCTATTTCCAGTTAACTTCCCCTTTACATGAACAAATCCCCTTAGTGGATGACCCCTCCGTGCACATAAAGCTCTTGAGATTCCCAAACACAGGAGAAAAACCGTATACATTGTGTTTATTTGCTTGAATGAAATGATTGATTTATTGATCCCAAAGTCCTCAAAAACATTTGTTTTTATCCCCTGGATTGCTATCAGAGAGCTCCCAACATCAGTCAAAATCACAGCAGTCATTCACTACAGCAAAATGCAACTCAAAAGCCCTCCCAGTGCTCCCCGTTAGTTGGGAGCCTTCCTCTGCCCTACAAGCATGTCCCCTGCCCTCCAAGCATGTCCCCTTCCAGGGCACTGATATCCCCTTCATCCTACAGTTGTTTGCTTCCCAGAATAGCTAGATTTGAGGACGAGAGCCTTCCTAATGGAGCTCGAGTGCATTTGTGGCACAATAGGTCATTTCTGGCTCACTTGCTTTCTTTTCAGCTCATGGGACAAAAAGGGACATGCTTACACCATTTGCTTACATTGGTAGGTAAAGAAAACCTTAAATGTCACATGAGTCACTTGCACTCAATTAATTTCTGCTTGTGTTATTTATTCACGTTTAAGATATGACTTTTATTCTATATGTGACCTTCAGCAATGGAACTGATAACAAGAACATTAGTTTGGAAAAGTGAAAAGTTAAACATTAACCAGAAAAATAGTTCTAAGACAAACATTTTGAATGTTTTTTCCTTCATATTTGGAAGTAACTTGTCACTTCCCCTCTTAGCACCCTCCCTCCCCCTCATATTACTGTTGTGCTGCTGTTCCTGATACTTGGTAGATGCAGTAAGCACTGTACCACCAGGTGATAGCCTCCTCTTTGCCTAAAAAAAATCACATGGGTCTTTGAGCTGGCTGCAAGCTCTTGCCTGACTAGCTTTTCATTAGCAATTTCTAGGCCTTCTCATCTCCCAAGTGCACTACAGAGAAGCCCATCAGTTCTGTGCTCCCTCTTCTACTCCTTGTTGCACATGGGATGTGGAGAAAAAGAAAAAAAAAATTGATGAAGAGGGGAACAGGCTGAGGGGTTGCCCAAGTTTCAAAAATACCATAGGAATTTGAAGTGCTGATTTTAGCAGATGTCTTTTTCCTCCATGACCCACAAACTTAACTCAGGAACAATTAACAAGTTGAAATTCATGCAACAGCATGATAGGGGAGGGTGTTGTGGAGCTCTGGTAGTTCAAATGTCTTCATATCAGTTAAGAAATGAGTAAAAATTGAAAAACAGTCTTTGCTTTCAAAGCTGAGTTCCTATTTTACCTGTGTATCAATTTATCTTTATGTGAAGACACACTTGTGAGCTGAAACTCTGCTCTGAAATTACTTCAGCTTTTCTGCTTTAAGGCTGTTGCCAGCCTCAGTCACAACCACATCAATTGTTAGAAAAAAATCTGTAAATCAATAATATTACTTCTGCTTCCACCCATTTTTGGAAGCCCAGGACAAGGGACACGCATATATTTTACTCCGTAAAAAATAGCCTAATTGCCTGTTGTTTGGTTAATTTGGGTAGCAAAAATAAACCATCAAAAGTAAAGATGAATGAAACAGCTAAGATAAAACCAAGGCCAAACAAACATTGACAACAACAAACTAGGTGTCTGGAAAAGGGTAACTCCTGCTCTGGAAGACATTCTGGGTGGTCGAGGCTCTGTCTCAGCCCACAGCAAGACAAGGGTCCCAGGGCATGGGGTTGCTGGACTGCAGGACAGCTGAGGCAACCACCAGCCCCCTTTCCTGCTGCCTCCCCTCTGCCTTTCTTGCTCAACTTATGCCCCCCACCATGTATTGGGTTTGTTCAATCTGCCTTTCTCAGTTCAAACATTGGTCTACTGACAATATTTTGATCCACCCAGAACAAAAAAAAAAGGCAGCAAAAACTATAACAAACTGTCAGGCAGTCCCACTCCCTTTATTGATCTTTATACAATGGATTGGTAAAACCGTGCTACTTGTCCATATATCTCAGTCTCTGTTCAGTCCCTCAAGACTTGTAGACGAAGTGGTGTCTTGTTCCAAAGAATGACACCAGGTTAGACTCTGCTGTATCTATAAAGATTTCCTTTCATCAGTTCTTACTTTGCCATATATCAATACTTCATTAAATGTCCTCTTATCCTTTGCCATGGAACAAGGTGAATAGAAACCTTCTGGTCTTCTTCTTTGGGACCATTTATAATTTCGTAAGATTTTGTCATGTCTCCCCTTATTTATGTCTCCCACAAGGTAATCTGTCCTGGGATAACAGGCTGCTCCACCAGTGTTGCTGATGCAGCCACTGCCAGAGAGCACCAGAAGCCTCCCATCATAATTCCTTTGTGCAAGATTTGCAGCCAGGGTCACAGACCCATAAGGCAGGCTTGGCTTAAGGCAACTGGGGCCTGAGCCTACCACAGTGAGCCTTCTCCCATCCCTCCCAGTCTGGCTCACGCCCTTCCCCCTCTCTCATTCCCCCCGCTCAGCTCCCCACGGAACCCTTCTTCCCCAGACAGATGATCCCTTCCTGTCGCCTCCCTGGGAGGAGGACTTCTTCATTTTTCCTTAGCCAGCTCCCCTGGACAGACTCTTGGTTTCTCACTGACTTGTGCTGTTGAGGTTTCTTGGCCTGGGTCCCAGGGTTCCTGCCTTAATCCATTGCTTCAAAGAGATTTGGATAAGTCTGGATAAGCTTCCAAGCCTCTGGATGCTTATTCAAAGTGCAAGGCTGGGGGAAAGGGGAAGCATCCCTGAAGGAAGCCAGAGACCATCTATGTACAGTCAAACAACTTTTTTTTTTCTGAATCAGAGATACCTCCTCAAATCCCTCAGCACCTGTGTGTCAAATTCTGCATTTACACTAGTGGAAAACTATACCCTGGCCTCTGTATCCTGAAGAAGAATGCTTGGACATTTAGGCACACACATGGGCCAGCATCTCATCAGGGTGTCTGTTGCAGTATTAAAAGCTGGGATTCCTTCTTTCAGGAGAGCTTGGGCATGTTTACATACCACTGGGTATTTTAGGGGTGACTCACTACAGAAGTCCCATTTGAAAACAAGAAAGAACAGAGTTTTGAAATAAAGTGCACTGAAAGGGTATGAACACAGCAACAGATCACCAAAAAATGTGAGGCTGGATTCTCCAGCCCGCAGGAGTCCTGCTGGGCTGCAGTATGGGGGGATGGTCCTGACTGAGCACAGGAGAAAGGGTGAAGCAGCTGTAGGAGCTGGGCCCAAAAGGAAAACTCTTCTGTACTATCTGTCCTCCTCCTTGCCTCTGGTGTTGTGGATGGACTGAGAAAGTGCCATTTGGAACTATTTCTGTGTCTGTTTTGCATGGCTATGGTCCTGGTTTGAAGTCACTGGCACCTGCCATGAAGCTAGGCATGTTCCCTCAAATTAGAATCAGATTTTAGCCCCTCTGGAATCAAAACCAGCATTTGCTCCAACCACAATTGCACCAGCCCTTCCCATTAGCCCCTCAGCATTCAAGATACATTCATTCATAGTTTAGTTTCCTGCTCCAAACATGTTTGCTTTGGGAAAACTGATCTTTATTTTCCATCTAAATGAAGCCCAGTTGTGTCATGTCCACCAAAAGAACAATCTGGCTTAAAGCAGCTTTAAGAAAACCACTATCTGATGTCAGTAAATCTCTGTCTATGCCATAACTGCTTTAAGTCAGGAAGCAGTGGGTGTGCTCAAAACAACACATAAAGATAAAAGATTTCCAGTGCCAAGAACGTGGATGTATTTTGGAAGAAAACACAGGGGGCATTCTGTGCAGGAAGAGATGAAAACATGCATCAGGCTGTGGAGCCTGCCAGTGCCACAGCTCACACACTCCGGCTCCCCGGGGAAGCCACATCTTCAGATGGAGTGACGGAGGCACTGGGGGCTCCTGTCCTTGGCACAGACACAGAGGAAATGGCTGCTGCTTTATTCACTTCTTTGTCTTGCAGCAGAGCAGCCTGTATCCCTCTGCTCTCTAGGAGCTGAAGGAACACATCAGAGAACATACCCCAGCCCCTTCTCTTTTCCAGGGATGGGTGTCGAACAGTTCCTGGAGGTGGGAGAGGATTTGGCCATCTGGCCATGTTGCACTCCTGGACTCCCATGGGGATCTACCCTCATTGTCTCCTCAGCAGAAAGGGTGTTGCCACAACCAAACCCTTGCACGCTGGTCACATTTTGACCCTGTGACAACCCTAGAAAAGCCATTACAACAGGTGATGCTGGAATAATTACATCAAGGTCAAGGACATTCTATCCCTTGCCCAGTATGTGTAAGCTGGGAGGGAAGAGAGGTCATTGCTCTCTGTTAAATGTATACCTGGTTATCAACTTACTTCTACATCTTACTGCTAGTTTTTCTTTTATTTACAGTGTAGAAAAAAAATTAAAACCCACACCAAAAAAAAAAAACTATACAAGACCAAAATAATAA
>VXBC01001372.1:1062825-1107942 GCA_013399945.1 Ploceus nigricollis | reverse complement strand
AAAAACCCTAACCAAACTCAACAAAAAAAAAGTAGTATACATCCACTGGAGCAGTCTTCTTTTCCAAGAGATATCATGAGGTACTGCACTTACAGGAAAGAGAATCAATCCTCTGACTGGCTTCTTGATTAAAAGTCATTACTTTTTTCAAGCCATAATGATATGCAGGGCAGTAAGTAACCAATTTAGAGGGTATTTTCACTCAGAATGGTAGGTACATCACCTCTATCTTCTACCATCCATGCTACTTACACAGCTTCTTTCATCCCGGAGTATCCTAAAACTAATCATATTGTAAAGTGCATGCAACCTGAGTTCTACAGTCCATGTATTTTGTCTGCCATTAGCCTTCCTCAGACAACTTTTGTTGTCCTTCATAGTTCTTTTGGGAGGGAAGTAGAAGGCACATGGAGAGCTGCAGCTCTCCTGTCACCCCTTGCCAGAAGGGAAAAGGCAATGGCAGAGGGCCCCAACAAAGGACGTTGCTTTAGCTTGGAGAGTGTGTGTCCCATGCTGTGTCCTGAGAGGTTGCATGGCGTTAGCAGGCTGTGGTGGCAGACTGCTTTGGGGAAATGGATGTTCCAGCAATGTTCCCAGGTCACCCCTTAGGACACAGCCATGATTATGCACAGACTCTGCCTTTCAAAATGTGGATGGGAATGGTGGTGCTTACAAAAAACCACCGGAAATCCTGTCCTCAGTAAATACATTTATTAAAAATTAATTATCAGAAAAGCAGTGGTTTTGTGTGATCTTTGTACATACTTGTTGTCTCTAACCCAGGTTATAAAGGCTTTGGGCAAGAGCCTTCTGTGCTTGCTCTCTCCAGCTCCATGTCCAGATATGCCTGTGAAACCAACTGCATAAAACCACAATGGATTCAGACAGGCTGATCCAAGAGCATCATGCTCAGTACCCAGCACCTCTGGGGGAAAACTGAAAAGCAAAAAGGTCTTTCTGGGCACAGCACCTGCTTTCTGGCCTCCCTAAAGTTACCCATTCCTTGCTGCTACGCAATTGCCTTTCCAAAGCCAGAGAAAATAAGTTATGCATTATGGGACACTTATGCAACCTAAACAACCCAGCATAATTCTAGTGAGCACAGCCATGGTAGTGACTGCTGCCAGGTGTCCAGACAGAGTAATTAACAAACACAAGAGAGCAGAGCTCATGGAAGCAAGGGCAGGCAGTATGTTAAAGACACAGAAATCAGCCGGACTAAGCCTGGCTCTTCCCTAAGAGCGAGAGCAAAGCACTGTCCCCCAGAGCCTTCTAAAGCTGAAGCTTACAATAATAATGAAATCTCCATGGGCCCAAATGAGCCTCCCACACACATCTCGGGTAGGAGCTTACCACACAAGGAGTCCTGCTGAAATTAATGGGCTGTGTGTGGATTACACGATGCTATTTGGAATAACTGAGGGTGACCTTGCAGACATTTTCCCATTGTTGTTCCCATTGTCCATTCAGGATACCTGGCGTTTAGTTTAACTGTGTCCCTTCATGAAGAAAATTAAACACAAGGAAGAAGAGAGAGGAAAACATATTTTTGTGGAGAGGAAAACATATTTTTGTGGAGAAGCATGGTGTAATGGCTGAAGCAGAAGACTTGGGGTCCAGCCTTGGCCCTCCCATTGACTCCTTTTATCTGGATGCAGTTACCCTTTCTCAGCTCTGACATCCCTCTGCAAAGCAGAGCCTGTCACTCGGGCATCTTGTGTGATTTGATGTCACAATGGTGACAAGGGGCTTGAGAGGATCTCCCAGGATGCCACTGCCCATGCATTGCTTCTTGCGGGTGCAGTCTATGAAATGGGTGATGTGGCTGTAGCTACGAAGGAGGCAACAGCAGTGGCCTTTTCCTGTTTGCTTTATTCCCAGGGGTTATTTCTGGGCTGGAGGGAGGCTGTACTGTGATGTCAGTGTGTAAACAGGGAGGTGAGTGTCGTCAGGGCTCGGGGGGTGGAGATGAAGGCACGTCTGGCTCCCTGGAGAGGGGGGGGAACGGGGGAGCAGGAAAAAAAATCAGCTCAGATAAAGAAACATAAGGGAAATGGCAGTGGAGCCACGGAGGAGGCGGCGGAGGGGGGAAAAGGCTGCCGTCCCCATGTAGATCGTTTGGGAAAACAGTGCACCGCCCTCCGTTAATTCCCCTGATTAAAACCGCATTAGTTTGTAGGTGTCAGGGACAGGCAGCTGTTTTCAAGGAAGCCCTGGCTCCACCAGGCCCTTCCTCGCCGGGCAGCGGCGGCTCTATCTGGAGGTAAATGTCAGCGAGGCGCGGAGCTCGCCGGCGCTTGTCCTCCTCCTGACAGGCCCTGGCCAATGTCCTGCTGCTGAGGGTCGTGGTAATTTACGTCCCTTCTGTGTACATTAACTTATCTGCAGCAGAGCTGGCGGGGCTCTTTCAGCCAGGCTGTCTCCTCCGCAGGCTGGGAGACTTTTCCTGCCTGTGGGACCCGAAGCGGGGACCGGCTGCGCGCCCCTGCCAAGTTCCTGCACCGGACCAACAACAACAAGAGCGCCGCGGAGCCGGCGGCGCTCGCCCCGACCCCCCGGCATCGCCCGCGCCCCGCGGGGGACACTCGTGTCCTGCTGCCCCGGGAGCCCGGCGACAGGGCAGCCAGGCGGCCGCCGAAATCCAGGCACTTGCTTGTAAGCCCCCTCCTCCGCCCCGACTGTCCTCCCTGGGTCTATTCTGCTGTTGCTGCAACAGCTGAAATGGTTATTTATTATTTGCAGCTCCCCCGGGGCTCCTTTCCCACCCCTCCTCCCCTGCCCCCGTGGAAGCAAGCAAGCAGCCTTCTCATGCAGGAGGCAGATACTTCCCACTGGGCTGCAAATTTTGGTGGCCTGGCTGGGGTGACTATATCCTTGTGCTTTGTCCGGGAGGGATGTTAACACATAAGTACGCTGCTATCAGCAGCGAGATCACTCTCTGCCTGAGGAGACGAGTGCCAGGCGTGAAGGCACTATCTCAGCTTTCCTCTGGGCATTGTTTTTTCCCATACCGCAGGGCATTCCCTCACATCCGCGTAGTTAGTTTCTCTATCATCCCAATGTGCACACCTGAACACATTTAATCATCCAGCAGCTCCAAGGAGGTCTCCCTGGTTTGGAAGTTTTGGGGGCCATTGCATTCAGACTCACTTTTTGTGTGATTATTCCCTTGTGGGTCACTGATGTCTTATTGGAAACCATAAAGGATGAAGCTAACTCTCCCTGTCTTTGACTAGGTTAGGCAAGGTTGTCCATTATCGTTATGGTGGAACCACAAAAATAATGAGAGCAGAAAACAGCAGTGGCAAAGACCACATTGTCCAGCAGCCTGAACCCATACCAGTTCACCCAGAAAGAGTTGATCTGCCAACCTAATTGCTAGTAGGAAAGAGGGGAGGGGAAAAGAGTTGATATTTTTAACATATCAGAAAATGTGCCCCTTGCACAGTCTTTCAGGATCTCCTGAATGACCCCCATCAGGTGGCTTGCTTTACTAGATGCAAAGGGCCACTGTTGTATCAGGCTGTATCAGAAAGCCATCTATACACATTCAAAGTGCCACAGTAATGTGAACAACCACAAATTACCTTTCTTCTTCACAAGGACTGAAAATTGTGTCTAATTAGGAGCTACTGGCTTGATCCTCCCATGTGCTTTACAGGTACATCTCAGCCTAGTGATGCCTGGGTGTAGCTGGTAGGTACAATAATGAGTGTGAGGAAGATGATGGGTAACAGTGATACATTCTCAAAGCTCTTGGTGAGGATTAAGCTATTCAAAATAATAGAATAATTGAAAAAAAAAACCTTATCAGGATTATGGCTGCAGGCTGTATATCCCTTTTCTAGTTCTCCTCAGAAGCTGCAGGTCACCTTTTACCACGGGTGAAGCTGTGATGAGGTGAACAACCTCAAATCAAGGGACAGGACCCACAACAGTAACTGTGAAATACAAGACCTGTATTTACTGCTGAATGGTCAAATGCCGTAATTCTAAGACCCTTGTTGGGAGACATTGAAAATGTGGCTTGTGGCTTAGCTGGTGGCTAAGTTAGGCACCTACAGCGTCTGTATGAGGCATGTAGACCATTAAGCATCTCAGTTCTGGCTACCTCCCCCAGTCAGGAAAAATACTCAGGAGAGGACTTTGATTTAAGCTCTGCACATTTAGAGCTTAAGCCATGGTTTAAAAGGGAAGACCGTAAGTTCATCTAAAAGAAGAGGGCCATTTTCTAAAGACAGTCCTTTTTTAGATAGCTTTAGGGCAGTGACAACAGCAGTAGAACCATGTTTGGAGTTATCACTCTGAATATTTAGACATTTTTATGTTGAGGATTTCTTGTAGCAAGCACTAGACCCTGGTTCTGCTTCCTTAGGCTAGCTCCATAACCACTGGGGAAGGTATCTCTTTTTTCTCCTCACCTCTCTACTGTGAAAGTAGCTAAATTTTCCTTCTAATTTAGTTCCATCACTGGTTATAAAAATAAAAATATCAAAATATTTCTAAGACTTGATGTGATATTTGTGAAGTTCACTGTGATAAAGACTGTGCTGTCTGCACCATTTTGACTGAAAGCTCACTAATATTTTAAAAATTCAGGCTTTGCTTATAGACTTTTTAAAAATATGGCTCAGTCAAAACACAGAGGTGAAGCCTCCACAGGATTTTCTACATTTTGTTCTAAAGGTCATAACACAAGAGAATAGGCTTTTCTGTGGAAAAGCTGACAGATTTTTTCCATGTGTAGGACTCTCTTTGTCAGAGTTTTCTGCTGAGACAACACAAACACTTGAATCATGAAGCACATCCCTTCCTTCAAGCACTTCCAAGTCATCGTTTGCCTGTGTACACTACTGTGTTAAATCTGGCCTTATGAGTTTTACAGATGGACAGGAACAAGGAGTGGAGGATGATGGAGACCCAGGGCCAGAACAGAAATAGAAGGAAGTGACCAGCTCGGAGTCTAAGCAGACATGGATACGTGTTTCTCTCTGGAAACCACTAGAACACATCAAAGAACAGATTTAATCACGTACAACTGAGTGTGAGCAAGTGCCTCTTGAGTGCTCCTCTCCTGAAACTCCAGAAAAAATTCCAAAACAGCCCTTTTCTTTTTCCTGATGAGCATCACACAGTCCTTCTGCCAGTCTTTCTTAAGGCAAAAATCACTGCCAAGCCATAGGTCCAACGTTATGCATAGGGCATAACTTTACAGCCACTTGATGCAAATAATTTTTGTTAACGAAGAGGAACAGAAAAGAGCTAACAACTTTGCCTGTTTGACATAGATGTTTCCATGTATTTAAGTTTTACAATGAGCCTTGGAAGAAGAGCAACTAGAGTAAGTTAGAAACATATAGAAATGTATAGATCTAGATATCTCTGTTCAAGATAAAGTATAAACGTTACTGCAAGTATGCAGTGCCAGCACTATCTATTCTTCCAGTTAAATCAAAACTCCTGTTAGATTCTGCTTTTAGTTCTTACAGCTGCGCCTCTCAGAATCATGTGGTTTTATGATAATCTCAGCTTTTCCCTCTTCATGTTTGCAGTGGAAATCTTGAATATATGTTCCTGTGGGCTGCTGCATCAGGATGCAGGGAACAGGCCCATTCTAACAATAATTAAAAATATCCTGATGTTTAAGAGAATGTCACAAATTAGGTTAGAAATATAATGCTTAGCACCATTTTCTGTTAAATCATGAATGTTTATTAAAGTTCCTCTCCTGCCTACAAGCAGCAGCAAGGGAATAAACTGAGCACCCTACACTTTCCCTTCTCATCCTGTCTGTGATGCTGGGAGTCACGAATATCCCTTGATCAAGTCACACACAGGATGAGATACCAGAGGACTGATTCTTACCCTTTGATTCCATGTTTTCATTTTACTATAAAAGACCCTTATCTTTGTGAAGCAAGAGCAGTTGTTCTTCCATTGGCACACACACAGAGCAGAGATCTCTTTGGCTCTGACAGGGTCTTGCAAGATTTTCCCACCTGTCAGTCTTGACCCAGATATATTTGCACAGACCTGTTGATTTTGCACACAGTACCAGTTGAAATTTGAAACTTTCCAAAAATCATACAAAGAAAAGAACATTTCTGTCTGTAGTACTTTTATGGCAAGGTTCACAAACCCTTCCAACAGTGTTTGTAGTTGAAACACTGGCAGCTAGTTTTTTTTGTCCTTTTCTTTTCTCTCTCTCTTTCTTCTAGTGACATTGCCAAGCTGTGTTCTAATCTGGTGGGCAGTGGGAAAATGAAACAAAAAATAGTTGAAGGGCTTCTGGTAAGCTTGAATCTTTCTGAGTCAAGGACGTGTGCTGTGAAGCAGTCAGAAATCCAAGAGCTCTCTCCCAGTGCATGCTCTTTGCCATCGAGGGGGCTATGTCATTTCTTTGAAGCAGGCTCTATTTTGATGGGCAAGACACCAGAGGATGATGTAAACCTCTAAGGATGATTACTTGGGTCCTGTGTCCGTCTTAGTCTGAAAAAAACCGCCTTGAGAAATCTTTGGAGTTGCTGCTCTTTTGACTGTCAGCGATGAAAACAAGGGAGATGTTACAGAGCAGCTGAGTCAAATGACAGACATTGTGCTAGGAAAAAGTTCCCTATGATGTTTGCTTTTCCTCAGTACAGTTGGTTCTCCATTTTCGATGTGGAGGTCTTCAGATAGAAATGCCAGTTTGGGGGACACTGTGCCAGATCTCGAGCACATCATGTGCAGTTTGTCTTGATCTGACACTGTGAGTTCAGGGCTCTCCCCAGCATGCTGGTGGTCCTCAGGGCTGTCACCCACATGGGGCTGGCTGGCCAGGCCTCTGGCTGGCTTTGGAGCTGCTAAGGCACATATGGGAATGACAGTGATGCTACGTGCTTTCCCTCAGCATCTCGGGCAGCTGGATCCACATGGGCACAGAAGCCAGTGAGGGTCTGCAGTAACCCTCTGCACAAGCCCCATTGCAATGGTCTGAAGATTTTGACAGTCACTTAGTGAGCCTCTTGGTGCTCTTTTCCTTTTGATAATGGCAAAAAGAAAGAGAGATAAATTGAAATGTTGCTGAGATTCGTCATATGTCATAAACCTCTAATCTTAATCTTTTCAACCAATAAGCCTTGATTCCTCATATTCCTCCTATGTCTGCCCACCATTCCTGTTCCCAGAACAAAGCCCCCAAATTCCCATCAGTCTTGTGGCAGAGTACCAAGATCAAACTAATAATTTGAGAATTTTTCCACTTTCCCAAAATTGTTCACAATGTGACCATAGCTGTACATAACAAAACAAAGTCACACTCATGCTAAAATGCTGGCGTTAAGGTTTATTTATCCTATTTAATTCTGTACACACTCCAATATTACATTTGTCATGGAGGTATCTGAGCCTCTTGCAGTGATGCATTCAGGAATATGTCCCTCTTCCTACAGCAGAAAATGTGCAGGGAAAGGTAATATAGAAATAGACACAAAGATAGATGCAATACTGAAAGTGTCACTGGTACCAACAGTGTAGAGCTGTAAGACCAGCTTTTGAAGAGGTCATTTAATTCCCTGCCACTGGTCAAGACCTGAAAAGTCCCTGCTTTCTGTACAGTTTTCCCTTTCTTATCAGGGTCCTGTTAAAGGATCTTTGACCGCAACTTTTGTCCCAGAGCTTAACTGCATGCCTTTTTAGGCTCCCCACTCAGGCCAAGAGGACATAGAGATAGTTGATAAAACCATGAACTTGATTCAAATCCTGATTGGATACCATTCAAAGGAGTAGAGGACAAATATGACAAATTTGGAATAGCCTCAGCTGTTGAGAAAATGCAGGACCAGTTTCTGCACACGTTGATTCACTGAAGGTTTTCTGCCTTGCTGTAGCCTGGCCAGGAAGTGGCACAGGCATGAATAACTGGAGTCAGATCATTGACTGTCAGAGTGGGAGGAAATATCTTGAACAGCTCCAGATAGAACTGATCATTACTCTTGCTAAACCTCTTCAATAACCCTCTCTATAAGAATAAAAAAGAAAGTGAAATACACGGCACATTAGTGAGGATAGCTGTAAGGGGCATCACTTGCCATAGAGAGAAAAACAGAAATGTTAAGGCAAAGCACAAGTCCCAAGGGATGCAAAGTAAAAATGAAGCATTATTCTGCAAGAGTATTGATCCAAGTTAGTTTTTTTTATTTTGCTCTTCACTAAATAGAATGAACGGTGAACAAATGCTGACTGCAGTTAACTCCACCGGCAAAAAAATAATTTGTTAAAAGTTTTTAGTACACCATTAGTCAGGGGTAAAGTAGAAAATGCCAGATTGTTACCTCTTATGGAGGTAACCCATACTGACCCATATTGTCAAATGGGTTTCACTTGATTAAATTCACTACAACAAATTTGGACTCAATATCAGTGATCCAAAATTGATGGAAGAAGTCATAGAGTACCAGAAAAGAGCAAACATAGCACTTTTTTTTTTTATAAGAAGTCCACAAACCATGGCCTGTCTTCTTTATTTTAATTTCCAGAAAAATAATGGAGCATAATGCTCTACATATATAGTATAGTATAGCCATATATATAGCCAGAAGATCAGATGACAATCAAACTACCTAGGAGGTAGTAGCTGCACAGGAGCATGGTTTTGTCAAACAAACACTAGCTCTCTTAAGTCTAACTCAATTTTCCTGTCTAGCAGGATATGGGTCTTGGTGAGCTGATGTCACATATCTGGATGCTAGCAAGGCTTTTGACACTGTGTCATGTGGCAGTTTCCTAAGGAAATTATAAGAAAACATGAGCTCAAAACTATTGTAAAGCAGGTGCTCAGCCACTTGGAAAACTTTACTTAGCAAGTAGCTGGGAACAGGTAATTGCCAGACTGTGAAGTTTCTTTGTAGTTCCACAGGGGTTCCATCTTGGGTCAACATTTTTATTAAAAACTTGGAAAATATCAGAAAAGATTTCTCACTTCTTGGAATATACTGGAAACATTTGGGAGGTTAGATCAGAATTCAAAAGACCTTTACACATGGAAGAAACAGTGTTTAAAATAACATTATCAGGAGGGACTAGGGTAAAGTACTACAGCTAGAAAGACATTTTCAGCCAAAATGTGAGTGCAGGGAAGAACTGAATAGGCAACAGTTCTTCCAAAACTGAACTAGAGAATGTGGGGGACCACACATAAAGGGTGAGTTCAATTTTATGACATTAATGTAAAAAATTCATCTAAATTATAGGGATTTTTAGAAGGGAATATTTTATTTAAGACTAAAAGAAATCCCTCCACTCTGGTCAGCATCTAGGAGGCATCTGTAACAAGCTGTGCCCATATTGAAGAGACATTTCATAAAAGACTTGGACAAACTGGGAAAAGTCATGAATAATCAGAGGTTTAGACAACATGACTTATAGAGAAAGAATGACAAAAATATGGGCTTGTTTAGTCCAGAGGGAAGATGTGAAAATACATTTGAAATACATAAAATGCAGCTGCAAATAGAGAGTAAAAATGAAAGTTCTTTCTGTCCATTAGGTAGATAAAATGAGAAATGTTAGGTGAAATTGCAGTGTGGGATGTTTTTCAATGATAAAATGAAAATTTTCAAATGGCGAGGGCAGTTAAACACTGGCACAGAAAGCTAAAACTACTGTGGGCTAGTGATGATCAAGGATATTGTGTGTTCCTCTCTTGTAGTCCAATCAGAAGGCTTCCTTCAGTTCAGTGAAGGTTCTGAGAACAATGAGGAACACAAGAGCACCCTTAGTGCATGGGAGTGACTGACCAACTCTGGTTCATGCCTCCCACCAAGAGGAGCACATCTCATACCAGCTCTTCAAAAACAATTTATTCTGTCAGTATTTTCTGGATCATGACAGGCTTCAGCTTTCAGCCAATAGCTCTAATCTATGCACTGCTCTCATCCAGATAAAGTCACCTTGGTCACATTAACCAAACAGCAGGACAGTACCACAAGAAGGTGGATCAGAACTATCTGGGTGTTCCAAGAGTTGGAACATCATCCAGCTGGCAGGAACATACTGAATAGCAGAGGAGAGAGAATTGATCCTTGGGAGACTTGATAAGTGCTGCTGTCTTCTAACAGCAGAAACAGCTTTCTACATCTAGCAGTCACTGCCATCCCTTCAAGAGGGACCTGGCCATTTGTTACATTACCCTGTCCCACTGTTAACACTCTGAAGTGAAACAGGAGTATCTTCAGGTCAAGAGTGTAAAATGTTGAAGAAAGATCCAGGAGGATGAAAATGGATGGTTGTTTTTCTATCTATTGACAAGGAGATCATCTGTCAATGCCACTAAAGCGGCTTCACTTCAGTGTCCTGGCCTCAATCCAAACTGAGCCATGTCTCACACTTATTATCCCTACTAGATATAAATGTACAGGCCATATTTCATTTTCCCATCAGATACTGGCCTGAACAAAAGGACATCTATTCTGATATACAGTATGCCTATAGTCGATATATGCTCTGTACTTCTTTCTCCCCACTGGATGGTTAGTTTTTTGTAGAGAGTAGATGCGCTAACCAGCTTATTTCAGAAGCAACATATCTCACAGTTCTACAGGGAAACGGAATTATCCTGTTGGAAATAAAGATGAACTAAATTATCCAATAAATGAATGCCAGCACTTGAATCTTTGTAAGCACTCCTAGGTAATTCCTTAAAAAAAGAGAGATCCATTATGCCCTAACCTGCACTTTGTCACCAGTGTTGTTCCACTGTCAAGGTAAAGAACTGAGGAATGTCCGCCGACTTGTTATGACATTAATCATATTAAGCAAGTTATGTGAACAACAACTGCAATTAAACTGTAGCAATCAAAGTCATAGGAAGCATTTGCATTTTGGAAGACCATAAAGTGGTATGTTTTACTTAGAAATAACAAAGGTTGTGTCAATCTGTGAGACAGGAGCTATATACACACCCTTCCTGAAAACTATCCCTATCTCGGGCAGAATTTGTCTGCATCTCCAGTGAAGAGTCGGAGAGTTCAACAAGGAACTAAAACTTGACCCTGGTACATAGTGGTATAACCTCTTCAGACTCTAATGAAGTATAAACAATCCAAACTTATCTCCTAGCATCCACTTCTCATATGGCTACCAGAAAAATGCTGAGCAAATAGTCAAGGTAAATAAATTTTAGGCTCCTTGTACAGAACTATAATGCCTCCCAAACTGCTATTTCACCCCTGGGAATACTGATGGACTGACACGAATCACTGATTGCAGACACATCTGCACTGAGGAAATAAGATTTTTTTCCCCACAGGGTTTCACATTTCTATGTGAGAAGTCTGAATGGTGAAGTCAAGATTCCTGTTCTAATCTGGGGTTGCTTAGTTGCTCCAGAGAGCTCAGGTTTGTACTTAGGGCAAATGAGAAATTGATCCTATGCCACCCCACCCAGACCCTGGTGACAACCAAATCCTCCCAGACTTTTAAAGCATTCAGGCCTTGGGCATAACATAAGAATGTTTTGAATATAAACCTTCCATGACTATACACTGCAAAATCAATGTCAGAATTCTGGACCTCTAGCTTCCAGTCATAAAGGTGATCACCAAGTATGACTGAAAAGTGCTTCACATAGTCTACTTTGCAACATGCTTTTCAGGGTTAACATTATGAAAACCAACTTGTTCATGTACTGCTTTGCAGCATCAGATGAGATCCTTCCACCAGGAATGAATAATGTGCATATGGCTACACTTAGGCATGCATCTGTCCAAGGCATCTGTATGAGGAAAGAAACTTTCAAAACAGGAAGATTCATTAACTTCACTACTGGCATTTGGTCTAGGAAGATGCTTCCCATTACTCCAGGATTTGGCAAATTCAGGAGCAGAGTGTGTTAGAATTTAATCTGCTGTGGCCTCCTGTCACCAAAGCTTAGTTCTTTTCTTTACTGTACTAAATAATTTTGAATGCACAGAGCAGCAATATTCCAAAGACGATAATAACTTCCTTGGCTCTCCACTGCTCAGTAAGCACACAGTGCTGTAGGTACTGGTGTGGTGATTACAGCTGCCTTTCAGCTGCAGGTCAGCCAGACCTGCTCAGTGGAGTCACTGCTCTCTGGCTCCCCAGCTACAAGGACACTACTTTTCTCTGAGGCCGAGCTGGCGTATTGCCACTGTAAACACAAAATCTCACTTACATGGTTGAAAGATTAAATATCTGATTAAAATTTCTGGCTGATAATTTGTTGAACTTGGCCATAGGGGTATATTCAATGCTACATGCTCAGGAGTAGGGGGAGAAGAGAAAGGGGGATGTCGTATTTCACGAAAATGCAAGCAAGTCACTTCTCAGTTGAAAATCAAGATGTAGGATATGATTTGGCCACATCCAAAGCAGGAGGTGAACTGCATTTGGGCAGGTTGTCCTCCTTGGAGCAGCCTCTGCAGGAGCACGGCTCCATGTAACCAAACCATGGTGTGAATTCACTGCAGCCACTTTTGAGATGCAGCGCCGGATTCCATGATTTATGTGGCTGTAAAACGCCGCCAGAGACAGAATGTAGGGATAGTCTGTAGCTGAGGCTGAATTCAGCATGGGATGTCAATGGTTTAGACCAAGAACTTCTCAGTCTCCGTGAATAACTCAAGGTACTACCTGAGCCCTGGTTCATGACAGTTAGGAAATCACACAGGGGTTTCTGGTGGCAGATGTATCGGTCTCCCTACCCAGCTTCTTCAGGGTTTGTCTGTAGTAAAGAGACCTGGACAACCCACTCCCTTTGTCACAGTCCTTGAAGGGGCTGGGGAGTGCTCAGCAGCGCACGCTCAGAAACATCAGGCAAGTTCTACAGGTCATAATAAAATAAAAGAAATGGGTTTGGATTTTTTCATTACAGGACACAGGCAACTCTGAACTAATTTGTTGGTTTTTTCAGAGACAACAAGCAGCTCCATCCTAATTGCAAGTCTGACCCTTTCCAAATCTCTGGAAAAAAAATTGGAATCTTTTATAATGGGAAAACTTAGGCAACATTAATATAGGAACTCTTGGTGCTCCTGTACTAAGTCTTTATTGTTGTGGCTTAATTTGACATGATGGTCTCAGCCTTGAGCCTCATATTATTTCCTTGGAGTTGTTCTGACAGGACAGGAGCCTCAATCAAGCATGTTTCCCCACCAATGTTATAATTCACATAATAAGTATCAGAAAAAAACCCACAACCTACTTATAGCAAGGACTGCAAGTCCCCCATCACTTCTGCAGCCAAAATTCACTGATGAGGATGTGTTTAGACAACTACAGATTATATAAAAGCCATGAGTTTGTCCTGACAGTTCTGGTCTGTTTTGCCCATACACCTGTGGAGACCTAGTACAGTATATGACTCCCCAAGCAAGACTTTCCAGCATTATCTTTAGCATATTCTTGGTAGTTGTGTTCCTTTTGGACTCTCTTTTCACTGCAGCCTTTGTAGAGACTTAACACTGCAACAATTACTCATACCAACCGCATTGCCTCTTACTCTGTGCAGACGTGATTGGGGTATGTTTTTCCAAATGTGTGCAAATCCCTGGCCTGTGTTTTATCTCTTCAGATTCAGTACAGTGAAGATAGATCCTGAACAATCTTAGCTCAGGCTGGGCAATGACCAATTTGTCTTAATTGGCGAGTGAAAGCTCATGGCATTGCTTCTGTTCCCAGCATCAGGTTTCATTCAACAAAACCAATGAGACACATCCATGTACTTAGAGTTAGTAAGTATGTTTTTGAACTGGGGCCTGGTTGTTCTTCAGAGCAAATATTGACATTTCTCCCCAAACTGGCTTTCCTTAGCACATTTGTGCCAATAAATGTCACTGCTCAAATGGTAAACAAAAGTGCAAATACAGTCAAAGCAAATTAATTCAAGCAGATACCCCCAGGCAACATTTTGCTCTGCCATCAGACGGCTGCAGGCAGTGACTGGGAGGGAACACTCTGTGCAAGTTAATGGCCAGAAATTTCTAAACGCTGAGGAGCCGGGAGCACTGGGGAGCTCTTCACAGCCACTCCACCACTGGCAAGACATGAGACTTGACCTTTCCGGGGTTCAAGCACACAGAAAAGCTCAAATAAAATGAAGAACACAGGGGGCAGTGGTGGAGGCAACCAGCAAACCCTTTAGGTTTACCACCCACGATTAAATCTCTCCTGCAAATGGGAGAAAACAAGGGAAAATTCCAACAGGCAAGTTGGCGGACTGAGCTTCTATTGCTGCCACTGCATAAAATTAATTATCAAGGTATGGCTCATGAAATCCTTGTAGCCTGTAAAGGCTTTTGCAGTGGTAACCCAACAGGTAGTTTCCATTGTGGTCATATTACAAATCTAAAAGGCTCAGTTTTGCTCTGAAGGCCACAGCAAAGCATCCTACTGCTCAGGTGAATATTCGCCAGAAAATCTTGGAGGCTCCCATTCCGAAAAGACTTTTGTTTTGTTTTACATTGGCCTACATTCCTTCATAATTTTGTCATGTCCTGTTATATTTATCCCAGCAGTTGCTATAGCCCAGAATGGCTGGACAAACCTGGTCTTCTATCACTCCCAGAGATGAAAAATATGTTGGACTGTGCTGCTTGGAGCTCTCTGCTCAAGGAAGGGGAAACCTGAAGTGCAGAGGGAAGGCAGAGCAGCAGACTCAGCATCACACTTCTGAGCAAAATATGCAACTTGATAGCCCAAAATGTCATTGGCTGGAAGGCAGCCATTTACTTTTAAGAGTATTTAAAGTATGTTAACTACAGACCAAAAGAATACATTGTAAACACAACATAATAACTCCTCTAACAGAGGAGAGAGGTTTTTTATTTACCTACCAGAGACATTTGATTATCAAGCAAAATTGCCTTATGAAAAGAAAAGCACTCCATCGCCTTGCAGCCTCAAGTGCCAGCATACCACATATAACTTTAATGTGGTCTGTACCTGTTTAGAGGTCACTTAAAAGGTAACTGTTTCAAAAAATGCATTCATATAAATGTACATTTTAATGCCTTTTGTGTGAAATGCTGAAGTTGAGTCTTGAATGCCTGTGCTCACGAAAGATCATGTAGTATTTTTAGCAAGGTTAAAAGGGGTAATCCTGGTCAAATTCCACTTTGAATACTTACACTTGGCCTACTTTAATTCTCCTGAAGTTTCAACTGTACATTGTGTTCTCCCTGGTTTTTTCTCTAATGTGTCAGCACAGCACTACCTAGATATGACTGCATTTCAGTAGCACGCTCAGTCGTGGGGCTCTCGACCCTGTGCAGATCTGTACTGCTCCTTTCGCGTCTTCTGGCACAATTGTTGCATCTTTGTGGGCCATTTCACTGCGACTTGAACAAAACAGGCTTAGCCAGACTCGATGTACGACAAGGGAGGATAATTCACCTTTATTTTTTTTCACTGTTAAGATACTCAGGAAAAAAGTGCTATGTAAGCAGGAAGGATCATTGCTGTTAATATCAACAGCAATATTTGTACCTCTATCTGTATTCCTTTTCACTTAACTTTTTTGGTGATAAAAGGGTCCTAATTAAAAATATAAACAGGTCTTTCACTTTTTGTTTTATATTTATCTTCCACATGTGCTTGTAATAATCTGCCTTCTTGCCAACACCATCTTGTAAATGAGATCCATATCTCAAGGGTTTATCCTGGTTAAATAAACTGAATTCAATAAAACCCATCTTCAGATATTCCACATGTGAGAGTTATTACTACACTAACATGCTACTGTTGCTTCTGTTACCTAGTGTTACAGATGCATTAACTTCTCCCCTTTGCTTGAGTTATGCTCCACTGTATATCTAAGATAAGAAAATGGAGTGCCTGGAGTCTGTTCAGTGTTATCGTATAACAAACAGTGACTTTTTTATTGAAGGAGCTCCACGAGCGATGCACGTTTTATTGAAACTAATTCAGAGGGGAAAAAATATTTAAAGATAAATGTTGAACTAAAACCAAAGTAAGTAATGATGTTATTTGCCCCCTTTCTCTCCCCTTCCCTCCTCTTTGCCCCCAGCTCATAAGCTTTGTGATAGTGTCGCACAGGGCTGCACAGCATTTCTTTGCAGTCAGAGCTCAAAGGTTACAGTGCAGTCTTATAGCTACTCCCAGTAAAGTTAGCATCAGCATTTCCTGCCCCCTGAAATTCATTCATTTATCAACCTACTTTCTGTGGGCACCTCTGCGAAGCCTGCAAGCTGGACTGTGCTCAGCACAAACCTCAGAGCAAAACAGTTGTAGTTGAGCTCCACTGTGCTGCCTTTTTTTCTTTCCTTTTGTTTTTTGGGGTTTTTTTTTTTGTTTCTTTTTTTTTTTTTAATTTTTTCTGGGTAACTTCTTGTAGCTGCCTAGCTTGAACTTCCTGCCTTGTTACTGCAAAATGATCTGATCTGCTGTGAGACACCGAGCCCTCGGTGTTTTCCTGACAGCATTTCTTTCTCGAAAGCACCCCAGGCCATCCACTAATCCAAGCAAAGTTATATATTAAAAAGGTCACTGCATTCCCTCCAGAATCCTTCTCTTGTTGTTTGGAAAAGAGTGCAGTGGACAGCTGGGTGTTTTTCCAAAATTTGGGTACAGACCCCTCTTAGAGCAGGATCCCAGAAGAACAGCACGAGTAAGAGATAAGATACAGTCACTCTTCCTGGTTTCCTATGGCCAAGCCTCCCTTCATGTCCCTTGCTATTTGTTTTTTTAATCTCTTTTTCCTGTTGCCTTCCCAGCAAGGAATCCGCTGCAATTCATCACAACCATCAGATGGAAATCTTCAGTTGAGTTTGGAGGGACATGGGCAGACTAAAGGCCCAGCCCTGAGATACACAGTGGTTTTGACTGGCAGTGAGAGCTCGATGTTCACAATGATTCCAAAGGATGAGTTAGAAATACAGGACCAAGGCTCTCCCCAGATGGCCACAAGGCGATTCTTGGCCCATCAGAAAAATAATTAGAACAGCATTGCAAATAGTGAGGCTTCTTTTGCAACATTTATAGCAAGTGTCGGCCTCTCAGGAAAGATTTCCAGGAGCAGAGCCAAATTCAGAAATAAAAGCCAACAAAAGGAAGATTTACACCTCCCTTGAGAAGACAGCCAATAAGATTTCAAGGTGGATTTTGAGACTTTGGCTGCTGAGCTACATTTCTCAGATTTTTCCCTTTGATTTTAATGAGGTGAACTAATGTGTTTGTTTGCTTAAAGGAATAATAATAGTAACACACAGAAACAAATACCAAAGGAACATCTTTTCTGAGCATCAAGGCCCACTTTCAGCATTTCATCTCCAACTACACTCTCTTATTGGTTTTTATTTGCCAAAGCACATCCTCGTGATGGGGTCAGGGACATTATGCTAGGAACTGTTTAAACAGCACAGAATAAAGTCTTTTTCACAGAAAATTCACAATGTCTGCTTCTGGTAGGGAAATAAAAAGGCAAAAAAAAGAAAAAAAGGAAAAAGAAAAAAAGAAGAAAAGGAAAAAGAATGAGAAAAACTAGGACTACTGCAACATTAAAGTCCAGTGTGCTGCTATAAATCATACCTGAGACCCAGATGAACATTCTGTTCAAAATACTGTAGAAATAAAACTATTGCCATGCTTTCCTATTCTAAGTTCTCTTAAAGGGTTTTTCTTTCCTTGAGCTATTTCTTCCCTTTTTCTCCAACAGATCTCCTCTTTGTCCTTTTTGCATCCTCAGCTACCTTTTCTTTGCTTGTTGGCTTGGGGTGCCTCAGCTACACCTTGTTTCATTCACTGGTCACAGGAGGAAGTGGAAGATCCAATGAATGAGTGAATAAGTCTGTTAATCAGGTAATCACCTTTTCTCCTTGTAGGATTCCTCCTTATCTTAAGTAAATACTAAACTCAATGTCAGGAAGAAAAGGTTTCACACCTCTGAAATATAAAAAAAAAAGGATATGACAATGTCTTTTTTCTTGAGACTTCATCTATTAAACATGAAATTACCTCAGGCCTCTATTTCTTGCATTTGTAACCCTGGTAAATAAATATGACATGATCAGAAGATGTTAACTAGCGGTTCTGTAAACAGAAAAGGCTTCCTACATATAGGCCTTAGGTGATATTGCTTTGAAGCATTGTTTCAAGCCATATCTTTCTGGCAAAGCTTAAAAGCTTTTAAGTGGAAATATCACACCGGGAATTTTTATCCAGGCTTAACAGTCTGTTGTTAGAGGAGGAGCTGAGACCTGAGCGTCATTCCTGTACTGGCCACAGCTATCCTCTGAGATGCTGTGCTGGGTTCTAGAGTAACTGGATTTCAGAATGACAGGGTTTCAGACCAATGACTAGGACTAAGAAAGAAAATGATCAGAAGACATTGAACTAAAAACCCGCCCTTTTTTGTTTGAAGCTGGTACTTGATCGATTGGTTGGATGTGAGGTCTCAAGCTGGCAGAAGCAATGACCAGTCTGTCTCTGATTCCCCTTGCCCTGTTGCCAAGGCCTGTTTAGGCTCTTGCTCCAGGTCTCCCGTGGAGGTTTCTTTTCCAAGCTGAAAAGACTTGCTCACACACTCATGGCATATGTGGAAACCTCTTCCACTCCTTCAGCTGCCTTCACCACCTTGCTGGGGCCTGCTTCTCTTTTGCTGCTGAGGTGGAGGGAGGATTCAGACCTGCATGCTACTCCATGTTCATGGAAACCATGCATCTATACAGTGGTGGCACCCTGACAGTCACTGTTTTGTTCTGTATATTTTTCCTAATGCTCCCTAACATCTGATTTGCTTTTTAAGTGCTAGTGAGCACAGGGCTGACTTTCATGCAGCTATAGTGCCAAGATGTTGTTCACAAGCGATAACAACCTGGCCCTTGGCATTTTACATTTAATTTCCAGATAATTTTTTCCCATGTGCATCACCTGATGTTTATTTATGTAGAGCTTCGTCTACCATTTTACCATTTGGCCATGTAATCTTGTAAAACCATCTGCAACCATTCACAGCCAGCCATCATCTTGCTATCCTGAACAATCTAAAATGTCCCCAGTGTTATCTCACTACTAAGCTCTTTTACAGATCCCATATAAATATTTTGATCAAGGGTTTTATCACAGATCTTCTGGAACTCCACTGATAACAACCTGCCATGAAAACAGACCGTTTTCTACTCTTTCCTTCCTATCTTCTAATCATTTATTTATGCATACAAGGACTTTCTATGCCATGTTTTTCCAGTTTCTCTAGGAGTGACTTCTGTGGTCTCATGGAAGACTTTTAAGAATTCAATAGACTGAATCAGTGGAATATCCCTACATGTTTCCTGAGTCCTCCAGAGAAATAACATTTCATAAATAAGATTTTAATAGAATTTTAACGATAGACTTCCCTTTACAAACATCATGTTGTCTTTTGTACAGTACAGCATATTTACACATATTTATTAATTAATGGCCTTCGTTATTGTTTCTATTAACTTGCCCAAGCATAGACATCAGGACGCCTGTAGTTCCCCTGAAATTCCCTTGAACAAAGTTTTTTTTTAGGTAATACAATTAATAATTTGGTGTTAGTTTGCCAACTGCCAGTCTTCAGCTGCCAGGCTAGCTGTCAGTGTGCATTTAAATGCTGCAGTTCAGTTATTTGATGCTTGGATTCCTCCACAGCCATTGGGTAAATACCATCTGGTCGTGACAACTTGGCATTGTTCATTGTGCATATGGAGCCCATAACCTCTTCCACCAGCACTTCACTTAGAGACAGGTCCTCTGATGAGTCCCTCATAAATAAAGATCACATTGTGGGAACCTCCCCAGATCTTTCTACATGCTCTTTTTCAGATGAAGTCTTGCATTCCTGATCTTAAATAATATAATACACTTGCGCAACACCGCTAATGACAAAGGGTCCTAAATTTTGTTTAAAAGTTTGCAAAACCATCATTTCCATTGTGGCTGAAAAGAAAGATGGGGCATAAAAATAATTTCCAAAGTCATCTACATACCAAAAGAGCTGCTGCTACAGTGAATCAGGATAAAAAGAATTTGGTATGTATAGCGATTTTATCTTAAATACATGTCATGGACCAAATACTGCCTGTACTGTATGCAGCCTGTGGGATCAGTCAGTCTAGTACACAAGGTTTTGAAACTGACAAAATCACTGTGATTTAAAGGCTAGTATAAGTATACTTATATACTTTCATTTGCTCAAATTACACCCCTCCATGGATCTGGACTGTGACAACAACTAAACTGGTGCTCTTCCATTAAAATGTCAAGAAAACCCCTCCCTCAAGAGAAAAAAAAAATTAAAAATAGGATTGTCAGCTTTACTAAATAAGTGTAGAAATGATCTTGTTTGGAGCAGACAAGAGAGAAGAAGGCAGTAAGTGTCAGACAATTCATGGTCACTTACGCAGAAGTTTCTGAATTGCTTACGGCAAGACAGAGTGCAAAGAGTGTGAATCATAAAAAAGATCTAACACAGCTTCTAAGCACAAAACTCTTGACATGTTTTTCATTGTTAAAACATATGAAGTTACAGAAAACAAGAGGATGCCTGCTAAAGAAGCAAGAAATTTATACCAAAATTCTACCGTGCTGACTTCAGGAGGCAAATTGATTGTGAACATTTTATTCTTTTGAGGAATATTTTGTACTGAGTGGTTCATGAGCTTTTGTGTCCATGCTGTAAGATTTGTGCACAAAGAAATGGTGAAAATGAGATGATGTGATTTCCCAAGATTCACTCAGAGCTAAAATCACATAACTTTGTAGGACAAAAGCTTCTGTGTGTTGCCAACACCAAATGCTGCCAATTGTATTGCTTTTTTCAAATAGTATAAAAACTAAATCTTTGATAAAGAGAACAGATTTTAGTTTGTGGCCAATGACTCTCCGCCATTGTAATGTCAAATGTTTCAAATAGCTGTTGCTCACTAAACAGTTAGGGGAAATAATCTCTTGTCTGCTGGACTGCTTTCAATGAGGCACTGAGACTGCATTAAATATCCCATACAAGCAGAAAACATGCTATGATCACAAAGGTCCTTGGCTTCATATCACTGTTTGCACTGATAATGCCTATGATAACTCTGCGAGATACCTCTCTAGCTATCAAGTAATGAAAAATGAAAAGGATTATCGACTTGCAGAGAGCTGGTGAGCTTATGTGCTGCAAAATACAGTAATGTATCGTTTAGATAAGTTACTATTTGGTCTGGAAAATTGTGAAACATAGTATTTCAACACTTTTCCTCTCCTGCCAAAAGAACTTCAGAATCACAGAAGACAGTTTATTTCAAACATATGGAAAAGATGAGGAATGTTCTCCCAGAGATAACCATCTTTATAACCTGCAGTTGAAAGGATCTTCTTTTCCAGCTATTGGACACTGCTTTTGTATATTAGGTGAGCATTTCCCACTTGCACTTTTAAATATTTGGAGGGAATGGAGAGATATTTAAGTGACTGAATACTTCTTCCATGTCTCAGGCAAAGCAGTCTTAATGCTTTTATGATAGGCTTAAAACTGGAACAATCTGATTTTGGATGTGCTAAAGTTTATGGCATCGAACTACAGGGCAAACTGCAACTACTGATGGCAAATTACTTGTTCATAAATATAACCCTCATCTGATATAGCAAAGGAGGAAAAACGGAAAAGAATTTCATTCATGGTAGTACTTCAGCTTTAAAATAATTGACTTTACCCTCCACCTTCAAGAAATTGCTCTATCTTTATCTAGACTTGATTCTTTGGAAATGGTGCTTATTTTTCAGGAAACGGTGAGCATTGATAAAGGCATAATACTGGACAAGAGGCTGGGTAGTGACTATTTTTATGAGAAGTACTTTGTACTGAGACATTCACAAGTATGTGTGCACTTACTCTAGAGAGTTTTGCATAAAGAAATGGCGAAATGTTCAAGTTTTACTATCTACTACTCAGTTTCTTAAAATTTACAGTTTATCATGCTATTCCCACCTCAAATTCAACAGTGACAAGAATTTTTTTCTCTGCCAACAGACTAGGAGAGAGCCTGTTGAATATGTGCTTTTAGCCGAAATTTAACATTAAAATTAATTACAGTTGTATAGATAAAGATTTTTTCTGATTGATTTAGATTTTAACTAATAACTAATTAGAGTTTATCTAATTAACTAATTTTTTAACTAATAACTATATTTTAACTAACTTTTTACTAACTTTTATCTAATTAACTAATCTTTTAACTATCTTTTAACTAATAACTAATTAAATTTTAATCTCACTGATGTAGATTTTAACTTTAACTAATATGGAACACTTAAAAAATATTTAACAACATTTTAAATAACATATTACAGCTTTATGATGACCATGATGAATCATTGCAGGGTGCACTACCCTGGTGTTATTTGCCTCAGCTATAAATACAGGTAGGGCTACCTGGAGTTCCATGGAGACTGCAAAAAACATCCTGCAAAGTGAATAAAGGCAGTTTTTCCCCCTGGAGGTCAATGACACTGCAAGCTGACTGCTAGCAATACCCAGTTAAGGTGTTGTAAAACTTGGCTGGCAACATTTGTGTGACCTGGTACCAGAAATACACCTGGCACCAAGGTGCTTTGTGAAAGTGTCCCCAAGGGCCATGCCCACACAGCACAGCTCTAATGTCCTTCCAGTGAAACGTCCTGGTTGGACACACCAGGTGTGAGGAGCAGGGCATGCTTCCACAAAGCATCCAGTGGAGTTAGCCAAACAAGGAATGGCTCCATGTGCTCCATCGTGCCCAGTCTGAATGTCTGCAAGGTCTGGCAATCCACTGCCCCATGCTGCAGTATTTCAGTTTCTTTTTGTTCACAAAGAGCTGCAGACCCCTACAATTCTATAGAAATAATATGTATTTTAACTTGCCAAGGACAAATCAAGTGTTTTAATTTCGCACTCTAACATAAGATAAGAAAATAAACATGAGCTGCTGGGGAGTTCAGTAAACTTGCTCATGAACTGGAGGGGTGGAGTGGAGGAGGGGCAGCAGTATGTGAAAAACTTCCATTCAGTGGGAATTGGATAGAAAAGCAAGTAAAAAGTTACACTGCACATGAAAAATCTTGGAAACAATTCTGAAAATACCCAGGCATTGCTGTAAAAACTAGGAACATGTCCTGACACACAAAATTTTATTTTTTTCAAAAAGCTCCAGCTATCAAACTACAATAATGCTGATTCCTACTTTCACTCCACCTTCAGGCTCCCCTAGCAACTTTTTTTGTATTAAGCCCAGTGCTGAGGAGAAATCTGATTGACAGCGCTGTGGCAGTGCTAGGTTTTAGAAGGAATTGCAGATTTTTATGCTCTTGCAGGGATTGTGATGCAAGAGCACAGTCTGGGTCAAAACATATTAGAAAGACATTTATTGCATTGGCAAGTTTTCCCTCTTTTTTTGGCAATTCACAAGAGCTATAGAACTCCTCAAGAGAAACAAGGGGGTTTTTTTCAATCCTGATTCTTCTCAATATTTCAAGAACTCAGAATTGTCTGGGGAGCTCTTCAGCAATCGTATCTATAACACCCACTTCTCTGGCTCATGGGGCCATGAACTGAATCTTCAACAAGAGAGCAAGCCAGATCTGAGGGAGAAGGATACTTCAAATCGTGGAACCGTAAAACACCTTGGGTTGGGAGGGACTTTCAGATATTATCTAGTCCAACTCCTCTGCCATGGGCCAGGGCCATCTTTCACTGGATCCAGTTGCTCAAAGCCCCATTCATCTGACTTTGAATGATGACGGGATATCGACAGATACCTTCCCTGGGAGACACATTCCAGTGTCTCACCACCCTCATCATAAAAAATCTCTTCCTTATATCCAATCTAAACCTACCATCTTTCAGTTTAAAACTCTTGCCCCTTGTCCTGTTACTAAGGGCCCTGACACCTACTTTGTCCGCGTCTCTCTTACAAACCCCCTTTAAGTACTGAAGGGCTGCTCTAAGGTCTCACCAAAGCCTTCTCTCCAGGTGAGCAAGCCATCTGTCTCAGCCTCTCTTCACAGGAGAGCTGCTCCCTCCCCCTCCCTCTGATCATCTTCATTGTCCTCCTCTGGACCCACCCAAAAGATCCATGTCTTTCCTGTACCATGGACCCCAGAGCTGGATGCAGCAGTCCAGTTGAGGTCTCACCAGAGCAGAGCAGAGGGGCAGAATCACCTCCCTTGACCTCTTGCCCACACTGCTTTAGTGCAGCCCAGGGTGTGGCTGCCCTGCTGGGTTCTGAGTGCGTATTGCTGGTTTGTGTCTGGTGTTTCACCCACCAGCATCCCCAGGGCTGCTCTCAAATCAATTTTCTAATGAATTAATTAATGAATAAGTCAATCAATCAACCTTTTAATCAATGAATACTTACCTAAATCCTTTTTTTCTCACAACTAAGTTCCTGTGTAAGACACCCAGCTGTGGCACTGTTACCAGCCTAAGTGTAGTTAGAATTTTGCTTAACTAACAGCTTCTAGTCAGAGCAAAGGTGCATCCCTCATTTTTTGTTCATACTGATCACAAGTAACTCTGTCATCAGTGGACCCAGGGGACCACAATGTCAGCGGAACACGAGGATCGGCATCAGCCCCTTTGACTTCCATTGTGGCACTTCTGAGGCAAATTGCTGTGCTCTCAGAGGTAAACCTGGTGTTCTGATATCTGGTGCAAGTAACGATTAAACAATGAGCCTGTTTCACTGTGAGCAGGCCAAAAATGATGCATGGTTTGGATTGCTTCAGGACTGTTGTGCTCATCAAACAAAACAGGCATCCAGAGCCTCCATTTTCTTGTGCATTTCAGGAACATGGTGGCATGATCAAAAGACCAAGACTTCCAGAAACAGGAAGCAGTGATCTGTTAACTAATAAATTCTGGGGGCAGCTAAAAGTGTGAGGATGTAAATTCCTCTGGAAGTGCCTTTTCATGACACTGCAGTATTGTCTGATCCTATCTGTGGGTGTCTGCAGCATGAGTGCTATTCAGGAAGCAAGACTGATCTTTAAAACGCTCTTCTGAACACTGCTGTTGTGTAGGGTCCAGAAGAAACTAGGGCATGAACGTAAAGGTTTTGTTTTCTTGGAGAAGCCATTCTGAGAAAAGCAACAGTGTTATTAATTTGGGCTGTATTTGATCATATTATTGTGTGAACTTTCATTAGTGCTGATTCCAGGGGGTGATGCATAATTGTAAATTTTTACAACTGGATCAGATTGGTTTGCAATTTGGGAAACAGATGCTCTAAAATACTTTCTCTAACCACACAAACAAAGGGCAAAAGGAGAAAGGAGTTAATTGCCTATCTTGCTTGTTAGATTTTCTGTGCATTTTTTAGCAGTCACCAGATAAATAAATGCATCTAAAGGATGCAGAAGTGCATCATCACAAAGAGGTATAATCACAGGGCTACCTGCCTTGACCATTGGGTGTAAATCATACTAATCATACAAATTTCTAATAACTAGAAAAAGTATTTTCCTCCTCCTCCATGTAGTGACTGCGCAGAAGTTTTTCCTCAGTTTTTAATACAATGGCAGACATTCCCCATAACACTAAACCTTGTTTCACATTTCTTTCATCTGGTATGAGTGCCCACCTAAGAGTCTCACAGAAGATGACTGATTTAAGGCATTTTGAAAACATCCAAAAGAAGTAGCTCTAGACTATATAGCACAGGGACACTCAGCTCCCAAATTAACTCTGTAACCCCAGTTCAAATGCTTGGTGACACGACCAAGTGCAACCAGGCAAAACTGTGGGAGATAAGCATGGCTGGCTGCATTTGCTGCTCAGTACATTTCTCAGGACCAGACTGGTTTTGGCTGGGAAAATGCAGGTCTGACTTAAGGCTCTTGCAAAAGGCAGCACCAGAGCACCACAGTCCCTCCAAGTGATGTGGCAGACCAGTTACTTGTTCAGTACTGACTCAGGAAAAATGTAAAGTCACCTCCTGAGTAATCAACTCCACATCCTGAGGGATGTAATTGTATAAATCCTCTGAAATTTCCCAGGAGCTTTTTTTCTCACTTTTCAGATGTGCCTTACCTGAGGAATGGTGTATCTGGGCCTGGTGGCAGGTGGTCTGCAGGCAAGGGGATGAAGATTGGCAAGAGCACAAGGACTTGGACACATCCTGCACCAGCATCCACAGGCTGTGACAGCTTCTGCCTTGACCCTAGCCTGGGCAGAAAATCCCATTACCTCGATGGAAGCCCAGTGGTGAGTCAGGAGAGGCAGGTGGAGTAGCTGAAATCTCCTACGGATGGGATTACAGATGCTTGAAGCAGAATGTAAAGTTACTTTATGCTTTAGTAAGTCATGAGGTTTCAGAGCTGGCATGTTCTGGAGTTGGGATATTTAATTGTGAAAGAGGTGAGACCCTGGGGGGAAGGAGGTCTGAGGAGACACAATTTGCTACAGGGATGGTATGGCTATTGGCGCCTTCCTCTTGGCTGGATTACCTTCCTTGCCCTTCCTGGTTTTTTGGGTGGTGATTATTTTTTGGTTTTGTTTTGTTTTGAGGTTTTTGGGGTTTGGAGTTTTTTTGGTAGATAAAAAGAGCAAGTGTCACTGTCACATTCAGGCTAAACCACCTCTTCAGCTAAGGGAAACAACAGTAAAAGGGCATTTCATGTACCAAGGGGAGACCTCATTGTGTATTTCCCCTCACGAGGGGAAGTGGAGGAACAGGTACTGATCTCTTCACCCTCATGACCAGTGATGGAACTTGAGGAAATGGCATGCAGTTGATTCGGGGGAAGTTTAGCCTGGATATGAGGAAAAGGTTCTTTACCCAGAGGGTGGTTGAGCACTGAACAGGCTCCCCAGAGAAGCGGTCACAGCATCAAAACTGTCAGAGTTCAAGAAGCATTTGGACAACACTCTCAGGCACATAGTGAGATTTTTGGGGTGCCCTGTGCAGGGACAGCAGTTGGGCTCTATAATCCTGATGGGTCTCTTCCAGGTCAGCATATTCTATGATTCTATAATTCCATGATAATAAACAGGTCCTTCATTTTTATCTTTCAGAATACAGCAGCTTTTTTTTTTTTTAGCTTTATATGGAAAAACTATAATGTAATGGAAAAAACCCTAAATAATTAAAGAAACATACCATAAAGAGTCTGTAGCCTGGTCCAGCAGTATGAATTAAAGACCTTACGTAAAATAAAACAACCTTGGTTACATAGAAAGAATAGAGAATTTGAAATAATCTCTCTAAAATCTTGAACTACACATTTGTTTCATGGTCTATTAATTGGGGATTTTCAAGGTTTTTTAGATCCCAAGAGTCCCTACAGTTTCTGCAGTCAGAATCAAGTTCTATTTTAAGAAATAATTAACTATGAGATAACTGTAAAACTGATTATTTCCTTGTTCAGTACACAAATAGAGTTATTCAATTCTCAAAACATAAGATGAATTTATCTTCCTGTGGACATTTTAGATGGGAGCATAATGATCATTATATTTTTTAAATTGTATAAATAAATACAATAAAAAAATGAAATTATTATGGCACCATCTAAAATGTCCTAAGACTGAAACCCTCTCATCATCGCTACTGCTGTTTTACTAATTCTCTGTTTTCTTTTCAGAGGAGAGGTTGAACTGGCTATGTGAGAAACACTAAACCAGCACAAAAAGAATAAGAAAGATACGCAGGAAAAGGAGACAGGACAATACCCAAGCAATGTTACAGGTTTGGTGCTGTCTGTACATTTTGTCATAGTTTCTCCCTCTGCAGAGCAATACCTGCCCTCACTGACCACAAGAGACATTAGTCAGGAGGATTAGAGATGATGAGTACATGAGCAGTTCCCTCTCTCTCAGGGATGCAGCTCTGACAGCTCTCCCTCCCATTTCAGCCTCACGGCCAGCAGCATTTCCATGAGAAAATGCTAGTTTGGCCAACTGCATCAGTTCCACCAGAAACACCGAGAGAAGCCACGGTGGGTGTCCAGCCCTTCCAGCATGCAGCCTGCCTGCCTCCCTGCAGTCCCAGTGCCAGACCAGTTCCTTGACTCCACAGTGCTTTTAAATTTCAGCTTCTCTGGAAATGCTGGGTTACTGAGTTAAATTTTAGATTTAAAAAGGAATCTTTCACCTGCATTATTATTTCTAACTGTTGCATTTGGGGTGTTTAATTATTTAGAAGAGCAAGACCTGAGCTGAACAAAAAGTACCCAGAGACACTTGGCAAACAACAAGAATTTCAATATTTGTCCCAGCAGTAAGACAAGTGATAATTCTTTAAATCACCAGTTGATTGTTACTTGAAAACCACTGTATCATAGAATTCTTTAGGCTGAAAAGATCTCTGAGATCTTTGAGTCCATAGGTAAGCAACAAGGTGTACAACAAGCTGTATATTAAAAAAAGACCTGCTGTTTATTGTAAGAGAAATCAATCTATTCAGGTTTACTGTGTAAATTATTTGCCTGTGAATCTGTTTCCAAATTGAACTTACTAAATTGAGAATTGAGTTCCTTCCCCACCTACACTATATATTCTTTTGTTTTTCTTAATTCCGTTGGCTGTTATGTTATAGTCTCAAACAGCATCTCCCAACTGCCTCACTGAGACTAACTGAATTTATTATATAATCTCATCTCCATTTCCAAAAAATTCAAGAGCAGCCTCAAAGAGCAGTCCTCTGAACTTGGCAGACACTCGTGTGGGAAAGTCTTTAAACAAAAACAAAATTGTTTATGTGCTGGGAGAAGGAGCTCCACAAGAAGATAACATGCACCATGAGCCAACACTGCCCTCAGCAGTGGAGCTGGGGTGGCTCCCACAGTGTTGTGCCGAGCTGCTGCAGCCCCTCCACCGGCTGCCCCCTCCACAGACACCCCCCAGCTCCTGTTGGGCACACAGGGACTGCTTTTGCATCAGGGAAGAGGCAGACTGAGCACACAGGGACTGCTTTTGCATCAGGGAAGAGGCAGACTGAGCAAAACAGGCAGTCGAGAATGCCTGAAGGGTGAAATGGTTTCACACAAAGTCGCTTTGAATTTGTGGACTTTGATGACATTTATATAAGACTTATGTTTTTCCCCAGAAATTATTTGAATTTGTAGCAGCATTGGCTTCCCATGAGGTTTAATCACAAACCTTGGGAATTTTCTTACTTGCAATCTAATCCCAGTTCTGACAGGACACGCAGTCAAATTTTCTAGATGGAAAAAAGCCTATACTTACTCGGGTGCCAGCACAAGAAGAACCCCCAGTCAATTTCCAGAAAAGTGGTGTTTAAGGACTTTTGAAGTGTGTCTGTACGATCTACTACACTGAATTAGTTAGTCCTAGAGATTTAGATTATAAGTATTTTCTCAAATATGCACATTATTACCTCTTCTGGAGAGAAAATTAAAGAAGTGTGCCCTTGTGACATGGCTGAGAAAAGATGACCATGTCCTGCGCTAGCAGGTGAACCTTTTGTACTGAAACCACAATCACCAGGTACATGCTGGTACCTGAGTTGTGGCACACACCACCAACAGAGGAACAATGCACATACCTGGTCAGTGAGGTAAACAGAAGGGCTGCCCTGGGTAGTTTTGCTTACTTGAAACGGAGGAATAGGGTTAGCAGTCAGTGAGGGATTTGCTAGACACATGAGATCTATTTTTGCCTCTTGCATGCAGGTGTCAAAAGGCACTGCAGTTTCAGGGCTATGCAGCTATCTCAGGTATACAGATGCCACAGCAGTCACTGCTATGACTGCAGAGTACAGATATCCTCTGTCCCACAGGTTAGGTTTCCTAACAGCCAGTCTTCCTGCTGGTTTAACAGCAGTAGAGGCATAACTTCTGAATGATGTGATGCTAAGAGCTTTATATGAGGAAGAATTCCAAGAATCTAAACCTAAATGGTCTAAACAGTCAAAATTTTTATCCCAAGGGACAACAGCTGAACATTTTCCAAAGAAGCTGTATCTTCTTTGGTTAGATTTTGCTCCAGTGTTGATTGGTCTTCAGTCATGAGAGAAGCTGATCTCCCCAAAATGCTGTGCCATCTTGAAGCACAGGTTTGTCTGGCAAAGGACCTGCATGTGGCTGGTCCTTCAAGGTTGTGGCACTCAACAGCCCATGAACATTTTGGTGAGAAAAGATGGAACTTTATTGTGAGCAAAATATAGATGTCCCCCAAATCTAGCTATCCATTAACACATTTGTCACAGAGCTTTGTAAGGAATCCAATTCAACTGCAAAGGCAGCTCCCTAAATATGAATCTAATCTATCAGAAAAAAAAGTGGAGCTGATAAGCAGTGGAAGGTATGAGAAAAGAGAAAGCACTTGCCTGGAAAAAAAAAAAAAGCAGTGTCCAAGAAACTCCATTTTATCTGTTGTCCAAACAACCATAAGTTCAGATGCTCTGAACATGACACAGAGTGACACAGCCAGGCTGCCTTGACAGATATCCAGTTTTCCAAGCCTCTCACAACCATCACTAGTCTTACACAGATACCCTCCAGATTCCCCCTGTGTGAGTGCTCCAGAGCCATAATCTCACAGGAGGCCAACACCTGTATGGGCTAAGATCCATTGGACAGCATCACCTGAGGATGGTATCTCTGCAAAGAAGGAGATATCTTAATTAATTAATTAATAAAGTTGATGCATGAGACTGCCACAGAAAAAAGGCCCGAAACACCTTGTGTATTGAGTTGACTAACATACAGAACCTGGAAACTAAGGGGTTGGATGGAAATCACAGAGCACCTCGAAGCCACTGGTTTTGTGGAGAGCTGTGCCAAAGGTTGTGGCATTATGGAGCCCTTATCCCAAAGTGCTGCCTTACACCGTGATGCATGTTTGGTTTGTGCTCAAGGTAGAATAAGACAGAGTCTTGTTTCCCACTAGATACCCTTGCTTACCTTCCCTTGGCTGCTAAACACCCTGACCTGTGGGTTCCAGTGCAGTCACACTCCCAACGCACTCCACAGCTATGGGACAAGCATGGCTGGGACCATGGGCTGCACCAAGTATAGAAGGAGAAAAAAAGTTCCTTTCCTGTGGAGTGCGGGGAAACCCAGCAAAGGGATTACGAGGGTGTGAGTCACCGTGTGCCTTCTGCATGACTCTGGGGACAAGGCGGCCTCTTGTTCCGGGGCTGGGGCAAAGTCACAGCTTCGCCTGTTATTATTGTTAGTCACAACCCCAGCTATACAAAGTCCAGCAGAAACCACACTTGCAAATGCCTTAACCTGAAATGTAAAATAAACACTAGGAAAATAGCTGCTACTTGTTTTCTCTAAATATACCCTTGAGGCCAGATCTGCTTCCACTGAAGTCAAGTCCAGTTTTGCAATCAGCAGCAGGGGCAGTGAGATCCAGCCCTTTATTTGGAAAGATGTTAATAATGAAATTGCAGTTTTAATTTGTCACCAAGGCAGGGGTGTGATAAGACATTTTGGTTGCTGCTATAAGTAGCTCGGAGAATTTTCAGGGGCTGTTGTAGGTGCTAAAGACTTTGTGACATCCTGGCATGGCAAGGAAGGGATCTGTGACTCTGGCATATGTCCTTGCTACAGGGAGGTGAAGAAATCCCTCTGGTCCCCCTCTGAACACCAAGGAGAGGCATAACTGGTTCTGTGAAGCTGCAAGAGGAGTGGGCATAGAAAAACAGGAAGGTTGAAAGCTATAGGTCAGCTTCATTCAGTGATCTTATCAATATTTTCAGTGACTCATCTGTGACTTTTTCCCTTCTGAGATTTTTATGATGTATTCACTTCCTTCATTACCATATAAAGAGGGGGAATTTCAGCATGAAAGGTGGAAAAGTGCTAAGTTAAGGCAGTTAGAAAAACATAAATGTTTTTAGCTTTAGCTAACTGCTGGATCAAATCCTCCCACACTCATGGACTTTCCCAAATTCATGGACTTCATTTCATGGTGGCATATGCTGGATTGTGTTGGCAGAGTGGATGACACTGGCTCTAGATGGTCACTTCCCAAGAGCTGTGTTTCTGTGATAAGCACATTTCAACGGCACCATATCATCCACTGTGTATCCTGCATAGTTCTAATTGCTGTGGTGTCATAGCTAGAGCATTTTGAGTTGTTACTGGACCCCACCTGGGAAGCAGGGCCAGAGGAAAAGATGAGAAGGAGAAAGGGACTGCTACATTTCCAGGTTTCAACTCAATAGGTGCTTAGGACAAACTCTGGGAGGTATCCAGAGCTGGAAGTGCAGAGTCACTCCTGAGAACAGCTCTGACACAGCCTGCATGTCTTTTAACATGTTGCACATATTGAAAGTGAAGACTGGTCAGCTTTGTGATTGACTCCAGAAAGAGTCAATGTAAGTTTAGCCAGACTTATTAGCTCCAATTCATCCCTGGCTTTGCCAGATACAACCTGCTGTTTGCACAATCTCTTAGGTATTTCTGCACTCTGCTCCAAGAGGGTGTATTAGCTAATGTGCAACCCAGAGTATGTTTGCAGCACTGCAGCCACAAGGATAAATTTTGCTGGAGCCAGGGCGTACTTAGGTGTTGCCACACAGAGTTCACTAAAGCTTTGGACTGGATCCTGGAACACTGTGCTTGAGCACATGAGCACAGATGGACCCCCTTACACAGTGCCAGCTAAGTGTCAGGGCCTTTGCGGCACAGTTAATCCACAACCTGGATAAACTGCTTGTGAATAATTGAGAATTCAATGTACACCCACCTAGCACCTCTCTTTTATGGCAGGATAAACACTTCTCCATAAAAGTACTTGTAAAAGTGAATTCTACCATTATGAACACTCATATTTTATATATATTTCCTTGATGTTTGGGGTTTTTTTTAAATTGTAACATGAATCATGCCTTTTACTGCAGTTGAAGGTACAAACTCCAAACACTGTAGGAGCAGAAGCATTTCACCTGAAGAGCTTAGCTTGAAGTGCAGGGCACACCCAGGCAAGTAAGCAGCAGGATGCAAACCACAGCTTTTCAAAATCTAATCACAGGAAAGTGACTCCTGTTAATTGAAGGCTTAATTTTCTGCCTTTGGGCACTGTCCTCCAGCTGTCACGTGTCATTTAGCTGTCAGATATTCTGTTGGCACCTGGACAGTTGTACAGGATGATTTACAGTTCTGTGTCTGTCTACTGAAAAACAATCTACAGCATATAAAAATATGAAATTAACAGCCTCAGAGGTAAAGGCTTTCCTCCTTTGTCCATCTAATAGCTTTGAACTAAATTCATTGTTGGAAATGTTACAGTGCACTGGAAAATTAAGCTCAAAAGCAGTTTGAAATCGTTGGTACAGTCAATGGAGTCTGAGCCTGCAGCCCATGGTTCTGTGGTCCAGCAATTCCAGAGTCAGTGACCTTGACTCCTCAGCTGCATCCATTGCACCTGGGATTTCTAATCACTGGCCATGCAAAGTTAAAAAAATTACCCAAGTTACTTTTCCAGAAAAGATGAGGGGGATTCAGCCCAGAATGACCAGGTGATGAAATGTCTCTAGGCACCAGGAACAGCAACACTGTTACAGCCCCTCTTGCCCTCTGTCTCGAAGCTGTGAAACTCCCATAATATCCATAAGGACCAGGAATTTCCAGCTGCAGTGCTGACATTGGATGGGTGACTCTGGTGAACATTTTATGACAGCCTTTGTAGTCAGTAACAACCTGACTGAAGATTATTTGCCAATAGCTCAAATACACAGCCTTTACAGATGAATAAAAGGCACTATGGATCCTGGCCAGTGGATTTAACTGGGAACAAAACATCAGTTACAGGAGCATGTCATAGAAACAAAGTTTGAGTTAGAAGAAAGAAAAATTTCAATGAAGTCATGAAAATATCCACAGTTGTATCCCTTGATATAGCTGTGATAGAGGGCTAAGAATGGAAAGGGAGGAGCAAGAGGTGGTCTTTGTCAGTTAACATCATTTAAGTGGTTATCCTCAGTCTCTGCAATTTTCTGCTTCGTTTTTTCTTAATGTAAAGATTTTCTCATGTGTCCACTGCTTCTTACAGTGAAGATGAGGTAAGGGGAGAAGACATAAACCAATTTTCCTTGAGTAGAAATTGTTACAAAAAACTCTGAAAGAGACTGGCCATGGTGACAGCCGAGGGCATGCCACCACCTGTTTTCAGCAACATGGTGGTGTTAATTCCTTCTCTTTACTCTCACCACTGTTCCTATCCCCACTGAAATAATAAAATAAATGCCGTTGTTATTTACAGTCTGCACTGAGGGCAGGCATCAAGGTTGATTGCGGGTTCATGGTTGCCAGCCAGCCTCCCTGCTCCAGCAGGTGCCAGGCACCCTGAATTACTCCCATCACACCCTGCTCGGCAGGGCAGTGAGTAAGCTGATGAATTCTTATTTCGTCTGGGAGGCAACTGCCTCCCTCCCTCCACAAGGAACATCCCACGTATAATAAAGGTTTATAGTCAACCAGAGCAAGACTTCAAACTCATTCCTTCCAGATTCATTCATGACAAGGGTGGGGATGCTAGACTGCTCAGCAATGTTTAACTCAACAAATACTAAAATCTCCAGAGCAATGGCCCTTTATCACCCCCGCTTTCTTTAGATACAGAATCAAAGACCTAGTGAGAACATCCTGCCAGCTTATGGTTACCAGAACTGAAAGAGAAGCAAGCTCTTAGGTGACAGAGTTTTTAATCAAAATACAGTAAAACACAGTAGAGAATGCAGGATTCTGGAGGGGGGCTCTGGCCTTAACATGGAAAGCAAGGCAGTGTTTTCCCAAAAAGTTGATTTTTAATTAGTTATATAAAATAAAGTACTTTATCTATGAAAATAGTCTCACATGTCCTACTCCACAAGGTGAGGAGGCACACAACGTCATGTTAAGGAGAGTGTTGTTAATTTATCAGACTCAAGCACCTGCAGTGTGCACATCTGAACCATGAAGCCTGAACAGTAAAGAACCATTATTGCCTATTTCTGGCTATGAGTAAAAAGGAGTATTTAATTTCTTCAAACAAAACAGAAAGCAAGACTATCTTATTTCATCTGCGCAAGATCAAGGGCTCTCCATTGCAGAGGACCATTTCCCATGTTCTCCAAAGAGGACTTGCATCCCTTAATGTCAGTGCAAATAGCCAAACAAACCCTTGCACTATCCTGCTTCATGCACCTGACATAGCTGCAGCATGTCAAATTTCATCAAGTATGACTTTGGAGATAGCAAGCAGCAGCAGAACAGGTTAGAGAGCAGAGAAACTTGTTAGTGTCAGAAGGTCTGCATGGAGAAGGATCACACAGAGCTGAAACAAAATTTACATAAACATGTTCAGAATTTCCTGATTTTGACTACTCACAGAAATACTAGAGAGCAACAAGTGGCATGGCTCTCTCCAGTATGAATTCTCCAGGATGTTGTAAGCTAGGGAGTCTCACTAGGTGAACAGAGATTTAAATTACCCACATTAAAGGAAATTTGGGGGGGAAGGACGAGAGACCATCTTGCACTATTTTATATGTTTCAACTGGAAAACTGTTTCACACTTCTGAAAATAAATTTTCAGGAGTATTGTTGACAATTTGGGGTTTTGAACCCAGAAACAAGTGGTTTCAGTGTCTTCCCTTTTCTGAAATTGGTCTTCCTTTTGTCCTAAAACACTCCTGTGTATTTGACATCACAAAATGATGAACCATGAACAGTATCATGGTTTGGGCTAGCACACTGCAAGGCCTCAGCACGTTTTCCATCTCAACATCTCACTAATTTTGCACATTAGACATAACTGAAAAACACCAATTTAATTTTATGAATAATTCTGAATTTTGGAATACAAGGAGGCCTTGAAGATGTGCCAAGAGACAAATGCCTGTCCCAAAACCACCAAGAGTCAGGGCAACTGGACTGGGATGAAGACTAGAACTATATTCCAAAAACCTTAACTGCACCAGGTTTCTTGAAATCTTTACCCTGTTTCTGTCAGCTCCTAGAGAGGGCCTTAAGGAAGATGTGAGCTGTACTTACTCTTGACAAGAGTAAGTAAGAAAAGTTACTGTAATGGACACAAGTTTGCAAAACGTATCAGGCTATCTAAATTAAGACTTTATTTCAATAGGAAAGGGTAGAGAAGGATGTCCTTAGAAAATTTACCTGGTTCCAATAGGAATCTCTTTGACACAAAAAGATGAGCATACCAAGTTTCATGGTGAACTTGTGAAATGAGAGAATACAACTAAACACCTATTGCGAAACTCCAAAACAATTCCCTTTATGTAAGCTGGACTTGCATCAAACTCTCCAGTGTGTTCTTGAAGGGCCATACAGGAAGAAGTCAGGTAGGAATGAAAGATTTGCTGACAGATTTGGGGAACTTTGTACCAGAAGTAGGATGTGGTATCAGGCCTCTTAAAGGACAAAAGTGCTCCATGTGAGCTTGCAAGATGAAAGACTTTCTTAGGTACTCTTATTTATGTGCTTTCAATTGCTTTTAACTTTACAGTGCATTTAAAAATCAGAGTTTACAAACACTGAAAAGAAAAAAAGATTATTTCTTTTGAAATTGGCAGCTGTGCAAGTAGGAGGAAGTATTACCCACCCCACCTTGCTTCGTGCCTGGCTCTGGGAAGATCCCGGCTCATTCCAAAGGAAAGAGTCAGTGAGTGTGGTACTACCCAGTGGAGCTACCCAAGCTGAGTCTAGGAGAGCAGCACTTCCCGGCATGGACCTCTAAAGCAAGAAATACTGCTGCATTATTTTTTCCAAGAAGTCCAGAGTTTGTTAATTTTCATTTGCAGAGCATCAGGAAACCATTCCTGACAAAACTAATCAGCAGCTATCACCCGATGTTGAAGGATACCTTTAGACTCCTCTGGACTTGGCACCCTCCAGACTGGTTTGTCAGACCCCATAAATTTAAAAGAAATTTAAGAAAAAAAAAATAAAAAAAATAAATACCCTGCTGAACTTTTCTGTTTTGCTGTTCTTGTAACATATATGAAACAGATCTGACAGGAGAGTTTCCTTCAGCTCATATCTCAGCAGTAAGTAAGGGTATGCGCTTTTTTCTTTCTTTTTTTTCAACAACTTTTACTAAAAATAACTCCTTTAAGACTATGGAAGGAGATTTCCAGCCATGTAAGTTCAGATGTGCCTGTGTTCATTCAGAAGGTTGATCTGGATTTAATATGCACAGCCCTGTCAATACCGTGTTAAGCCCTCTGGCACCAGAGGGTCCAGGCAGCCTCTCTGTATTGTATCCCAACCCCAAGCATCAAGAGGGATGTAATCCATCACATCAGCTCTTGAACCAAGACTGCTGCAATTACATGCTCTCAATATGGGCCCATTAACCTATCAAAAAGCATTTGAGAAGGAGTGTAATGTTGTCAGTTATTGTTCACGGGGGAGGAGTGAAGATAATTCTTATCTTGCAAATAGATTCATGCAAAACCAATTGCAGTTTGTGTTTCTCTAATTGATTTAACCCATTTTCTAGTCTATGAAAATTCCAGGCTCGAGTGGTCACACACACACACAAAGGGTAATGCCATTTCCCAGGAGTGGATTAGAGGGACAGCCTGTGCCTGGCCCACTCCAGGAGTGCAGAATCTAGTCAGCCACAAAGAGCCAAGCATGTTCCCAAGAAAGACAGGAAACACCAAAGGAGATGGAAAAGGTGGCAAAGGCAGTGCTACTCATACCAAACAGCAAGGGATGTGGCAGTGTTAATATTCACATCTCACTTGGTGCTTCCATGCATCAGCAGCAGTTAGAGGTAAGCTGCACCCACAGCACTTTTTGTTTCCACGAAGTGAGGCTGGAGAGTTCAATAGCCTCCAATAACCTAGTCATCCCCTTTGCAAATAGGATGTCTCCCTGGCACTCAAAGCAGTCCTCTATTGGGAAATAATTGCTACAAGTAAGAATAATAGTTTGCTAAGCTTCACTGAAACAAAGAGAAAGGGCTCCAGATCAGGTAAGCCTGGATGCAAAATGTTCAGAAAATTTCCTGTCCTGTTTACAAAATGGGAAGTATGTCCTGTAAGCCCTCACTTTGGTGGAGATCTAGAAGAGGAGATCATTGTGATGGTGACAGTTCTTATGCTCCTTGAGTAATCAAGAGAGAAAGCATCCATATAACTTAAACCTCTGTCATGATGAGATAGGGATCCTTAGAAGAAAAGCCCTCCTTAGTCAGGGACAATAATTCTCCTAAATTAGTCACCAAATAAGTGTCTGCAGTTAAGCAATATCCATACCTGTTATCTGCACCTTCCCAGGTAATCCAGAGCTCTCTGAAGTTTTGCCAGTGCTGGCTCCGAGCTGATCAAAGCACTGATGAGCCTGAGTCACCTTTCCTAAGAGGCACAGGAAAAGAGCTGTCCTGCCTAAAGCCAAGGGATGGTGCAGCCATTTCCACACTCCCTACATAACAGAGAGACCTTGGGAGAGCTCAGCTCCTCATCAACATCACCCTCAGCAGCATTCAGGCCCTCATCATCTCTGTGTCCCACAGAGAAAACACAAGGTCCACTGGCTCATGCTGGACAACTCAGAGGAGCAGCTTGTGAATGGACATGACAAATTCAAGTCTCTCTGTCTCTCTCTTCCTCGACACAACACACTGCACAACCTCTTCCCAGGTGACAACCCAGCCTCTGCCATGACTGCCAGAGGAGAGTGCATGATGACACAGCCTACATTCTCAAAAATAAGGTCCTGTTCCTCCTTGTGACTCCTCCCAAACCAAATCTCCTTGTGATTTTTTTTCATTGCTTAAAATAATTGTCACTGGATTCCTTTTGTTCTGATGACTTACACATGTCACAGAGGATGCTGGTCCAAAAATAATAAGACAGATTCTTTGAATATTTGCAGTCTTGCAGTCTATTTCCTCAGTTTAAACAGGTGGAGCAGTGAAACTGTGTTCTTCTTGTACTTTCCCCCAAACCAAGTTGTAGTGACCACTGCTGGAGGATTCCTGGGCTGCTGGGTGGCAGGTCAGACCAGGCTACCAAAGCAAGCCTTGTCTCCTTTCTTCTGTCACTACATCCTTCCTTGCCCATTTTGTAGTTGTGGAGCACTGTATTTACTTTGTTTGTTTGTTTGTTTCATTTGTTTGTTTGTTTTTAATTCTAGCAAAAGAAAAAAATTTGCCATTCCTAAGGTATTTCCATTTGCTATGGAAAAGGACTGGAAATACATACATTTGGAAAATGAAAGCTTGGAATCTCTTTAACTTCATAGTTCTCTTAGAGGAGTGGGGCCGGTGGATGCAGACTGCATGGAGCCTAAAGGCCAGCTTTGTACAAAAGGGCAGAGGCAGTTCCTGTATGTGCTCCATAACAGCGTGACACATAGCAGGGCTTTTGGACGAAGGGATGTAATTTTTATGTGAAATTGTTCCTTAGCTGTATATTTCTTTGTCCTCTGCCCATGGGAATAATGCTATCAGGCCAAGAATGAAAGACTCTTTTAAATTTCTCCATGAAAATAGGTTTGTTGTTAGTATTTCTTCCCGACTGGAGAAGCTGACAGGTTGAGGCAATATTAAAAGCTTCATGGCAATGAAGGGGGGTACCTGAAATCTGAACATTTTTAAACACACACAAATACACACTCCATTGAGAGCTACCCTTTCCAAAATGGGGTGGTGTGTGGGGGTGTTCAGATAAAATTACTTCAGTAATTCCTCCCTGTCCTATAAACTGAATTGACAAGATTTAAGCTAACATTTCATCTTGACATTACTAATACGTGTGTGTGAGCATTCAGTTTACACTTTCAATACAGCCTGTCAGATTAGATCTGTATACCTGCTACCCAATAACAAGGGTACTATTGATTTTTCATTATATTCAAGTATTTATTTTCTTCAGTTGAGCACATTCTATTTGTTTTGGCATGGCTAACAGAGAAACCAAAGCAACTTAACCTTTTCTCAGAAAGAAGATTTAAGACTTGACAGGCATCAGAGCTTCAACAAATTGTTTGTTCCCATAGTGGTCTGTAACAAAGAATTGTTCTGCTAATTATTTTATTCACTGTTTATTCACTGAATTTTATAACTAAATCTGCAGTGCAGAGTGCAGGCAGAGGTGGTCTGCAGGTTATGGAGCAACTTTTCTTCCAGAGAGACTTGAAATGTACTGGCAATGTGTTTTGTGGCTCAGTTGTGAGGCTCAGTCAGGTACCCACCAGGCATCCTCCATCTCAAGTGTCATCCTGCTTTCTACTGCAAAAGCATCTACAGTGAAGAGCAAAAACAATTTATAAAATTATTTATACTCAGAAAGAGTTTAGCAATGATTGTTGCCAGGTGGTTTAAAGAAAAAAGAATCCCAAACCTGTTTGTTGTTTTCTGATAAAACCCTTGATTTGACGATTAAATACTCTTCTAGCAGCAAGTTCCATCAGGTGATGCAGTTGCTTCACAGCTGGATGGAAGTGGACAGGCTCTGTCCATGTCAACCCATTTGGGGCTGGCATTGCCCAGGGCCATTGGGGACCACTCAAAGGCTGCAGCAGCTGGGTGCCCTCTGTCCTGATCCACTTAACATTTTAATAGCAATAGTGCCCGTGGGGATTGGTTTAGACACTACTGGTTACCCCGTGCATGCTGTATATTCAGAATTAAGTAAAAACTGAGAACACTACAAACACATGTCTATTTGAAAACACATTTTCAAGCACATGTACGTTTGAAAGGTCTCAACCATGCCTTTTTCTCCCTCCTCGAAGCGGATCAGCAGTGGTATGCTCCTATACTGGCACCTAGTGGGGAGTGCTAGGGAGATGGGCATATGGGGAGGGCAGGCTGCTCTGACAAACACGCTCACCCCGCCGAATACCTGGGACACTTTTTTTTTATCCTGGTTCTTCAGAAGCGCTTCTGGATTAGCACATTTTTTGCAGGTTTCCTGCTCGCCGCTGCTTTTGCAGCCTTCCTCTTCTGTCCAGCAGCTGTGCCAGACTCTTTCCTGAGAGCCTTCACCATGCCAAGCCATCTGCTCCCAGCCAATCCTCTGAGGCTGTACCCTCCTTCATACAAGCTGGCATCCCACCTATGATCCCCTCCTCCTGTGTTTTTTGCTGGATCCCCTCATAGTAGCCAATGCACTTTTCCTCCTCCAGGTCCCCCTGCCTTGACCTGGGTCCAACAGGTCTCTCAGGAAAGCTGGCGACCACTGGTGTTGCTTCCTGCCTCATAGCTTGTGCTCCCTCTCTGGCCTCAGAGGAAAGGGCTGCCTCTTACACGGCAAAGGACTTCCTCCACCAGTTCCCATCACCCTCAGGAATCTTGTGTCCCACAATTGTCCCATTTTAGCTGAAACAGCAGAAGTCTCAACCTACCACTTCTCCCAAGGTCCACCCTGCATCATTAGAACATCTGAAAGGAAGCACTGCAAAGACATGACGTTCTGCCAAAAAACATTTATCTTCTTCTTCTTACCATCTTTACAAAAAGGACGACTCTCCTGAGGAATCTCCAAAATTGGTCTCAAATATGCCAACCCAAATTAGACCTCCTGAGTATCCCAGTGATACCAACATAATTGTATTTGTTCTATACTCCCCCTGGTTTATATCGCAGCAGTTAAGGCAAATATTTCCAAGCATTTAAAGCAGCAAGAGCATTTTCAAGGTCAGCTTCTTCCAGCAAGGAAGCAGACAACAGGGGGCAGAGATGAATTGCAGTCCTACAGGACAGCTGACCACCAGACAGATGTGCTTCCCATGCACTGCACTATTTTACTTCTAAATTCAGTGAGGAAGAAACACCTGCTGATTCCCTAGGGTTATTTCTTGTCCCACTAAGGATTTCCTAAACTTCTCTCACATGAGCTAGAAGTCAAGTCAGAGGGTGATGTCTTTCCTTTTGTCTACCCATTCATTTTCTATTGTGGAAGAAGTCTTTGCTTCCATCTTGAAGGAATCTTATTGTTGGTTATGCTGTTAAGCAGCCCTCCATACCTCATGGCCCATAGCCATGATTTACAGCCTGTTTCTAGCTGCACCGTGATTCAGCTGAGTTTTCCACTGAGCAGTTGATGTGAATGCTAAACCTATTCAAGGCTAGCAGCATTTCTGTGATTCATTCAAGTTGAGGAAATACTGGAAATTTATTAGGATGCCTTTACAGTCCCGGAAATTGCAATGGGACTCTGTCAGTAACAAAGGAACCGGAGTGGCTCTCAGTTTTACTGCACTTTCTCATCTGCATTAGGTAATGAGGCCTTTATCTTTGTTTTGGTTTTTAAGTGAAACTCTGTCATGGGCTGAGGCTCTATGAGACTTCCTGATCCTGCAATTTTATCATAAGTTTCACTATTATTTGGTGCTTTCTGTAATGCGCTGGCTATTGGAGTCACTTGATTTTTCTACCTGAGAACCTGGGCTTCATGAAGAAACCAAAACTCCATCCCTTGCAACAGTGAAGAGCAGCAAAAAAACATTAACTAAAGCTACTCCCAAGCCAGACGGCAAAGGAAAGCTAGATCTCATGTTTAAGTTTCAGGACATTTTTACACCACTGATTTTGGCTTATGATTTCTGAATCTTTGAGTGCTGTTGGGGATGTTATCTGGAAGAAAAGGGAGAAGGAAAAGAAGCCATTTACAGCTCTTTGTCCCTCTGTTTGCAATAGCCTCAAGCCATCTTAGCACACCAGGTGAAATCAGGCAGTGGTCAGCAAGTTCGGCCTATTTTTTTCCCTTCAGGCTCAATCCTCCAACCTACAGAGGCAGGTATCTGCAGTCAGCTGCTCTGCCCTCTCAGCAATGTGTCACACTGGACTTCCCTCCCCTGACGGCTGCCAGAGCAGCCGTAGCCAAGCGGCAACAAGGCTTGGGATTAAGGTAGAAATTTTTTTCATAGTTTGAAAAAGAAGAGCCTGGTTTATGCAGATAGCTGCACCCAAGCCACAGAGTCCTGGGGAACTCCACCATGTGTGCTGTTGCCCTTATCTCTCCCCGACAGCGCTGTGCTGGGTGTCAGTCACACCGGCGCCAAAGGCCTTCTGGCTCCTGACACCCAGGGACAGATGTGGGGAGCTGCGAGCACTGGCCATGCTGCAGGAGACAAGGCACAGCAGGAGGGCTCACGCTTTGCCCTTGCTGAAGCCCCAGATCTACTCTGACAAACGCCCTAACTGGGAAGATATCCTTGCATTTAGCCAGCGAAGGAGAAGGGGATCCCATCACCACCTTTCCCTTCCTCACTCTCACTGGGAGCTGGAGCACCCCGGGGTGCTCCTGCCGAGGCCACACAGTGAGTGGGCAGGCTGTGCCTCCCCTCACGAGCATGCTGAGTGCAGCATCCCACCTCCCAAGGGTTTCTTCCCTGTACGGTGGGGTTTAGTTCAGCACCACACACAGCAAGAGAGGAGAACACGACGCAGCCTCAGCAGCCATGGCAGGGAACTACATCATTTACACCATGGAGTCAGCCAAGCGCTCAGGAGAAAGGTACAAACCTCAGGGCAGTTCTGGGAAGGCCATCCTTTCTGGTGATTGGTCTCTTCCCAAAATGCCCATAGCAGTGATATCAGGGCCAGTAGTGTTTTTGTTAAAGAAAAAAAATCTTCTGGACCAGTGCATAGTAGCCCACAGCCTTGGCTCAAAGCACTTTCTGTAATTTAATACAAGATGTAACAAATTGGTGTTACATAGAAAGGGAGGGAGCAGCAGAGATAACGGTGGCACTTTGGATACTTAGATCTTGAGCTTCATGTCTATGAATCCTTCAGGCTGGGATTTTCAAACAGCCTTAGGTAGTCGGACTTACAAAAGGATGGACTGAAAAAAAAAGGCATAACCCCATTTTCCCCTTAGTATTTTACAATATCCATAACCTTTTGAACCCTTTGCTCATATTCATGACTACTTACTCCAACAAGGATTCATGTTATATGCTGCAAAAAGAAGCCTGCTTGTTTTTAAGACATGTGGTTGTGTTTCAAAATAGCATAAAATCTTCTTAGTTGCTGATAGAGAGAGGCCACAGTCAAACAAAAAGACTGATGGACTGGAACTCAAAGGGAAAACTGGCCTTTAGGGATACCAAACAATGTTCACACAGCACTCAGTTATGAAGCCTTCATTATGTACCAATTTAAGTTTATACATACCAAATGTTCTTGAGTCAGCAAAACAAGAGGGACTGCCTCATTCCAGAATATCTTTTTTCCACCCTTACGATGGATTTTTTAAAATAAAGGATCATCAATAACCATGACAGGGTTCCCTCAGAGGATGGACATCCCAGCATGCCATGAAGTTGTCTCTCCCGAGAAGAATTTCCACAGGCTTGAGGGAAATCATAAACTATTTAGGAGGAATGAGATTCACAAAGCCCTCCCAGCCAGCTGCATCACTGCTTGTGAGCAGGTCCTGGAGGACAGCTAAAGACACTAGAGCCCATCAAGGAGAGTTAACAGCCAAGAACCTTGCCCAGTTGTGAACAGATGGGAAAGAGAGAGGATTAATCAGAAGACAAAAGAGAAGAGTGGGGAAGTTAAAATCTCCTCATGCTCTCTAAACACTGGCTTTGGGAATATACACAATGTACATATATTGCTTCCAATATAACAATACTTGTGTCCAAAGCTTACAGAGGCAGTCACCAAATAAATTGAAGGAGATTTTAAGAAAATGACAAACCTGTAGCCCTGAGGAGCCTTTGCTGGGGAGCCACACCAGTTACGGGTGGTTAACACAGATACAGATACTACTGTGCTGCACTAGATAATGCACCATACCATCAGCAGTGATACATACCAAAGTTTGTCCAAGGCCTTGATGAGGAGGTACAACAAAAGAACTGATCTAGGCTGGGGCTAGCTTTAAAGACTGACCAGTTTGCTGAACACTCCGGAATAATTTTGTGTCAGAACAAGAGTCTGACAGTGGCAACTCTCTCCCCACCATTCAGACACTTACCTCACCCCTTGGATTAGAGATGTGCCCACCTCTGTCTACAACTGATCCCTCCACTCATATAAGCAGCAGCAGCTCACTGATAAGATAATCAAACCAAATGGTTTGTATTAGATGGCAGCTTCGCCCATCTTTTAAAGAAAGCCATTCTGTTAGGCACAAAAGTAGCATCCAAACCAGCAGCCTGTTTTTCAAGAACTACTAATCACCAGGTATATGCCCTGTATAGTTCCAGCATATATATATATATATA